>CAXKWD010000011.1:59005721-59464307 GCA_964059195.1 Ectobius pallidus
TGTTTCTGACTTTAAGTCGATTATTACGTTGACACTTCTGAAGATTGAAGATAATCGATAGGTGGCAGTACTTGAAAGTAAGGGAAGTGGCCACAATAGATCAACTGGCTATGTTGTGCATATTTTTCCTTTATTGCCTAAAAGCACTAATAAGCGATTAAGGAGCATATTTTGCTGGGGAAAAAGTGCAGCTTACATTCAGGTCAGTACGCTGTAGAATGTCGTTTGTCATTGTTTGTGTATAGATATGAAAATTAAATGATATTTCATCTAACAGTGTAATAAGACACCAACCATCTGTGCTGTTGTAGATGTTGGACATATTTCCACATTGCTGATGTTGAAAAATATCTTAAGGTATCAAACTTCTCAGACTTGTTAACACTCATGTACTGAATGTAATGAACCTAATGGGCAGGACACAAATGCTCATTAAGCTATTCAGAGATCAACTTTTTTTGGTTGCATCTTTATGATACATATAACTTGACACAGCAAATTCTGGACCTGAGACTGAGGGCAGCACTGGAGCTGTATGAGTAAGTGAAGGCTGTCATACTGCTTAATTTGTACACTCGCCAGCTCCAAAGTTGACTGTGTAAAGATATAACAAGTAAATGTATATTAATATTGTTGAGAGGTTTTCATTCTTATCCCACTGAAGAGATTTACATTATGTTTTGTAGAGAAAAATTTCACCAGATTACGAATTGAACCTGTGGTTTCATCGTGTAATGCTAACTCAGACAATCTTAATTAATGCCATCAGTAAACGTTTTGGTTAATTTAAAATCCTATAATAAAATTAGCATGAGAGTTGTATGCTTCCTTGCTGAACTGGACGTTTGCAACCACATGTAACAAGGTCCATAACGCATCTGGAAGAATACAGTAGAGTCCTGCTAAATCGAACTAGATGGGACTGGACCCTGTCCGGATCACCAAAAGTTTGCATTAAACAGAATTTCCCTTAAAATACACGTACTGTAGTGTAATACAACTGTTACATGTGTTAAACTATAAAAATCGATTTTTTTCGTAAATATAGGCCAACTCTTCCTACAACTTAATTTAACCATACTGTGTACGTAGACCTAAGTTTTTAACCTACAAATTGATGTAGGATTAGCAAAACAAAATATCTGTGTACGTAGACCTAAGTTTTTAACCTACAAATTGATGTAGGATTAGCAAAACAAAATATCTTTGTGATAAAAATTAAAAATTAAGTCCCGTCCGGATTATCGGGACTATACTGTCTGTGGAATGGGACTGGATATGTCCACTCGGCATCATGTGCCAAGCCGAATTTTGCTCTTCAGAATATAACTTATGTTTACATGTTATACATCTGTTAAAATTGGGTGTATGCCCCATATGTATTTTATGGTAAGCCCGTCTGTATTACCTTCAATTATCAGATAATCTGATTTGATCTTTAGAGATATGAGTGGAGCAAAATTTTTTTGTTTTGTGTCCATTTATCATGGACTGTCCTTGACATAGTTGAATTGTAAGTTATAAAAGTTTTGAAAATTTGTCGATGACAGTGATTTCTCCATAAAACTCTCGTATTCTTGTACAATGGCTGGACATTCTTGTACGTGTTACTAAACATAACATTTACAAAATACTTCTAAATGAAATTTCTCTTATTTTATTAATTTATTCTGATTGGGTTTTTATGGATTTACAGGAACAATTTACAGCAATGAGGGATTTATATATGAAGAATGGCCAGGGATTTGTCCTAGTGTATTCCATCACAGCACAATCAACATTTAATGATTTACAAGACTTAAGGGAACAAATATTGCGGGTAAAGGTGAGTGTTCATTTTTACTATGGTAATTAATTCTTTTTTACTAGTCTATGAAGTGCCGGCATTTGTGATGTGATGAAAATTTGTTGTAAGCAGAATTTAGAGGATGGTCACAGCTTATAAGATGACTTGGATATTTATCTATTATCTAAACCTACTGCCTACTACAGCAAGGGATTGACTCAATAGCATCCCTGTTATGCTACATATTTAGAGCCAGTCTAGCTTTTGGGCACATACCTACGGCCTGGAAGCAGGTAAGAGTGGCCTATATACCTAAGCCTGGGTGTCCCAATTACTTTGACGCCAAGGCCTACCGACCAATTTGCCTATCATCTTTTCTGCTGAAGGCAATGGAGAAACTTGTCGATGGGTACATTAGGGAATGCGTGCTGAGGGATTATCCTCTTCACAAGTACCAATGTGCTTACCAACCAGGCAGATCTACTGAAACTGCTCTTCACTATGTTGTAACCAACCTGGAGAAGGCACTTTATGACAAGGAGATTGCTCTAGGAGCTTTTCTGGACATTGAGGGCGCTTTTGTAGAACCTCTGTCAAGGCCATCATCCATTCGGCGAAGGAACATGGTATTCCAAGCACTGTTCTTCGGTGGATACAATGCATGCTGGAGGACAGGAGCAATATATCGACGATATGCGGAGAGACCATTCATGTCCTCACATCAAGGGGATGTCCTCAGGGAGGCGTTCTATCGCCCCTGTTGTGGAACCTTGTTGTGGATGGCCTGATTAGGGATCTCAATAGTAGTGGCTATTTCACGGTGGGCTACGCTGATGACAGCAATTATAATCAAAGGGAAATTCCCCGGCACGGTTTCCGAAGTGCTACAAGTGGCACTAGGAAAAATAGAAAGCTGGTGCAACAGATGTGAACTGTCTGTGAATCCAAGCAAAATGAAAATTGTACCATTTACCAGACGCCGGGATCTGGGGAACTTAAGGGAACCCAGACTCGAGGGGAGGGTAGTGCAATTCTGCAATGAGGTTAAATACCTTGGAGTTATTCTAGACAAGGGACTAACCTGGAAAAGGCAAGCAGACGCATGTATCGACAAGGCTTATAGGGCCTTTTGGACATGCAGGACAATGCTTGGCAAAAAGTGGGGACTGAGACCTAAACTGGTATACTGGATTTATATCACAATGGTCAGACCCATTATTACCTATGCTGCTTTTGTTTGGTGGCCTAGGACTCAACTGAAGTTATGCAATGATCAGCTCTGCAAGCTACAGAGACTGGCCTGCATTGGCATAACAGGGGCTTTTAGGACTACTCCTACAGCTGCCATGGAAGTCTTATTGGACCTGCCCCCTCTTCACATCTGGGTAGAAGCAGAGGCGCGAGCGGGTCTTTATAGACTTCGGTGTAATGGCATTGAAAAGTTGGAACTACAATGCTTTGGTCACATGCAATTCTCTGGGGACAAAGGTCTGGACCATTTTATGACTATGGGATCAGACAAATTGATACCTAAGAAAGCAAGTGAAAGGAAATTCACTATAGCATATCCAGAACGTAGTGAATGGGACAAAGGAATTGAAACCAGGATTCAAAGTGGACCTACATGGTACACTGACGGATCCAAAACTAAAGAAGGCACTGGGGCAGGACTGTATGGTTGTGGTAAAGAGCTTTCATACAGCCTTGGCTTGCATGTGACTGTGTTTCAAGCAGAAGTTTATGCCATCATGGCAAGTGCATGGGAAAGTATTAGCAAGGGCTACATGCATACACACATTACTATACTTTCTGACAGCCAAGCAGCCTTAAAGGCTCTTGAGGCAAAGGAAATAAGGTCTAAACTAGTCCTCGAGTGCAGGGAGTCCCTAATGACACTGGCTGAACACAATGCAGTTAAACTGATGTGGGTGCCGGGACATAGGGGATTCCATGGCAATGAGAGGGCTGACGATTTGGCCAAAAAGGGGGCAGCTCTGCCCTTTGTGGGACCTGAGCCCTGCCTGGGACTGCCCTATGGTTCTATCCGAGGAGCGGTTCGGGAGTGGGCTAACAGGAAACACAACAAACATTGGGTAGCTGTGACAGGTCACAGACACTCTAAGATGACTATCAAAGAAGTCATCAAAGGCAGGACCAGAGAACTGCTTAAGATGGATAGATTCCTACTCAGCTGGGTTGTGGGATTTATGACTGGACACTGTCGGCTGCTGGGACACCTTCATAAGGTTGGCATAGCAGACGACTCGATGTGCAGGAGATGTCGAAAAGATGAAGAATCTGCTCTTCATCTTCTGTGTGATTGTGAAATACTTGCGGCCATTAGGGCCAAGCATTTCAACTACTGGTTCATGCCAGCAGATGAACTGTCTAAGGTCTCAATCAAGAAGCTGGCACTCTTTATCAAAGAGTCTGGTCTTCTAAGGGACTAAAGCTAGGGGCGCACAATAGATCAGCAATGGCCGCGGTGCATAGGGCAAAATGCCCACCCTTTCTCAATATAAAAAAAAAAAATAAAACCTACTGCCAGTACAAAAGAATCTTGCGATAATTTTGCTGGCTTACGATCACTAATATTTTTAAACAATTTTCATTACAGTTAAAACACTGAGGCTGCAGAATCAAACACCTGCAAACGGTGGCATTTGCCATACATAGTCTTTAAATCTGCCCAGTTGTGGGCTTGTTAAAATGCTGTATTCTGTGGTGGAATGGGTAATGTGGCTGTCTTCCACCCTGATGGTCCTGTGTTTGATTCCTAGTCAGGTCAGATATATTTGAGTAGTAGACTGGGTCCCTTCATCCCCATCCTGCAAGAGGCAATGGCAAATCTCCAACCTTGCCTGAAAAGCTCGGACGAGTTGAGGTCATCATCCCATGGCTTCATCGTGGGTGTGGGCCTTCCTTTGGACAAAACATTCTTCATGAGGCATATCAGTTTACTTGTTTTTGTTTTCAGGTCATTCAGATTACATACTCAATTTTCTAGGGAGGGCACTACTACTACTACTGCTGCTACTACTATTATTATTATTATTATTATTATTATTATTATTATTATTATTATTTTGTTATTATTGTTGTTGATGGTGAAGATGATGGTGGTGGTGGTGGTGGCGGTGGCGGCGACGATGACGATATGTTCTTCATATTGCATATATCTTACAGTCCCCTCTAAAGCGTTTGGGAGTTCTCTCTGCTTGGAAGTGAGGGAACACTTGATTTGTATTACTTCAATCGAAACATATACACTAAAGCCAAAACTGGCAGCTTGAAGCTATCAGCACATTACCCATGTCCACCACATTACCACCACCACCATCATCATCTTCACCATCAACAACAATAATAACAAAATAATAATAATAATAATAATTACCCATGTTCTATGCCTGTTTTACAGTATCAAAATGAGTTCTGCGGGTGGGGGTTTAAGTGAGAGAATATGTAAGGGTTGTTATTTTATGATAAATACATTATTAAATTTCATTATAAAATATATATTAATTTCGGTACTGTTTTGCATTTTAATACAAATGTTGGTGTTGTTTTTCATTAATATACATATATTAATGTTATTTTGATATATATACAAATATGGTTGTAGTTTCCACCTTTTAAAAGAAGTTTACCAGTCTTGGTGAAAATGTAATTTTTTGAATAAAACAGAATGTACTGTTTGGGAAATCGATTAAATTTCATAAATTCAGAGTGGAAGTGGTATAACTGTGCAGATTTAACAGTTTGTTCCTTGGATATGAAAAAACATAAAATGGAAATTCGATTTTTGTGCCAGTACATTTCTCAGAAAAAAATACATTGTCCCTAAATTTCAATATTGCTTTATTTGTTTGGTTTTATGAGTATGCTCTATTTTTCTTTCCTTCTTTTCTTTTTTTCAGACCAGCAGAGTAAAGAATTAGGAATACATTTTCTCTTTGCGGTTTTTAATAAAGTTGGTAGTTTTAATGGAAAGATTACTTGGACCACAAACTCATTGAAGTTCGACAATGTCAAGACAAGAGTCTTCCATTACATAATTTGTACAAGTGACAGATCATTGCCTCTGCTTTCTGGCAGTGCATTGTTGCAATTGTGCGGAGGCTAATTATCTAATTATCTCTTTAACCAGGAACTTGATCACAGAATTGAAAATGGTTTTTATGTTTATTTTGACGTTATCTAATGCCCCCTTTATTCTGCACAGTTATACCTCTTCCATCCTGAATACTAACAAGCTTGAGTTATATCTTACTTAATTGAAAAAAAAAATTAAATAAATTTTTTACCCAGTAGATACATTTTTACAAATTAAGATTACATTGAAAAGAAAGTATAATATTGCTTTAAAAGCTGAAATTTTGTTTGTCAAGGAAATGAACTCATTTTTGCATGTGTCAAACTCCAAAATTTTTCAGTTGTATGCAATTTCACAAATGGGTCATTCATGAAAACTAAGTCTCATAAACAAAAGTGCAGCAACGTATTTGAAGTCTCAATCCTGGAAGATATCCTTGAGAGCTCTTATGCCCTGAGAAGTGTTACGTGAGGAGTCTGAAATACCACTGCACACACCATTAAACTCATGACTGTGAAATGAAAATGTCCTTGACTCAAGTGTTGTCACAAGCAATGTGACACTTCCTTCTGTCTTAAACTGTTACAGATTGTAACAAGATTATCTCCCAGCGGGACATTATACATTATTTTTTTTATTATTTATACAGCTGATTCATTTGAATTTTAAAAAAATAAACACAACACTAAACTACAGAAGATGCAACTAGTGTAATGAATTCTAAAATAAAATGAGCATGTTACAGTTATGCATATTTCCTTAATTACAAGGTAAATATTAATGATTGATGTCCCTATTTAGCAAATTGTTAGTGCTTTTGCCTATGGTGCAAGCAGTCTCTGGTACATATCCTGGTGGGGACCTTCACTTTTCACGAAAGGCAATAGAAGCCACTGCAGCTTCACTTTGCCTAGAAAAGCTATGGTCGAATTGTGGCTTCCATCTCTCTATTTCAATCATGTCTGCCTGTATGAGGGCCATAGAAATAGTCCTGTTTCACCTGAGAAACTCACGTAAAATCAGGCTTGAGACGCCGTGCAGAGAAATAAACGCATCTTGAATACTGCCGGAAGCCTCTCGCTTCAGAATGTATCACGTGAGAGCTGATCAGCTGAGACCAGTATCACGCAGAGTAATAGTAGAGTCTCAAGTCGAGATTCCCAGCGTGCATAGTAATAGTCGCTGAAACTAGACTTGAGAGCCGTTTGAAGTAGGGAAAATCTCGTTTCACGCAAGTGCAGTCTGGGGACGACTCAAGATCGCGTTCTATTGACAGCATATTTAGCTTATCACCCTTATTGTACACAATATACAATTCTAATCTACAGTGGGGGGCAGTCATTAGATGCATTGGTCGATAAGGATTCAGAAAATAATAAACACCAGAAGCATACAACAAAGAAATCCTCTTAATTAAGGCAAATTCTGCGCTTCAGCCGTAGGCAGCGTCCTAACAGTAACCTTTGTGTCCAGGTAACACGTTCAAGCGCAGCGACTTGGTATGTAGAAAGTTTAGCTCTGCGGTATCGTGCCGGCTTTATGTTCCAAAGGTCCTGAGTTCAAACACTCACCGGCAAGATTTTTTTTTTTCTTGGGTATCATTTTCGAAATCTGCATCCCTTAACAATTTTAAAAAAATTAAGCAAAACAGGTGTATATTATTTAAGTTATATGTGGGTTTACTCCTGTTTTAGCTAAATTTTTTAGTAAGATTACTTGGAATTATAGCTTCCTTGCTTAAAATACAATCCGTTTCACCAGCAGACATGAACCTAATTCTATCAAACTCTGACACAAGTTTAATACGACTAGTGCACATATTTTACATCAATAAAATAAAATTGTTTGTATAGAGTCAGTGGGTCAGTTTTTTGTTTGTTTCTGTTTTTATTTGCATTAGGCCTACATACTGAAAAAATAGGATAATTTAGAGAGTAAAGCCATTCTAAAAAAGGAATGATTCAATGTGAAAAGCTAATGTTTAAGGAAAAAATAAGTTAGAACTGTTAAATAAATATGTTAGGCCTATGCTTTCAAAGTTAGAAATGGCTAAGTTAAACCGCTTATTTACCAACTACTGCAGATGTAAATATCAGCAACTGTCGAACTGTTTATTTTTATTATTAATGTTTGTCATTCTCGTTTGTTGAATACACAAAAATAATTAGCTAAAATATAAACAACGCCACCTTATAACCCCGTTAAAACAGAATAATTTAAATACAACCTAAGAAGTCTAAGCCTAAGAAATAGTAATTAGATTAGTTATTAAAATTAATTGTATCTTTTATTAGGTTTTATATGTAAAAAACACATTATTGTTAACAAAGTGTAATTTAAACCAAATTCACTTAAAAGACGAAAATAAATCTGCAGCTCTTGTGACACTTATTGTTTATATCATTTGGTTTAAATAAACAAATATCTTATAATTATATTACAGTTCACAACCATGTTTATTTATGTTTCTTGTAATATTATTATTATACTCAAGTGCCTTAATTAATTATATTATTATATTTAAGTATATTTCCATTCCTAAATTCCTTAATATTTCAGTCCCGACCATAGTATAGGCCTAAATATAATTGTCCAAATTCATAATAATTTAAAATTGGAATCACAATAAGTTATATGGCGATATTTGCGAAAAATCTTAACATGTATTCCATTTAATCTCTTTTTATATCTTCCATTTTACTAGTTTCTATGTACAAAGATACAAAAGGAAAGACCTTATTGCAAACGAATGCTGCGAAATTGCAGACGACAGACCAACCAAACAATCCTAGGGGGCAGTTATTGTAGCACCATCTGTTGGCGAAGGCTGTAACTTACCTCCACTGCCTTCTATTCTCAGCTTCTTAACACGCGTGCTCAAGGTTTATAGAAAAACAGCGCATCAGATCGTGTATCACCTGAGTACCGGATCTAGTATCGCGTGAGTAAATTACCAGCTGAGAAGAGCTTGAAACGGGACTATTACTCTGTCCTCATCTCAAGATGAGAATGCATACTTGAGAGCTACTCAGGTGATACGCTCTTGAGATGAGATCTGAGTACTGTCTATTACTGTGGCTGTGAGAGTACTAGATGATGATATTGATGATTAATCCATTAATACAGTGCATATTTGATATTGACCAATATCGTTAGCAGTGCCTCGGATATTTACAAATAATGATCTTTATCTTATAATATGCTTGCTAGGGTCGCAAGGATGCAATTTTATCTGATAAAACATCGGTTACCTGACTCGTAAAGTATCAGTGTGCAGTGATTTACATGTCATGTGCTGCCAGTGGACAGAATAAAATCATTATTTTATACACCATAACTTTTTTGGGAATTGAAACAATATAAATATGTACTGATTAAAAACATAATTTTCATTCAGTGAAAGCCAGTTCATCTGTATTTTTATGTGTTCTGTGATTGCAATGAAGACAACACTCTCTGTTATGTGCTAGGCCTACGCACTATTGGTAGCATTGGATAGATTATTGTCTGGTAACTCTAATCGATTCATCGACTGTTCATTCATTTAGTAATCTCATCATTCTCCTGCTTCGAAGTCACGAATCTATTGATAAACTGGTAGTCTCTCATGGGATTGTCTATGATAATCAGGGCCCGGATTCTAATGACATGTCATCTTTTTATTGATGCTGCATAGACATTGCCAACATGTGGATAAATCCTAATCATGGCCTCTAGATTATAGAAATGCATTTTTATTAGGTCATTTTTTTGTCATTTTATGCAGTTTTATATTTTTAGGGCATTTATTTCAATTTTAAGTCATTAATTTGTCATTTTCGTGTCATTTGCTTCCTTATTTAGTCATTTTTCATGTATTTACACTGAGTGTATTAACTTTTTTTTCGTCGCTAGCGGTGGTGTATTTGAAGTGTTGTTTGTTTAATGCAAGAAGGAAAAATTCGGCGTTAATGTGTTGACATGTCTCAGTCGGAAGTGAGAATCAAAGAAACGCCAAAATTTTGTATTATATTACTATTGTTATTAGATTGACTTGGCACCAGAGTCTGCCACCTGCTTGGATTTGAGAGTGCAAACTACTGTTTACCCTTAATAAACAACAATATAATCCGGCAGACCACAATAGGATGTGCCGAATTTTGACTCACCAGTGCCTCAGTGCCAGTATAAATTTCCGTGAGAAAAGAACATTCACAACATTACAGTTTTTACAATTATGCACAAACTAGTCTATAACTTTGTGTGACCAATAATATTTTTTTATAAATAAAATGTCAGTTTTTAGGTCATTTTTTATAATTATTAAATCATTTTCTTTAAACTTTAGGGTCATTTTATAGGTCATTTTTCAAACAATTTTAGGTCATCAGAATCCGGTCCCTGATGATAATACTTATGATAAATTATATTAGATTGGTTTAATATTTTACTGTAGGTACATTATTTAACACACAAACGTGTAACTTTACTGTTTGCAGTGGAACATCAGTTAAACGTTCTTCTGGGGATACAGTATGTTTTACTCTATATGGGGTCTTATTAATAAAAAATAAAACCGATTTTTATGCAGATTAAAGATGGCATATTGATGTTTTCAAGCCTTATTATGAAAATGGTCTTATTATAAATAACTGTAAAACAGTGATCTGTTGATAAATTTCATCTTTTTTCTTTGAGGGAATTCACATTGATCAACTAAAATCTTTTTTACGCCTTATACCCTCAAATAGCAATAGTAGTACACGAAACAGCAGATGAGGACCGAAACTATAGACAAGGAGAAGTGAAACATTTGGGTTCTACTAACAAACTGGTTTTATTTCGTCTAGTGCTGTGTTCATCGGGAACAGCTAGAAATTTTGTCCTATTTTTATGATGGAATTTTAATAAGGAGTACCTGAAGATTTGGTCAATGCAAAATACATTAAAATCGGAATAGATTTAGTTCAGTTGGGTTGACCAGCCTCTTTTTCCCCCCTTCATATTTTGATTATGCATTTTTGTTATGCAATTAATGGAGTAAGAACAATTTTATTAATGCTTCCCCATCCAATAATACCATACAGAATAACGGATTTGTCTAGGGCTAAATAAACTACTCTTAGGGCCCATTGTATAAACAGTTTGATCTTGGATCAGAGACTAAATTGATCTCAGTTCATGCTTAACTCGGAATTTTTTTTTTGTATAAACGCTATTCTGAGATCAATTCGCACTGGACTAGGATCAATTTTGACTGGAGAAATTTCTCTGATCAAACTAGTTGATCTCAGTTCAAGGGGCTGTTTTCTTACTTGAGACATAAGATTAGCTTATTATAAACATAATATTAGGCCTACCTGTGTGGTCACGGTAAATATAAAGAAAATACACAAAAGACAACTTCATACATTTCTAGCTATAACGTAGTTGTGCATATATAGGCTATGTTTTAGGCTCCTGATAATGCAGTGTAACATAACTCTACAGCATAACCTGTACGTTATTATTATGTTGCACTAATTACTATAATACGAAAATAACCCTTGCACCACAATTGCAACTAATACGAAATTAACAATCTTCGCCATTTCATGCAGCTCCCTAACCTTAAATACAGGAATTCTCGCTTGTGACCCCAACGTTCACTCGATGGCGTAGTGGTGAAACGACTGGCTATCATGCTAGCGGTTCCGTGTTCGAATCTCCTTAGGTCCAAAATTTTTATTGTAGGAATAGGTAGGTAGGGTAAAGGAGAAAAGAGATTGAATAGTAGAAAGGGGAAAAAATAAAAATTTTCCAAGTTTTCAATGCTGCTAAACGAGAGACATTTAGGTGACTATGGTGGAACTACTAGGAAATCTTGAGTGGGAGGATCTTAAGGGGCTTAAGTTCTTGGATTTTCCCCAAATGCTTTCTTCGTTATCTTTTTTTATGTGACCTATTAACTCTTTCAGAAGTGATATTTTACATTGTAAGAAGGCAGTCATGAGGTAAAAACTTCATTGGGCTATTAAGTTTAAAATCGAAAGAGAAACGTTCAGTGGAATAGGCTACCTGGTTTCCATGAATGACAAACGTAACAGATGAACAAAAAATCCTCAAGTTTTACTTCTCCGCTTTCATACAGTTCATGAGACGAAGCATTTATACGTCTTTAGCCGTGAAAATGTTAAGCCGATTTATAACTCCAGAAATGAAATTACCAGAACATTTTTCATCGCATTTTGCTCTTGCACGGATATTATCGCATCCGTCTTTTTTGCATTCTACAATATCTTTATATTTTCCCAAGACATTTTCAATTAGGAATGATCCTTTTCTGCTTAATTTCGATAATATTTTTCTTCCTCTCGCACAACACACTGTCTAAATACTAAGGAAAGCAGAATAACAATGCTCTCGTCTCGCGATACTCATCTGTTTCTGCGATGTTGCCAAGTGCTCATGTATGAACTAGGTTCAAAATTGAACTTCGATTAGTTGATCTTAGATCAGTGTTATACAATACGACTCGAGCCTGAACTCAGATCATTTTCTGAACTTAGATCATAATTGATCCCCAGTCAGTGATGTTTATACAATCGGCCCTTAGAGTGTTAATGACCATACAATTACGGAGATTTACAAATTTATATAGTGTTTTTTTAATTATATTACATGTATATGAAATATATTTCTCCCATTTCAAATGCTGATCAGTAACAACCCCCAAATATTTCACTTCTGTAGATTCTTTAAGAGAAGGACATTCACAAACTGGAAGGTCTCCACATTCAGTTATGGATTTTTAATTTTAAATGTTCTATGTTGAATATATCATTAGTATCTTCTGTTATGAAATAAATAGTAAACAATACAACAAGTAGTGAGTACTAAGGCAATTGTTACAAAATAATAACTTTACAGCTCTTTAATGGCTTTGTCCCAGCAAACATCCAGCAGAACACAGTTTCTTCACAGGAATCAGTTTTATTCTTTTCAAGTTCTCCCACCTGCCTTAAGCTTTGACCTTTTCCTTTCAATCAACCAGAACCATTTCTTCTTCACTCTAACACCTTACCCCCTTTCCCCCATTTTGTTTTATTTCTGGGAAAACTAACATGAAGGAAATTGGAAAAAGAATGAAATTATTGATCTGTGACAAGGGAATTTTAAATACAGTACATCTTCTCTTTTTCACAGTAGTGTCACATTCTTGCATTACACTGTTTTGAAAATTTTTTGTCAACATACTTCTCTGTGTACAGGATACAGAAGATGTGCCAATGGTACTAGTGGGAAATAAGTGTGATTTGGAGGACGAGCGGGTGGTTGGCAAGGACCAGGGAGTAAACCTTGCTCGGCAGTTCAACTGCGCCTTTATGGAAACCTCTGCCAAAGCAAAAATTAATGTAAATGATGTAAGTAATAAGATTTTGGAAGCATGTAAGTTCTGACCTTTCCTAAAGAGTGATTTCAATCTTTCAAACAATTCTGCTTTGTAACCAAAATAAGCACAGAAAACATACCAATGATAAACCATAAACTTTGCAGAGATACATTTCGGTGCAATGGCTTCCTCATAAATGCAAATATCATGTGCAGTTTTTTAAGTTCTTACATTGACTGAACAGATTTTGCAAGCATTACTTGCCCAGTTTAGTTTTACAAATGGAATTTTAAAATTTTAACAGTTTTTCCCTACAAATAATTCGTTCAGATTTCCCGTGCAACATACTTTGGAAAGAATTGCATCATATGCATGAACAAACGTTTATGTTACATTTACTATATTTGAGAAAAACAGCAATAAAGGTGATTGTTGTCCATGGGACGTGGCTATATAACATATACTTTTGTTCCGTAAACCTACACATAAGTGCACATGCTCACTCAGTCACACATAATGAATGCTTACAGAAGAGAATAGTGTTATTTTAAGTCAATTTTATTGTTTGAATCTAATTACAAAATGAACTCGTTTCTATACAATGATTAACAAATATTATTATGTTGCCATGCTTGTGCAGGATGCGTTGCAACATAGACTTCGGTTCTATGATTTTTATAGTGCATTTTGCTTCACAATTTCTGAAATACTGAAGCTATCTGTTGAAATATTCTTAACCAACCTTCAAATATGGATCAAGGTCACATCATAGATGATTGTTCCATGAACATCTCAAGTTTCACAAATAGTCCAGTCAATAAACGTCGAAAAACACCAAATAGAAAAAAAAAATCGTGTAGTTTTGAAATTTTGCAGAGTTGTCGGAGGGAGTGTCCTGAACAACATACTAAAAGTCCCCGAAGGTGGGGGGTGAGCGGGGGGCAGGGGGGCCCGCGGAAGGTCCCTATTTTACGTTTTTCGCTTATATCTAAGCAATGGTGCATCGTAGAGGAAACATTGCTGTATACAAAATTCAAGCTGATAAAATTTCCTACAAGTTTGATCCCTACACATTTCTTTCTATTCCCAATAGTTTTCGAGATATCCGCCAGTGAAAATAACAAATTTTTTGAAAAAAGCTCTTTCGCCTCGCGCTTTTCGACACACTTTGCCTTCTAGCGCTTCAGCTCTTAGGTATACAGCAATATTCTCATGAAAGAAGTTGTAGGTAAATAAATTATCTTGAAAATGAGTAGTCATTTGTTACTTTGTCTTCAAATGTTCAAAAGTTATAACAATTTTAAGATTTGGTCAAATTTCGAGATTTCGAAAGAAAACCGTACATCACACTTTCTCTATATTTAGGGGTTATATCTTTGTACATAAGCTGTATATTGTGTATTTACATCATGAAACAAGTGGAGAAACATCACACAACCATTAAAGTTGAAATTATTAAGAATCCGATCACGGTACATGCACAGTACATGAAATGGAAAATAAATTATATTGCAGGCAAGAAAGGAAAAATAGGGACAAAAAAATCATGTAGTTTTGAAATTTGGCAGAGATGTCGGGGAAAGTGTCCTAAACAACGTAGTAAAAGTCCCCATGGATAGGGGGCACTTTTACCGGTAAATGTAATTTCCCTCAGTTTCCCCTAAATACACAAAAAACTATGGGTTCTAGCAAAAAACTGTTTATGCACAAAATTAAACTACATTAAAGTTCTTATAAAATTTATCTGAATTATATTTCTGTAGAATTAATAGTTCAGGAAATAGAAGAATATGAAGTATGACACAGTTCTGGAAATTCTGTTTTCCATACACCTATATATTATATTTTTTAACAAAAGAGAAGGCAGATGATAATTAAATTAGCAAGATGCCAAGCAAGCAAACTAGTTCTTAGAATAATATTTGTACTAAAGGTAAACATCACACACAAAATAATAATTATTATTATTATTATTATAAAGCTTACAAAAATCACATCGTATGAGTGTACTTTATAAGAAATATAAATCAGGCCTATTAGCCGTTCTATTTTTCGCTTAAAATATCATTTGGAAAAATTGTAAATAGTTAGAAATTGTAAATACTCATATTTAGAAATTATAAGACCTAATAGGCCTACATAGTACTTTAAATAAATGATTAGTTGTCTATTTTTTTCAGTCTCCAATACTGGAATCCTAGTACTGTACATCGTATGATAAGTTAGGGTTATATTTTTCTATCTACCGAACACTCAGTATTTATACACATATATAACATTAATTAAAGAGTGCCTAAACAACTTATTTTGCTTGGACGTCATCAATTTTAAATTCATCTTCTTCTTCTAGTGGTATACTGTTGTATCAAGACAGGTTCCACAAACGGATGAGCATTTAATACTAGCTTTTCTGGATCCATATCTTCCACCACACCGAGTTGCACAGTGACAAAATATGATGTGCAAATATTCTCAGGAGCCACATAGACAAGTAAATGTTTATTAAAAGTAATAGGTAGGCCTGCTGTTCTTAGAATCTCTAAATATAATTGTCTAATTCCTTACCATTTTTCAAAATACCGGTAATTTTTTTAACGTAACATAAATTTCTCAGCTTTACAAGAAGAATATTATTATTAATAATAATAATAATAATAATAATAATGATAATGAGTTTTATATGTAACATTAACCATTAGTAAGTATATTTTTCTAAGAACTAGTTTGCTTGCTTGGCATCTTGCTAATTTAATTATCATCTGCCTTCTCTTTTGTTAAAAAGTATAATATATAGGCCTAGGTGTATGTAAAACAGAATTTCCAGAACTGTGTCATACTTCATATCCTTCTATTTCCTGAACTATTAATTCTACAGAAATATCATTCTTTACAAGAACTTTAATGTAGTTTAATTTTGTGCATAAACTGTTTTTTGCTAGAACCCATAGTTTTTTTTTGTATTTAGGGAAAACTGAGGGAAATTACATTTACCGGTAAAAGTACCCCCCGCTCACCCCCTATCCATGGGGACTTTTACTACGTTGTTTAGGACACTTTCCCCCACATCTCTGCCAAATTTCAAAACTACATGATTTTTTTGTCCCTATTTTTCCTTTCTTGCCTGCAATATAATGTATTTTCCATTACATGTACTGTGCTTGTACCGTGATCGGATTCTTAATAATTTCAACTTTAATGGTTGTGTGATGTTTCTCCACTTGTTTCATGATGTAAATACACAATATACAGCTTATGTACAAAGATATAACCCCTAAATATAGAGAAAGTGTGATGTACGGTTTTCTTTCGAAATCTCGAAATTTGACCAAATCTTAAAATTGTTATAACTTTTGAACATTTGAAGACAAAGTAACAAATGACTACTCATTTTCAAGGTAATTTATTTACCTACAACTTCTTTCATGAGAACATTGCTGTATACCTAAGGGCTGAAGCGCTAGAAGGCAAAGTGTGTCGAAAAGAGCTTTTTTCAAAAATTTGTTATTTTCGCTGGCGGATATCTCGAAAACTATTGAGAATAGAAAGAAATGTGTAGAGTCAAACTTGTAAGAAATTTTATCAGCTTGAATTTTGTACACAGCAATTTTTCCTCTACGATACACCATTGTTTAGATATAAGCGAAAAACCTAAAATAGGGACCTTCCGCGGGCCCCCCTGCCCCCCGCTCACCCCCCACCTTCGGGGACTTTTAGTATGTTGTTCAGGACACTCCCTCCGACAACTCTGCAAAATTTCAAAACTACACGATTTTTTTTTTCTATTTTTCGTTCGTTGTGTGGACTAAAAATGTAACATAGAAGTTTGTTCATGCGTACGTTTCATTTATTCACTATGGCGCTATGGGGTATTCACAGGTTTTAAGCTTTTAGTTAATAAAGCAAGTATATTTCTTACTGAATCTTTAGTAAAATTGAATGAACAAACATTAAGATGAGTTCTGTGCTTTATTACTGAACATGATAGTACAGACAGGAAAAATCAAAATGATGCAGTAATGTCATGGGCTCATATTTGGAAGGCCATGAGTTCAAATCCCATGACTGGCCAATCTATCATGTGTTTTTCTACAGTTAATAAGCCAAATGTAGACTTGGAATTTTCACCATCCTCCATGCATTCCTTAAATTCATCTATCATTATGTATCAGAAACCACACTGAGTGACTAATTCGTGTGTTTCACTGGCTGTAGTCTAAGGGGGCTGCCACACTAAACTGATCGAGCATCAGCAATGAACCAATAGAGAGCAGTGGCACCAGTCACATAGCATCGATCATCAACAATCAACAACGAGCATGAGGGATCAACTGGTCTGTAAAATCAAACCAGTCCGTTTTTCAAGCAACATTCGATGCCAAATGGCAGGTTGGCTTGTTGGACTACAGAGGAGATACAAAAATTAATATGTTTAGTTAATGAAAATGAACTTGGCTACCAGAATACAGCAATAGGGACAAAATGGAACAGCATTTCGTCAAGAACTATTACGAAGTGTGATAAGAATCTTTTTTTCAATTCTTATGAAATCGGAACATAAACTACACCTTACACTGAAGAATAGAACTTATTCATATTGGTTAGTAAAAGAATAAAGTTATACCAACAGTAGTAATTACAATCCACATAAAAATTAATAAAATAGCCTACTTGTAAATATTTAATATCACCCTAATACTTAACCTCTAACTTGAAGTAAACAGATTTAGGCCTACCCTGAGTAATATTAAGCCCAGCATCCCAACACTTGTAATATAATATCAATGCAGGAGATAAACAGACATAGGCCTAATAAGGTATTATACTTAACCTCTAATATACACTGATCCATAGGCCTAATATACAGTAATATCATACCGGTACTTAACCTATAATATTTCCATTGATCGATGATGCTCGATGGTTAGTGTGACAAGGAACAGAAATATAGTTGAGAGCTCTTTATGGCAGTCGATTAGTCTTGATCATTTGATACTCTGTGTGACAGGCTGCTTACAGTAGCTGTGGACCTCATCTGATGGAAGGACAGATAGAAGTGTTCCTTTTGGATTCATTAGAACAGAGATGCACAAAGTACAGCCCATGGGCCAGATGCAGCCCTCAGATAGGTTCAGTGTGTTCTGCAACAGGAAAGGAGGAGAAAAATATATTTCTGACTCGATTGCTTTTCCTTCTATTGCATTACTCCATGCTTAATTTTAACTGAACTTCAAGACTTTTAACATTGAACAAGCTTGGATATTTTCATTATTCCATTTACTGTGGACTGCAAACAGTAAACCAGGCATTTGGCACAAATTAGTTGAGTAGCAAAGTAACATTAAATGGTTTTTTTTAAACTTCTCAAAACATAAAGTCCTTACCGGAATAAACTTTCCAAATTTTGATTTCTCTTACCCAGAATGTTATCGCCATATTTGCATCTTCATATATGAGTGAGCAAGTGTTCAATTATTTGAAGCTTCGAAAAATTTGTGTCAGAAACAGACTGACTGCCATAGACTTTTCACTCCTGAGGCTCATCTTCCATTTACAACCGTATCAGAAGTACAGTCGCAGTTCCACTCATCTTACACTTCTTCACATATAAATAAAACAGACAAAATAGTTTTGAAAATTGCACCATTTCAGCACTTCAATAACTATTTTGGCTCACCTTGTGAAATTTTTCTATTGTTTGGCCCGCTCCCATTACATTATGGATGGTGGGTGTGAAAGAAATCTAAGGTACCATAGGTGGTTGGTATAATACAGGCCTATTCTAAATTGTCAGAGTTTCAAAAAATCACTACGCTTAGAACATTTGAGTTAGGGATGTGAAACTTTTTTCTTCTTAAAGCAAAACTTTCAGAGTTCCTTACATAAAATTAGAATTGTTCAGTATATGCACCATTGGTCACTCTGCAGTCATGTAGACAGCATTTCAATTCCTCCCATACACGCTGCAATGTGTTAGAAGCGATGCCAAAAATGGCAGCTCTGATGCGGTTTTTCAGCTCCTGGATAGTTGCATGTAACAGGGGGGTGGGGGACAACCCCACAGATAAAAATCGCAAGGAGTTATATCCGGTGAATGAGGTGGCCAAGACAGGATCATCTGTTCATTGTCGGTCCCACATCCAGTCTATCACTGTGGTAAGTGGAGGTGTAAAAATTGTCTTATCTCATTGTGGAAATGGGTTGGGGCACCATCTTGTTGGAGTATGAAGTCTGGCCTATTTTCATTGAGCTGGGGAAGCAGCCACTCGGTAAGCATATCCAGATAATTTATACCTAATACAGTGCACACCGCTTGTTGTGATCGCTTCGGGGCACAGCTATTCTGATAATGTTAACCGAAGGAATTGAATGAAGGTTATTTATTCATATATAAGATAATACTCTATAAAACAATTAAAAATATTTATTCATAAAATTTTACGTAACTGTGAATCATTTACCACTTATAGGCTAATACAGTAATACAGTAGTAGTAATAGACTGCAAAGCAACTATTATTACTTTTTAATTGTTTTTATGTTCCTTTAGGATTCCATTAACCAATACTCCATACTCAGTTACGAGTTACGAGTGTTTTTGGAAGTCTATACTGATCTGTGGTGAACACCGTAGCAAAACATCTAATGCCTTTCTGTTTAAGTCTTTTCATTTTACACTAACCATCGCTGCATGTCAACACTGTTATCTTCATAAATCAAAAGCTGCAGCTTAACTGTGGGGTGAAACATGTTTTATTGCTTAAAAGGGAAAGTTAGGTAATTTGACCCCCTCGGACTCGTCATCCTGTGAGCTGAGAATAGAATTGCTACCTCCAGAACAACACAATACAGTTGAGTTGGAAACTAAACTCTTAAAACCATAATTTTGAATGACGTACAGTACTTGGAAATAAAGCTGTAAAAAGGAAAATGTGATAACATAAACCGAATTTTTGATCACAATAAATGCATTTTTTCAAAGTATCAGTATTAATCCGTACGGGACTTCATAAAAGTGATAACATTAGCCGATCGATAACATACCTACAGTTACATTAAGCATTGAAAAAGAACAGGCCATACCTGTCCATGTTGGAGACAGCACTGAACACATTAACTTTAGGGGAATAATGCTGATGTTCAATGATACTATGGAGATTTTGCGCACCCCAAATTCTCACGTTGTGTTTGTTAACTTTACCACACAAATGAAAAGATTCTGCCATTTCAAAACAACATCTGATGCAACAATGGACATTTGGATAACCAGTGAGTGTACAGACCAGAACTTGAGATTTTAACTATCCATCAGTGCTACAGTGTTAAGTTGTAGGTGTAATACGTTGCCTTACAAACAATTCTGAAACCCCAACAATCAATCTGAATAGCCCTGTATATATGGGACTTTAAGGTTTCACCTTGTCTCATGACTAGGGCTCGGATTTTTTCAAAATGCATATGCGCATATGCAAATGCATATTTCGATAGTTATTGGCGTTATTGCATATTCTAAACACAGAAGCATAATTCTGCATATATGTTTGAAATTTAAGACAATTTGAAGAATCTCAAAACATACTTGGGACATCCCTTCCAAGTTTCTATTTGCAACTTTCTGAGTAACGGCATTTTAGTTTTACCGCTAGAAATATCTGCCTGGCTAAGGGGTGGTAGTGGGATTTTCCTGCATTCCTTTCACTCTTGCAGTAAATTACAGCCTCATAGGGTTGGTCTTGAGGGAAGTATTATTGTGTTACATTCACCTTAATCTGCAGCTAATAAAGTGTTCTTTTTCAAAAATGCCCAAAGAAAAGAGCAGCAGAAAATATTTATTAAATCAGTGGGTGTTGGGTAACAGTGACTATTCAACAGATGGCGATATTGTGTATTGTCAAGTTTGTTCGAACAAAGTGAAATGTGAAAAGAAATTTCAACTTGAACAACATTCAAGAACAACTGCACATATTACGGCAAAGGTGGGGAAGCACAGCAGTGCACAAAAACAACTACTCCTTACACAGGTAAAAACCAAATCCTCTGTCAATACACTTTCAGCTGATCTTTGTAAGGCTTTGGTGTGCAGTAACATTCCCTGGAATAAATTAAACAATCCAGTTCTGCGATCATTTCTGAATACATATTGTGTAAATCTACTCTAGGGAATAAAATGTTAGCAATATATTTATGTGACAAATGTAACTATACAATTAATTTTTTTACAGAAATTAAGGCCATTTTTGGTGCATATTTTCCACTTTTTCGTGTATATTTTCCATTTTTTTACTGCATGAATGCATGCATATATTCAAGCTTTTTAGTGCATATGAATCCGGGCCTTACTCATGACATAAAGGTAGAGTATCCTATTGATCTGTGCATTTGGGTTCTTCCACCCATCCCATAAAATCTAATTCCAATACAAGGAGCATCTTAATAC
Source organism: Ectobius pallidus (assembly GCA_964059195.1). Lineage (NCBI taxonomy): Eukaryota > Metazoa > Arthropoda > Insecta > Blattodea > Ectobiidae > Ectobius > Ectobius pallidus. The sequence continues at coordinate 59,027,388 of CAXKWD010000011.1, forward strand.
AGTAGGGAGGTTTACAGTTAACCCAATATGGCCGGGTTTCTGAAACATTAGATATCTATTAGATTGCATTATCTCATCGTTGTTTCCAAAACATTAGGTAACAGTTACTTGTTTGATGAAAGTTATCGGAAGACAGATCACGAGCTATCTCATGAAACAGTAGATAAACATTCACTATGGCGGACGTGAGATGCATTTATGTTTATGTATATTTCATTATTACCATATGTAAACATTTCATCCTACATGATGTTACTAGTGTGTATATGAATAATATTGTTGGCATTGGTTGTTATTTGTGTGTGAAATAGTTTCATAAAACAAGATAAACTGTAACTGTATTATCGGTTTAGTAGATGAAGAAAATATTGCCTTTTTACAGCACGAATACTAATTCATATCGTCATCTTCATCATGACATAACTAGGCCTAGGTCAAAACAGAAATATTCCCTGAAAGAAGTAAACTGTTCGAAATGTAGGACACAATATTAAGTTTTGAAAAAGGTTCAGGCTGTCAAAGCAATGACCTTGGGGATAAAATTTGAAATTAGGAACAACTGGAAGCTTGCCTTTCTCAGCAGTAAATAGACCAACACTGGGAATTCGGAACAAATCGAAACATTCCTCTCTTAGCGGTAAATTAACTATTAATGTGTTAGGTTGTATACAAGTGGTAATTTTCAGATTGTGATGGGTGACATTTTCCCCAATTCAATAAGTTTCGAATTGCCGAAGTTTCTTTCACATTTTACATTCATTTTACCAGGCAGAAACAGAGCAGACAGAAAAGTCAGCCATTTTGCATACAACAGCAAGAAACGCTCCTATTGGCTGCTGCAGCTACTCAGTTCCATCATGGCCCATTTCATGTTACGATTGACATGTTGTCACATTTTATTGGATTGAATCTGAGGTGCTACTTGATTCAGAAGTAGCGGTTCTGGTCATGGAAATCGTTAACAGCCACATGCCCCCAATCATACCAACTACCTATGGTAGATGATACAGCAGTTGGATGGTAGCCTAGCAGTGGCGGTTTCCCCTATTGTGCTGCAGCACACAGCTTCTTTTCTGCTCATCGTATAATGTTATTTTCAAACGCAATACTATATTTTCTTTTGCGTAGATTTTGAACTTGGCACGTCCATGCGAGAATTCCTTATTTTCTGTAGGAGAATCAGAGTTGGTAATGTGAATATTACTTTTTCCACCTCATGATATGTTTCTCTGAACAGCACTTCTCTCGTAGGGCTGTGACGTCATTCCAAAGCTTGACTGTATTGGTGTATATGCCAGTATTAACGTGCAGATTGTGCTGGCCCCCCAGCATGAGATTTTGAGGCCGGTGAGACGTGAAGTAATTAGAACGTCTCACCGGTGAGCTCACTGTTAGTTAAATGACAAGATCTTCCACTTTCAGTCGAGTAAGCAATGCTTTTCATCTTCACCGCCAAATTCGAATGTGTTAAATTCCCAAATACGGATTCCACAACCCCAATTAAGTATTCTCTCGCACTGGGAACACTAACGTGACTTCCTCTACCTCAATCATTACAAATACTATTTTCTCGTCTCTAATTCCACTTTGGAGAACACTCACGCAATTTTCGCTGCCCTAATTATTTTATTTTTATTTTTTTTGCTGTTTTCTCTCTCACACAACTCACACAACGTTCTGCACCTTAAGCATAGGAATTACTATTTCCTCCCGCCTTAATCCATCTTTGGGAACTCTCACGCGATTTTCTCTGCCCTAATTATTTTTCTGCTAATTTCTCTCGTTGTAATCTATCTCTCTGAAAACTCTCGTGACAATGCACGAGACATTTTTGCGTTCAGAAAAAAAAGAACTTAATCACATTAAGCGCGGGAAAGTTAATCACATTAAGCGCGGGAAAGTTATATTTAGAATTTAATTGGTGCTTGTGTTGAAGAAAACCCATAGGAAGAATATTAATGGACTAGGCAAGGAATTGTGATATAAGGCAAGGGTGTAGAGTACAAAGCATTAGTGACTGGTTATATAGAAGAAAGTCAGAGAGGAACGAACGTGCAGAAAGAATGAATTAAGAAAGATTGGTTTAATAATCAGTAGGCTACAAGAATAATAATGTTATTCACTATTTCACGAGAGTTTCGGAGAGATAGATTATGAGAGAAATTAGCAAAAAAATAATTAGGGCAGAGAAAATCACTTGAGAGTTCCCAGAGATGGATTAAGAGACGAGCAGTTTAGATAGGCCTACTAATAATTTTTAAAAATATTTTAAGTGTGCTGTATGAAATGGTATTTGCACTACACCCTTGTTTTGAGCCACAATCCGCTACTGTAGCCTAGTCCCTTCAGGGATGCAGACCACAGAGTTTAGTTTTTAGTTTTTGTATTCTTATGGAACTTCACATATTTTGCATACATTTTCCATGAATAATAAAATTATGCTATCAGTGATTACATTCCTAGTTTTATTAATGAAACTGTACTTCTTTCCAGATATTTTATGATTTAGTGCGACAAATTAATAAGAAATCACCAGAGAAGAAACCGAAACAAAAAAAGAAGACACCGTGTGTTCTTCTATAAAATAGACCAAGTGGCGCATGCAGTGCCAGCACATACTGTATATATGTAATGATATGGTGTGGCACCGACTGGAAGAGGGGTCCCAGCCCAATTGTTATTATCCTCAAAGTGAGAAAGTGCACAGAGTTTGGCAGTAGAGTGTCGGTGCCAAGACACAGACATGGGAGGCCTACCAACATCGTCCTCTCAACATGTCACCACGACACCATGACAGGACTCTACGGATCTCACAGATGAAAATAAAACAAATCAAGAATAATCATCTAAAAAGGTTGTAGTGAAACTACTCTTTTTCAGTCTGTGGCCTTAATACTTTGTGTACTGAGTCCTCCCACCCCGACCCCACTTTCATGCCCCACCTAAAAAGTGAAACAAAGATCCAGATTAGTTGGCTTGTGGCGTGCGCATCGAGCCATTTCATCAGAAACAAACCGACCAACTATGCGACTGTTGTCATTCATATCTCATTCTATGTAAAGCTGCCAAGGTCTCTTTGTAAATTTGTGCAGAAAACAAAAACAACAAAAAAAAGGAAAAAAAGAAAAAGAAAATAATTATTATGGTGATAGTGTTTCCTACTTTTTATCTCGAAATGTAGAACAGTTTATTGGCATAAATCAGCAAATGTTATAACCCCCTAGTTTTCCTTCCACTTTTCACCAGGTAATGAAAAAAATGATAATTATTGCATATAGGTAATTTGTTTTTGAGTGTCATATTAGTTAATTGTTATGTAAAATGTATGTATTTTGACTTGTTGCTCATTGGCTGTTGTAATGGATATCGTTTTGTCTCTTCCATACCTGTCGGATCTCCCATTTTCAACTGTAATTTGCTACTGTCAAGTATGCTCTGATGGCAGTCATGGAAGGAAAACTGGTGTTTGTGAAGAAACTCCATTTCATGGGAGTTGGACCAAAGACAAAGCGGGAAATGAAAACAGTTTTTTTAATCATTAATCTGGTCTCTTTGTGCAAGCTGCTGTTCTTTAACAAGCGCTTCATATTATTTCTGTTGCATAGTTCCAACGTAAATATTATCATTTTATTATTATTCTTATTATTATTTTGTTGTTAGGTGCATGTTGTACTCTTAACAGAATAAGGTTTTGCTTTGCCCCACACCGGCTTTCCAATAATCCAGGTTACTGTATATAGTGCTAAATAAATAAAACATTTAATAGTATTATAATAATAAGCATTGAGCACAACATGTATCCAATGACAAGACAGAATGTGTAGATAATGAACTTATATTTTACCCGCCTGAGACAGAAGTAGAGAGAGCTGTTCTGCAGGGTATGTACACCAAAATGCCACTTCCCCCCCCCCCCCCAAAGTAACTTGTCATTGTCATGAAAAGATATCAACTCAAAGGAACCAAGGACTCTTTTTGCACATACTTAAGTTGTAGGATCCAGTTGATTGCCACATTATTGATCTTCCATGTAAGCCTCTGTGGTACATAAAAGATAAAGAACTCAAAGTTTGCAAATTTGACACAAATTCTTGTCAAATCTCCCAGCTAAGAAAAACATACCACAAGCTTTAGGGAAACCACTATGTCATTTTCATGGACACTTCATTTTTCTTCAGCTTTAGTGTGAAGTGTTCCTGAAGAGAGTGAATTGTTCCAACAGACACTATTGCTTGTAGATCAGAGTATTTGTCTTATCTGGGCGATTTCATGAAAATCTGTGATCAGGAATATCCACTGAGAAAGTTTGTAATCATATTTACACAAATTCCTTCTGTTGGGTAGTCCCACAAGAAAATCAGAAGAATACTGAGACCAATACATTGTCTGTTCTGTTATATTGTATAGCCTGAGAGGAGCCTGCTGTGCACAAGACTCTCAGGTCATCCCAACATGTGATCCTGGAAAACGCCCTTTTTTCCTGAGGCTCGTGCCAGAGTTGATTGATTTGTTTATGACATAAACTAGAAGTGACAAAGACTTAAATTTGTGAATCAAGTTTCCTTATTCTGTTTACTCTGGGTATGGAAATAAATAAAATTTGGCCATTTGGTGAAAACATCCTGTTTATTACAAATGTGTGTTTGAAGGAGGACTGTGTCCAGTGTGTTTATATTTTGTATAAAGTCTTTGTGTTCTTGTATGGATAGCACTAATAACACTTGCATTCACACAAGTACGTATGGACAGTTACAACTTCTCTGGCAAAAAAATCTTTCTTTGCATAAAATTATTGAGGGTACTATTTTGTATGCCGTGTTTTATTCTTTTTTAATATCAAAGCATATTGTAAAATCTGAAAGACATAAGGTCATAATTATATACACAGAATGTGTGATGTCTTGCATTTAATATTTTGTTTGTTCTAATCTGCTGAATGTTTTGTTGAATTGATTGAACTGTAAGAAGGATTAGCACTGTAATCATTTTATATTTACATAGCATATTTACTCAGTTCATATAATTATAATATAGCAAACATAACTGTACTTTTTGTTAACCCATTGGCATATAGTTTTTATTGGAAAAGCTTGCCTTGCTTGCAGTTTTTGGATGAAAAATGTTATTACAGTAAAACCTCGCTTAACTGAAATAATGGAGAGAGAATATTTTGTTTGCAGTAACCTATATTAGAGAAAATAATTTTCTTTTTAAAGAAAAAAAATACTGTTTAAAAATTGATATACTGTAATATAATGCTCTGAAAGCATATTATACAAGCCACTGGGAAACCTACCAGGTTGTTAAGCTATATAGAGAGTGACCACTCTAAGGAATGTAGCAGGCGGAAAAAATTTACTTTCCACTTGTCTAGTTCTGATTTACGGTAGGCAGGTGAAAGTTTTCCTTGGTTTCCATATCTTTCGTGGATGCCACTTTACTATACTGTGATATTCCAAGGATGACACTATACCTCGTCCAACAAAAGATTGAAGTAGATGTAAACAAAGCGAATTGTATTAGTCAGCCAACCACATTGGAATGTAACACAGACAGGCACGGATAAAGGATTTTGTTTAGGGGGCAATTTTTGTGTGATTTTACCTTTCTTCCAGAAAATTCGTTCTAAACAAAAAATTTGATAAGATTTAGGTTATCCATCTATTACTTGCATTTAAATAATGCTCTGTTTGTCAGTCTTAAAAAATGAAATAAAAACACATAGATGTAGAGAATTAAAAAAAAAATTTAATTTGAAGTAAGTAAGTACTTAATATGGTTCTTATATATTTTTAACTTTTGTCTCTTCCTACGGCCGGTTTTTTAAAACCTTATAATCTCTTTCTCGTCAATAGGAATATGCCAATGGATGTCCATAAGGGCAAGACCGAGGAGGCGGTTTTCAGTCATGATTGCTCTTAAATATGTTTTAAGGCACTGCAACGACAAGAATGACCTCTTATCGCACCTAGCCAATATATATCCAGAGCAGTTCCATCATTCGTTTGTTGGCAAAAGGTCTGGAGCTAAATTTTTTAATCATTCAATCAAACTTTGCAATGTTATTTTAGTCAGTAATTTAGAGTGAAACACACTTGATTGATCGATGTAATCTACTTAGGTAGCAATGAGTTTAATAACAATTCTTGTAAACAGGTAGTGATGTCCTTACAACGATTTAAAAAATTTTGAAATTGGTCAAAATAAAATGCTTTGGTCGTTATTCGTTATTCGTGTATCCGCGCCTGAACATGGAAAATGCAGACAAAATGAAAAACAGTTGAAAAGTGTGTTGAAATTAGGTTAAATGATGCTAAAATATAATTATATACTAATTTTAAATAAATGCATACATAAATAACATAATTGTGCCTCGTTATGGTATGAAAAGCAAAGCATACTCACATTAATAAGTCATCATAAGCATATTAATATGAAGAATGATCAGTCTTTTCTCCTTCCCTGATAGGGTTCTATACGAGGTGTGATAAAAAATATACGGTGAATAATTTTATTACGAACAAAGTAATAAGTTTACATAGAATTTGAATTAATTACCTTCAAAGTACTGTCCTTGGCTAGCGATACACTTATCCCAGTGTTGAATCCATGACAGGAAGCATTTCTGGAAGGCTTCTTTTGGAAGGGCTTTCAGCTGCTGTGTCGTGGTCATCTCCATGTCAGGAATGGTGTCAAAAGTTCTCCTTTTAGCAAGCTTTTTATTTTTGCAAAGAGCCAGAAGTCACAGGGTGCTAGGCGGAATTGGACAGACAGGAATATTTCTGGCCAAAAACTTGCGAATCGGAAGCGATGTGTTACGGCACGTTGTCGTGATGAAGAAGGAAGCCACTGGTCCATTTTCTGGAATCTTTCTTAGATGTTCAGTTCTTCGGTAAGCTCTCTAATAGTCATTCGTCTGTTTGAATGAACAAGTGCTGCCATTTTTTGCACGTTTTCATCTGTTTTTGAGGTCGATGGACTGTTGTCATCTTCAAACGATTCATTTCCGCTTTTAAATCGCTCATACCACTTGTAAACGGTCTTCAGAGTTGCCACATTATCGTCTTACACTGATTCCAACTTTTTTTGTAACTTAAAACAAAACTTAATGTTGATTTATGATGCATGACAGACATGGTAAACATGACCTCATTCTAGAGGCTCTGGAAGCTGATTAACAAGTCAGAATGTGTTCAAACTTGATACTGGCTATCTCAACAGATCAGGCTTTTGGACATACTAGATCAAATGGATGTAGTGTCAGCAGTTGCTGCTATAAAAAATCATTCACCGTATTTTTTGTCACACATTGTACACCTGTGCCTAACACTGATAAGAAAGTCTGCTTCTTTGATTTTATGTATTGTCACTCCATACTTTTAATGTTGTTGGTCTGCAATAATCCAAGTTTCATCTAGATAGCATATTTTCATTCCCTCTTGTCTAAAATATCGAACACAATTTTGAAAATTGCTGGTTTCACACAAATTCATCATATTGTATATCCAACACTTTCCTGGTACAAGAGTCAAAGCTGCTGAAATCTGTTGATGAATACCATAGAAGCTAGGTTTGACACTGGTGAACTCCGAAGTTAATTTTGCAAAATACAAGTTGAGCAAACTTTTCACAAAACATATTTTGTAAATTAACATTAGCTCTTGTAGTTTTTCTCCACTTTTAAATGGCTTACCTCTTATACATTTTGCAACACAAAGTGGTGAAGCATTCTCTGCTATGAATTTTCTTTATGCCAAAGAAGTCTTCCAATGTAAAAATATTAAGCCTATATTATTTATTATTCTATTCATGGAGGAAAATGACTAACCAACTAATGATAACCAAACATTATGACGATTAATTAATTTTTACACACTAGAGTCACCATCGCCTTAAAATCATGGTGGTTATAAATGTTAATAATATAAACAGTTCCTTAATATCAAATTTCTATATTGAACAGATGATTATTTTAGTATGCGGAGAATGCAGACAGAGAAGGTGGAAGTTGTGAATTGTTCAGGAGCCAATCATAGCAAATGGGAATTAAGAAAAAGAGATCTTGTTATCACATGGTTTTGTTTACATCTACCGTATTTTACGGACTATAAGACGCATCTTGATTTTAGGGTGGACATTTCAAGGAAAAGAAATTTATTTTAACAATTAAACTAATTTCTCATGAAAGATTGAAAATAATTTTACACCCCCTACAGTCAATTCAGCATATTGTAAGTGTAACAAGACAAGGCTGTTTAGAGGTTGTCTGCATTTAAACCACCCGGCGGAGACAATTCCTTTTGTATAATAGAACTCAACATTCCTTTCTTTTCCCATTGTAGGCCTATACCTGATTTCCAGCTACGTTTATTTTACGATTGTGACAAGTGAACTGATGTGCAGTATGTGCCAAAATTTGTAACTATCTTATCGTTGTTTATAGCTATGATATTCTGGCAATATTTACCATAATTTAAATGTTTTAGTGTACTTCGGACCATTAGACGCACCCAACTTTCAAGCTCTGTTTTCAAGGTAAAAAAGTGTGTCTTATAGTCCGTAAGATATGGTACTTCATTCTTTAATTGGATGTGTATAGAAATGGCTAAGTGCAGCATAACTCTGCCTATCTTTACTTATGTTGAATTATGAACTGCTTTGCAAAGCAAAGTTAGAGTCATAAATAGTACCTATTTCTTCCATTGACTGCCTAAATGGATCCATCCCCTTCTGTTCAGATATGCGGGGTTCTACCGTAGGTATACATAGTAACATTGTGTGCTAGAGTCTTTTCTTCATCCAAAGTCAACACTTTGCACTTCATAATGGAAACTCCGACATTCTTCTGAATTAAAAATATCGAAAGAAGTAGATAACATTTTTGCTGTAATATTTCCTTAGTCTACTTTTGATTAATTGCTGTGTTAATACCTTTCCCCTGATGATGTTGTCCTGGAACTGTGTAGGGGAGAGCTATATTGCTCCTTACCATATGGCTCGAGCTTCTATGATTTGTAAATGTTGTTTGAGTGACAGTAAATTTGCGAGTTTTTAAAATTATTGATGAATTCATCGATGTGATCGTACTTCCATTAGTGTGTTTGTGATTTCATCAGAAAATCAATGAAGAGTATCCGTATCGTCAGATAGTTATTTTATTAGGCAATAGATCTCTGATGTTTTCCATCAGCTCTTATTGATCAGCATAAATCACCGATAGCTGAGGCGGGTTGTCATAAATAAAAAAAATAACAATCAAGATCATACATGAATAACAGTATTTTCCTCCGTGGGCATGATTTATTTGAGGCTATATATCTATAAATGCAACACACACAAACGTAGAGTAGAAATTGTTAACAGTGTTCATAAGGAAACATTTTATAATAAAATAAATTGAATTCATTATTTATTACCATAAATCTGTATTATTATTTATCATTTTAGTAGAATAAACTGAAGAGCCACTCGCTTGTTATTCAGATTGAAAATGTGCAATTACTAGGGCTAGGGTTTTTATGATTTAGCATATTTTTGGTAAGGAAGTTCTTAAAATATGTAAAAATTTACATTGTGAAAAACAAACAAAATGGAGGTATTTTCTTATTGGACAGTTACAGAGCATATTCTAGTGATCATCTTAATGTATTCAGGATTTCATCATCTGCTGCGTCATATTTAAGATGTCTGCCAACGTTTCGACCATCTTGCCCTGGTCTTTATCAAGGCTGCTGCAACCCCATTTAGAATATTCCCCTGTATGTATAGGAATAGTGTGTTTCCCCTAGCCAGCCAATCAGATTTTACTTCCCCATACTGTATATTCATTGGTCCTAGTCACATAGGAAATAAAGACTATCCTTTGCAGGAACTATTAGAAGACATACATTTTAAATATGATGCATCAGATACCTGGAAGCCAAGAAGAATTTGTCAACTTGGGCTGCGGAAGTCTACAATAATATCATATTCAGCATTTAGTTCACATTTCAAGCAGTTTTACACTATTCATATAGAAATTTTACTCAGTGAAGTTATAGAATTATGAAACGTGTAATTAGGGAAAATACACAAAAGTACACTAATGTTAAATTTGACTTGAATATGTTTCAAGGGTCCTCGTTTCAAACCACAGCAAACTTCATTGACAGCTGTGCTTCATTTGCACCCTCCTGTGCAGTGGCGGCTATTTAGGGGAAATAGGTGAAGTGGCGCTTCTCCAGTATTTTTACCTTACCAGTTTATTTTCCTCATCATGTATGTTAGTGTTTATTAGAAATGTATTTCTATATTTTTGTAATGTGCGCAGTGCAGTGTTGTAGCCAGGAGAAGCATGATCAGGCCGACTAGGTGCAGAGTAGCCCTCTTTCCATTTTCTTCAACCTCTGGGGGCGAGCTTAATTGGATGGAATGATTATTCTTTCATCCTGGCCATGTGTAGGCTAAGCCAAAAACTGGTTGGTTACTATGACAACCATAATGTCGCCCACTTCATTTTTGCTGTAAAGAGTACTTCCAATGAAATAATTGAGTTTACTTCGCCTCCCTCCAATGTGAGAAGCAAGTGAACAAGTTACGTTTAGTGCTGTGCTATGAGTCCTGCTTACTATATAGTGTGTGTCTTTTAAGAAACGCTGTTTTCACATTACAAGAACGAGGATAAGAAGGAATGTTTTGAATTATGGGCGACCTACTAAAACTCTACAAATATGTGGTACAAAACAAGTGGAACATTCAGGAAAATTCCATAATCTTATATAATGCACATTGTGCGCGATTCCTTAATTATTATATAAAGTGATCGTGTTAGCCAACACAATCAGTTTATATATGACACCGGCCATGGAAGCCTACGAACTTATTTATTTATGCTATAATCTTAGTTTCAAATGATCATGATTTTCGGAATTCCCGTGGTTGGGCTCTATCTCTGCAGAAATTGTTTGTTGGCCATGCTTACTTTTTTTTAGCAATAAAAGCAATGTTTGGAATAGAGAATGATTAGCTGCTTTGTTGAATATAATATTATTGTTATACAAACACTCAGATTCAGCAGAGCACATAAAGTGCAAGTAAATTTGAAAACTTTAAAAAGAAATCTAAATTACAATTTCAGATGCCCTAGAGCATAACTGCATATTTTATTCTGTGTATATTGATAAATTATAGGTCATAAGAATCCTATCCCTACAAATCACTACACACAAGCAAAAATACAGGCATCCCTCATTTTGTGCAATTTTAACACATCGCTTAATCCAGTTTATACACCAAGCAATCAAACTTTTAACAGTATGTTTGACTTTTGCTATTAATCTGTCAGACAGTTGTCACTATGCCCATGCAGGTTTGGAAGGTTTAATGACTGAATAATGCCAGTACTAAATCAGTAGAGTATTTGCACTTGAGAAAGCCCATGAAAATTAGGTTAGCTGTGTTAGCTACAGGTGTAGTGAATGCCTCAACCCATCATGGCTCCTAGTAGTGATATATTTATATATTTTTTCATTAGTGGGTAATGTATGTAATGTAATGTATTTTTGTATCCCTTTACAGTAGTGGTGGTGGTGATGTTTACGATATTCTGTTACTCTGTATACAGAGTATAGGGCCTCTGAGAGGAGATTTCAGTACTGAGACTAATTTATCTACGCTTATTTTCTTATAGAGGGATAGGTGGTAAGCCCATCTCTTTTACGACCATCTAGAGGAAACTGAAATACTACTTGGGCGTGAAAAGGTGGGAAATTTGGGCCAGAGGCTTAAATTTAGGCTTGGAGTTCTTTAACATGCCTTAAATCTACGACAGAGGATCCAGGGTTTATTCTACCTCCTGGAGGACATGGTGTCCAGAAATATTACGTCTTAAATAATCCATCAACCTCGGCCTGGTTTGAACCTAAGACCTTAGGATCTAGAGACTGGCATCCTTTTATGGTAAGAAATTATTTTTTAAATTACCTCTATCTATGTCACACCTTGCAAAATGATTTCACTTATCGCGTTAGGAAATCTCCATCAGTTAGAGCATAGTAAGAGGGATACCTGTATATTGTTTTGTATATAAATTTATCCATGATGGTCATATTTATATGTGAATAAACAAACCAAGTAAAACAATTCTTGAAAATTAAGTGCTACCTTTGTTGGGATGGGAAACATAGGTCTTTTCATGACTTGTACTATCCATGTAACATTAGTTGCCTTTATCAATGATCAAGTTACTGTTATAGATTAATCAAATTGCAGATGTTTCTTAATTCATCAACTTGAATAAAGTGAAAATTGTGATGTCACATTGACAACCATCCCTATTGGTGCAATCGATAATTCATAATGATGAATTTAAAAACTCGTGTTGTGTTGAAATATGGAAAAGAACTAGAGAAATCTTGCTCATCAATTAAAATGAGTAAACATGATTATGGCATACTGTATAATTCTATGCTAATGGGTTCCAAATACAGACCCACTTCTATGCAATATTGAATGTGATGGGGGGGGGGGGGGGAAATATATGAAAATACTAGCACGGAATGTTTTCCCACTTACAATACTGGACAGATATTGAAAAGAAAAAGTAATAAAATCCTTAAATTATCTGAGAATCTCTCTTTTTGAAAAGTTTTCATACATTTTGAACATCAATAATTGTCATGAACAATTAGGGATGCAGTATGCGTAGGGGTGTGATTTTTTGTTATTTTATCTTAAATTCAGTGTTTATATTTTACTAGTTTTAATAAAGATTTAATGGGAAAAGGTGATATTTCACCATCTTTTAAGGAGGGGACAACAGTTTTGGATGAAATTCATAGGTGATAACCTTGCAATCTGACATACGCTTTATCGACTACTTCTATGGTTGCATACTATTTTCAAAATTAATCCAATTATTACAGATAGTGTAATTATCGTTTCAAAATGGCAGCCACAATTCATGCACTTAAATGCATGGCGGCCACGATTCATGCACTGAAATGCCATTTCCTTGATAACTTCCATATAATATTAATAGTTGAATATATATATATATTAATGAAAAAGAAAATCTAAAAAATAGATTTTTATAAAATACTTAATCTGTAGATATTCCAAAGATTGTTGATGATGATGTTCATGTGATGTTCGCAAATAGAAGGAGGAATCACTAAAAATATTGCCATTTATGGAAATTATCAAAGTATTATTAATAATTTTAGTGCACGAAATGTGGGTGCCATTTTGTAACAACTGTACCTGTAACAGCATATTTAATTATTAAAATAGTATGTAATTGTATAGGTAGTCAATAAAGAACATGCCAGATTACAAGGATACAGAACAATTCATTGCTGAGGAAAAAAATGAATTTCAACCAAAGCTATGTGTCCCCCCTTAAATAAGCCTTTTTATTATATATTCAACTTTAAATTTTAATATATATAATATTAACACTTGAAAATGTTTTCCTGATTAATTAAATAAAAAACCCCTTATGTTAAAATAATAGAATTTCATTTTCATTGTTCCCTTGAAGTTTAGAAAATGCAGTAATAATACCATACGTTTGTGTAAAACTGTATTCCTTCAATTAGCACAAATTATTTCCTATATGAAAGAATTCCTTATAACTAGGTTGATCTGTATGCTCCACCCCTGACCCACTTCCTGTTGAGATAAAATTATCAAAATATTCATACAAGCAGCTTCATATCTCAAGGTAAACACCACACTGTTTCAAGCTCTTATCTTTCTCCCTTGGGTCAGGGGATATTTTTCTTGTGAAGGATGTGTGTGTCAGTCATAAAATGGAACCTGCAGAATCTTGAGTTGAAAATAGTCTTCCACGAATATCTTCTTTGAGTTTTGGGGACAGTCTGAAGTCACTAGGGGCCAGATCTGGTGAGTATGGTGGGTGTTCCACTAATTCAAAGCCTGCTTTGGCTATAGCAGCCATGGCCACACAAGAGGTGTGACTGGGGGCATCGTCCTGGTGAAAGAGGATTCCTGCACTTAACTTCCCACGTCTCTTACTCTTTATAGAATCTCTTGATTTTGGAATTAAATTGGCATAATATGCTCCTGTGATTGTAGAACCCTTTGGCAAGTAATAAACCAGAATTACTCCCCTGGCATCCCAAAATACTGTGGCCATTACTTCCCTGCAGCTGGTCGAGTCTTGAACTTGTGGGGAGGGGGAGATCCCTTAAGTTTCCACTCTTTACTTTGGAGTTTCGTTTCTGAGTCATAATGGTGGATCCAGGTTTCATCCATAGTCATAAATCTGTCAATAAATATTTTTGAATCTGCTCTGTACATTTGTAACAGACGTTCACAAATCAACACACGCTGTCTCTTCTGTGTTGCTGTCAACATTCGAGGAACCCATCTTGCTGTCAATTTTTTCATGTCCAGTTCCATAACTAAAATATTTCTAACTGTGTAATAGGAGAAGCCTGTTAGCTCCACTATTCACCTAATAGTCAGTCTGCGGTCTTGCATCACTAGATCATGGACTTTGTTGACATTGTCTACAGTTGTAACGCTCACTGGTGGTCCTCCTGCATGTTGATCTTCACATAACTCCCTACCACATCTAAATTCACGACACCACCTTTTGACTATGTCATATGATACTGCACTTTCACCTAAAGTCGCACATAAATCCCGATGGATTTTTGTTGGACTCATTCCCTTTTTCTGCAAGTGTTTAATAACAGCTCTTAGTTCTGCAGGCTTCATTTTATGATTGACACACACATCCTTCACAAGAAAAATATCCCCTGACCCAAGGGAGAAAGATAAAAGCTCGAAACAGTGCAGTGTTTACCTTGAGATATGAAGCTGCTTGCATGAATATTTTGATAATGTTATCTCAACAGGAAGTGGGTCAGGAGTGGAGCATACAGATCAACCCTCGTATATAGTAATGAAAGTTAATTTGAAACTTCAAACCAAGGTTGGTACTAAATATTGTTCATGAGTTTCTTAGAATTTGATTTGGCATCTCATAAATTTTCATGAGACTTCAGTGGGAAATAAATTTTTTCGTTCTAATTTTGTGATAAAGTAATTTTCTTCAAATCATTTCATTTCACCTTCCAAATAATTTACAACCAGTTTTGCTGAGAACTATTTGAAAGAATGTATTCCATAAGTCAGGGATCGCCAAACTCCCAAACTATTGAGCTTCTTCATAAACCCAACATATATGGTGAGCAACCAAGATCCCCTCCCCTCTAAAGAAACATAAGAAGTAGATATCAATTTATTTCAATATACTGGCAATTTTTTTATTTGAATAGCGACACAACCTTCAGCACACTTCGTTCTATTACCTGTACTGATATAAATGAAGTGTGTCCAACAGTCCTTTTAAAGGACTGTCCTTTGAAATGGTGACTATTAAAAAAGTCCTTTAATTGTCCTTTTTTCACCAAGTTTCAGCAGAGTTTTGTATTCTTATGTTATTGTATAATGTGTACAATCAATTACAAATGTAGAAAATAAAAAAGTAAAGAATTAAAACTGGGAGGAACGGAATGGCTATGAGGGGTGAAGAGGAGGCCATTTTGAAAAAAGAATATACTATTTCCTTTATTTAATAGATAATACGTTAAAGACTTAAATGTAAGCTGAACTTTTCTTCCAAAGAACTCTGTAGGTTTTCTGATTGTTCAGACTCTTATTCAAGGTTCGTTTTCAGTTGCTACAGATGAAAGCAGTGATAAAAACAAACTCCAAACTGTACCATATTGTTATTAATGGTATATTAGTATAATGTGTTTTATTTAGCTTCACCCCACCCCTCTTTATACTCGGTGTGTCTGTCCTTTATTTTAAAACTTTTCAGTTGGATACACTGTAAATGTGAGAAAACTCTTAATTAATTAATTATAAACATAACACTTTCCGTGAGTCACTCATAATATCCCTGCAAGCTACAGGTAGCTTGCTTTCGACGTTTTGGTGACCCCTGCAATAGGTAAGATGCTTGTTTTTTTAAATATTGCATATAATATAGACAAAAATCACATCCCTAAGCTTTAATATTTGATGTGAACTGTTTGGGAAGGCAGTATGCTTTCTCAGCTGATCAGAGCTCATTGGCTTAAACACAGGTGAGGAAAAGTGGCTAAATGTGATTTTTTCTTGCCCCTACTATCCTGCCATCAGAGGTGTACATATTCTGATTTTAGCTTGCTTGCCTCTTTGAAATTCTGCAACTTTTAACTTGCTTGACAAGAGAGCAAGCCAGATTGCAAAGATGAAATGAAATACTGTTTCTATGAGTCACAAGCTCTTCATAACCTGGTGGGTTTCACAGGGCCTAAAGAAACTGCAAGGCCTGGCGGAAAGAATATGAAACTGGGTATATCAGTGCACTGGTAAATCGTGCAGTTACGTAGTTGAACTTCAGATATGTTTAGAGTGCAAGTAAAAGGAGAATGGAGAAATTATTTTACCCTGAAGGAAGCCGAGGAGAACCTAAAATGTGGAGAGTTTGAATTATCAATGAACAAAGGTACTAGTCTGTCATGGGAAAAATTTGCAAACATTTTCGAGAAAACGTTTTAAAAAATCAATAATAAATGTGTTAAGACGCTAAAACGATTTTTAATACTTTATCCACCTTTTATTTATCTACATGATGAATTTCTTCTACCAGCATGTAGAAAAGCAAGTAAGTATTACCTACACTTAGCAACGACAGTTGTTTAGCTGATAAGAATGTCGCAAGCTTATTCAGACTTGGATGGGCTGGGTTCAATCCCAGTCTAAAGAAATCTGCTTGCTAACTGGGATGCTCTCAACTTGCTTTCCTGGCGTTTAAGTGGGTATGGGCAAGCTGTTATATAAAGTTGCCTGCCATATCTATTTTCCTGCATTTCATTTTCAGGAAGCGTAGTAATTGTAATTTATTTGTAATAGTATGGAATACTGTAAAGACTTTCAAGCACAGCAGCAGGTGACAGGTCCTAGCAAATGATTTTTACATTCTTAATGAGCAAATTGTACAGTTATCTAGGTTTCCAGAGAAAGTAAGTGGACATAAGAATTGGACAAAGCGTTACATGGCTTCTCTGGTGTAACTGTCGATAAGGCTGCCCATGGATGAGTGGTTACTCCTTGCTGAGGTCTGAGTTCAAATCTTGGTCAAGCCATGTGGAATCTATGTACAAAATGAAGCTCTACAGGTTTCTGGAATTATAATTAACTCTTCCACCTATCATTTCATTGCTTGCTCCATGCAACTCAATGCTCCGTTACTTCTGATTCATGTCATTAAATTTAGGGATTGTGTTTTACAAAATTCAACTGTGGCAGAAAATTTAACTTCTTTTAATTGTAATTGAAAGCTAGAGAACATCACAAATTACTTAAAATTTCATGGTCTAATGTAAATTTGTTATATAAAGTTGTGTATAGCAACTTTAATGACAACTAGCAAAATGTTACCAGAACCAACCTCATAGCCCTAGTAGCACACTTCGTTGGCCCATCGGAGGAATTTGGTTGGCATGGTAGGGATATGTTGGGGAAAGGTTGGTTGTAATTTCCTCATTTGGGCCATCACATTTTATTGGATGATTCGCCGCTTGCCCTACCGTTGGGGTTACGATTGTTGGCCCAACAATTTTTTTTGTTGGAATATAATCGCATTTATGTTAAAATTAAAAAGTGTTGAAATAACATTATAAGCGTTAAATTTTTATTTCCTATAAAATAAACTGTGTTAATTCATTAATTATTCAAGCTTATCCTGCGCGCTAGATGCTCCAAGTCCTCTTCGGAAATTTCCGGCATAGCTCGTATAGGTCATCGGCACCTGCGCGTCGACAACATCGCATAAGGGCACGTTTTTAAAGTCATCAGTAAATCCACCGGTGGAAAAGTGCGGTGAATGTACGATGAACGTCATCCGCCATTTTTTTCATCTGATGAGCCGTTGAATTTACGAACGGGTTGATGGATTCCAGCGGGAATATTCGAATTGTATAATAATAATAATTTATAAGTATCATGGATTTGCTAGAATTTTTTATCTATATATATATTTGTAATTCTTTTAATATAAAACCATTCAATAGTGTTAATCTCATTTTAGTACGGGAGATATTTACAAACATCGGTTGTTTTCGTCGATGTAAAAAACATCGACTATCGATGTTCAACTCTTACAAAATTACAGTGATGGAGATTGTCATGTGGTGGCGGTGACCTAAGTTTGTGTTCTGTGACCGAGACCGAGAAGGGAAGTAATCAGTTTTGCCTTAATTCAATTAGGTGGGGAAAAAGGCAGTTATACTTCGAATTAAAAGTATTGAATCCTCAACATGCATGGGACTGGATTAGGAAGTGTCGATCCAAGAAGACCAGAAAGAGAACATAGGTAATGTTCATTTTACAGTAGAATTTACGGTAATCTAACCTCTTTTGGTTTAATTAAATCTCATCTTCATATCTGTTAATTTGTTGTTTGCTTCAATTAAAGGTATTCCACGTCGATTATTAATACTTGAAAACGATGCTAACCAGAATACGTAAGACTTGAGGCTTTCTCGGTGTTGATTATTGATATCATTATATTAGCCTACATTGTAATTGTTTTTATTGTATTATATTGTAAGTTAATGACGAAGCTGAAATTCTTAAGGAATCTACAGCTATTAATAAACTGAAACTGAAATAGTCCTATTGGTTTCATGGTCTATAAGCCGAGGATATAGATGTAGATGTAGTTATCTCATTCTGTAGATCCTGTGTTGAGTGGGACTCAAGGATATAGAACACGTCAGATTACAATATACAAGCAAGTAATAAATAATGATATATAATATACTACACTATAAACTTATTCAAACTGGAAATACTCATCCATATTGTAGAAGGTGTGAGTCATTAAAAATTTCTTGAGAGATCCTTTGAAGGATTTGCTTTTTCTTTGAATACATAATAATTTAATGTTGTTTGGAAGCTTATTGTATATCTGTATTGCGGAGTAATAAGCGCCATTCTGAAAAAGTTTTAATGCATTAACCGGTCTATGTAAATCATTCCTGTTTCTAGTAATATGTTCATGAACACTGCTATTAGTTTGGAATCTCTCAATATTGTCTACCATATAACACATAACAGAGTATATATACTCCCCTGTGAGAGTGAGGACTTTTAATTTTTCAAAGAGCGGTTTGCATGATTCTCTCCTTTTCTTTCCACACATTATTCTAATTGCTTGCTTTTGTAGCTTAAATATTTTATCCCTATGGGTCGAGTTACCCCAGAACATGATTCCATACTTCATTATCGAGTGGAAATTTGCAAAATACACCATGCGTAAGGCATCCTGTTTTAAAACCTGATTTAGGACTCTTAAGGTAAAGCATGCTGAACTTAGTTTTGGAATTATCATTTCAATATGTGACTTCCAGTCGAGATGTTGATCAATTTGTAATCCTAAAAATTTGATATTACTAATTTCTTCTATGTTTTGTGTTTGGTAATTAATTACAAGGTTTTGGGTACATCTTTGTTTTGTTCTGAATTGAATAAAGTGGGTTTTTTCGATATTAAGCGTCATTTTATTGGCTTGGAACCATATATTTAATTCGTGAAAAGCCTTTGTAGCTACTCTTGCCAGTTGTTCCTGGGATTTTCCTGTTACAAAAACACTAGTGTCATCCGCGAAAAGCAATACCTTTGTTTCGTCACTTAAGTTATGTGGCAAGTCATTGATGAAAATTAAAAATAGCAAAGGTCCTAGTATTGATCCCTGTGGTACTCCACTTCTAACTACTCCTAGATTAGATTTGTTTCCATTTATTACCACATTTTGAGTTCTTTCAGACAGGTATGATTTGAACCAATTCAGTGTTAAATTGAACCAATTACTAGGAACAAACAGCACATCTACTTACCTTATCACAGACTTTCCAAATCACTTATGAGCTTCGATGTGATGGGAATAAAAATGTACAACAGTTTACCTCTAGAACTTACACAGCTACCCTTCTCAAGATTTAAAAAGACTCTATATAACTGGTTGATTATCACACCGTATTATGAAATAAAAGAATTTTTTAATGATAAAGACAAATTCGGAACGAATACTGCTATATTGTAACATATACAATCACATGGACTCTGTCTGTATTGTTGTTTTTATTGTCTTATGTTGTCTATGTTGACATTATTGTTTTTATGGTAATTGTTTTTATGGTTTTTGACGATAATTGTTTTTATGGTTTTTGACGAAGAACATTTCCACAAAACTAACAGCAAACGATTGTGTGGTAATCATAGGAGGAACAAATGACGTAGCAAACGGTGAACCAGGAAAAGTAGTGCCAGCTCTGGAAAAAACCATTAAGAGCCTAAGTGATACTAATATTGTCATAGTGAAATTACCCAGTAGATATGATCAGGATACTAACTCCTGGGAAAACAAACAAACTGCCCTCGTGAATGAGCACATAACCTCAATGTGCAACAAATACAACAATGTTAAACTAATCAACACTTTCAATGCCAATCGGTACCTGCATACAAACCACGGACTGCACTTTAACAAGAAAGGGAAACGGTCACTGTGTAAAGCTATAAACAGAACAGTCTCAGATTTCATGACATCAAAGAAATTACTAACAGCTAATAGACTAGTAGTGAGCCTACCAAAAAACTAGAGAGGCCAACAGATAAAAACACAAGTAAGCAAACACATAAGACACCTGAACCTGTATCTAATAATGAAATCTATTTTAATAACCTCCAAGAATACATAACTGATCCTTCTCCTTCACCTAATATTAGAATACTGTCCTTAAATGTCCAAAGCCTACGTAATAAATTCAATAACTTTAAAATTCTTCTATCCAGAATAAAAAAAGTTGACATAATTGTGCTTACGGAAACCTGGTTGAATGATCAAGAAAAAGAATACTTCTCTCTATCAGATTATAATGGATTTCATGCATGCAGATTAGGAACAGGTGGTGGTGTCTCAGTATATGTAAGAAAGGACTGGTTTGCTGACATAGTCAGATCCACCACTAATTATCACAACTTAATTCTTATCAAAATTGATATCAAAGGCAGCACTTTCAATATTTTAGCTGTATACAACCCCCAATTCAGTAATTCATACTGTTTCCTCAGAGTACTAGAAGAGTACCTATCACAAACCAAACTAAAATGTATAGTACTTGGTGACTTTAATATTGACTTATTTAAAGAAAACAACTGCAAAACAGATTATACTTCACTTATGTCCTGCTACAATTTCAAACTCTTAAACTCCAAACATGCTACCAGGATAAGTGATACATCAGCAACATTAATTGACCATATATGGTCAAACAACAACAAATATGATCACAAAATTCTAAACATCCTGAATGACTTTAGTGACCACAATATTTTAATATATGAAATGCATGCTCACAAGCAAACTCTTGAGAAACACAACAGAATCAATTCCACTACCATCACTAATTACCAAAAACTTGAGTTGTACCTTCAAAATAATCCCCTTGTACACAATAAGGACAATATAAATACTTATTATACCCAGTTTCTAAATTACATTCAGCAAGGAATAAATCAAGCCAAGAGTCCTGTGAAACATAAAATGACTAATAAAAATGAAAAATTACCATGGATAAATAATATTTTACTCTCCTTGATACACAAAAAAGAAAAACTCTATGCTAAAACTAAATGTAAAGACTCCTCTCTGGATACGAAAATGCAATATAAAAAGATATGCAATGAAGTAACTAAATTAAAAAGAGAACTGCATAAACAATATATAACTAATAAACTAAAAAACGTACAAAACATCAAATCAATTTGGGAAATATCAGATGATCTATTAGGTCGGAACAAGGTTAAATCTAACAAGATTCCTTGTCTTTGCTACAATGATTCAACCGTAGATAATCCTAAGGAAATTGCAAATGTGTTTAATAACCACTTTGCTAATGTTGCAAAAAATCTAGCAGACAGAATCCCAGTATCTTCTGCTTACACTCATACACATGTAAACGTACCAAATTCATTTTTCTTTACACCAACTAATAATGAAGAAATTAGAAATACACTAAACAAATTGAAGAACTCTGGTTCTCTAGATGTGGATGGCTTAACCAATAAGTTATTAAAACGAATCGCAACAAATGTAATCCAGAACTTAACTGATCTAGTAAACTTATCTTTGGAAAATGGAGTAGTCCCGGATGGAGCTAAGATTGCCAAAGTGATACCAATTTACAAACAAGGCAGTAAAACTCAACCCACAAACTATCGTCCCATCTCGATTCTTCCAGTCTTCTCTAAGATCTTGGAAAATATAGTCAAAAGTAGACTAACACAATATTTATGCAACATAAAATTCTTCTCAAAGGCTCAGTATGGATTTGTAAAAAACTCTTCTACCCTCTCAATAGCTACTGACACGGTTTCCTACCTACAAGATGCTATGGACTCTGGTCAATTAGGAGGAGCCCTATTCATCGATTTAAAGAAAGCATTCGACACAGTTGATCACTCAATTTTACTTTATAAACTGGAGATGATCGGTGTTAGAGGCTTATGTCTAGACTGGTTCAAAAGCTACCTCACTAATAGACAACAATACACCAGAATAATCTACTGCCCAACGAAACTAAACTATGTAAAAGTACAAATAACTACAAGAAAGAAGTAAAAAAATATTTGTGGAAAAGCTATGAAACTGAAACAACTTAACAAATTAGATTGCTCAGATTAAAACTTGGTATTATACTATCCCCCATACCGATATGTAAGATGGAATTAATGGACTGTAACTATAACTGTGATTTAACATCGTAATATTCTATACTGCTAGAGAAAATTTATCTCTTAGTGTAAATAGCAGCCAACCATGATAAGCTATAGATTGGTAAAGAATGTTAGTAAAAATTTAGAATGTTCTATAATAGCCATGTATGTTTGTAAATGTTTTGTAAATTAGATATCATTGTATTGGAATCTTTGTTTCATATTATATTGTAAACAGGTATCATATGTATAAGTTACTTGCATTGTATCAAACTTGTACCATTGCCATGTCCCAATGTGAGCATGATGCTCAGGGATTGTATCCATGGGCATTTCAAATAAATAAATAAATAAATAAATTTAACTTAGTTAGGAAAATGTATGTTTTAATTTTGGTTACTTGACCAGCCATTTAATTAACTACTAATCATATAATTATATTAACCTTGACATGTACACATTGTAGGAATTTTACTATTTTACAGTACCGGTAACTTAATTTAACTAGGATAAGGAAGGTTTTTAGTGTTAGTATATACAACATTACTTAACTTCACCCTTCTTATGTACGGTACATATTGTAAGGGTAAGCTTTTATTAATGCATATATTTATTACATTTTTTATTATTAATTTAATTGTAAACTCTGTAAACATATATACATCATGACGTTGTCTATAGCTCTGCTCCATGACAATAAAATAGTATTATTATTATTATAACGTCCAAGCTTTCGGTTGCTGACATCGCTGTGGCCTCATTTCCCTGATCTGATTTTTATTTAGTCCATCTGAACATAGCCATGTTATGGGACTCAGTGATTACAAACTAAGTACGGTATATAGGCTACAAATTTATATTTCTACAGTGAAAGAAAATAAAATGCACATAGCCTACTTAATGAATTGTGACTTACAATTCAATAGTAATAATATTATTACTTTTTTGTCGTTAAGCTTTACAGCAATGGGCAAAGTCAAGTTCTATACTTACTATTATAATATCATATATTATCTACTTAAGAAAATATTTACATAACTTATTATTACGTCTTACACTAACAACAGACACAGACATCATACATTACACTCAAAAACTCTAACAGAATAAAAGGGGTTACCAGTATTAACTAACAAGTTATGAAGCTTATTCTTAAAACCTATTTGCAGGTAACTCAGTTAACTCCATTGGCAAGTTATTATACATTCTTATAGGCCTACCTAATGTATCTTAGCTGTTTAATGACTTAGTCAATCATTGGTAGTGTGAGTTATAACTTATCTATTCTTTTACTATTCCTTGTATTGTGTAAGTGAATGTTCTGTCTAAGATTTAGTTCTGAGATATTGTTTTATAGCTGTGCAAGGCACATGGCTAAATGAAGATTTTTAGAAAAAGGGCTCTGTCTAAGGAACTAGCAGCCATAATGTAAAAATTAATACATGAAATTAAAGAGAAAATAACTGTCTATCTAAATATGTTGTTAAAAAAAATGCAACTTTTAACATTTTTTTTTTGTAAAATGAATGCTTTGTTTATTAAATATAATTTAACTTCTCAAAATTTCTAAAATAATGGTTACTCTACTGAAAAGGAAGCCAAGAGTAGATGAAGATGGAGAGCAAAATTTGCACACCAAGTCCAATAATACCAGTAATCTTTAAAAAATGTTTGTCGTTTAGTGTAGCCTGAAAAATATGTTTTCTTTCTACCATTTTGATTAAGGGAAGATCTGTTAAGCAGGGTTTTGCTGTACTTGACAGTGATATAGGATTACTCTTTTCCCTTTTGAAAGTATGAGTTACAGGTATGAAGATTGATTTTGATGGATTTTTAGGTACAAGCCACCTCCTCCCACTGCTCAAGCTGCTCCTGGAGAAGACCTAACTCCTGATTATATGAATATCCTTGGAATGATATTCTCTATGTGTGGACTCATGATGCGAGTAAGTATTTATGCTACACACTACCAGTTTGATGTGCTCAGTAGCACAGAACATCACATCTTATGGGTAGCTTTCAGCTGTCCCATTTATAATTGGTCCCCAAATAAGCTGACAAAAATGTATTTGTGTAACAAGCATTTAATAATTGCTTTATGTAGGTATAACTAAAAGATAACACACCGCATAGTAACAAATCTGGCATATATATCTGTTAGCGATTATGTTATGGAACTCGACATGGATGCGGAAGCAGTCACACGACTAGGTAAATGGAAATTTATTACAGACTGAACAAGACGTGAAGGATACATACATATATACACAACCCACTGCACACTAGATTACAGTAGGCCTATGATACAAACAGTATTACCAACAATATCAAATAACTTGTAAGGATTACACTCAAGTATACTGTCACAAGAAAATAAAAGTAGATTTAAAAACCAGGGTTCAATAGCATTTCTGGAACGCATTATCGTTATCATGAAAGAGCATGGGGATATCAAAGCATGAGAATTATCATCAGAGCATTATCATAAAATAGATATTAAATCATCACTAGCGGTTCGTTTTTGGATCAAGAACCGCAAAATGTAACCAGAAGCAAAATTACTAAAAACTGCAAGGGCCACACAGAACCAAAGAATTGGGGGGGAAATCTTTATCCTTAATAATAATAATAATAAAATTTTTATTGTCATTAAGCAAATTGCAATAGACAAAGTCAAAATCTTAAAATAACTAATATACACAATCTATCATAACAATAAAATGAAAACATGATAAACCTGTTAAGACAAGAATATAATAATATAATAAACAGCGTCCAGCAAATTACAGAAATTACAGTACAAATTTCTTATTTGTTTTGATCAAAGAATTCTTGAAGGGAATAATAAGGGGAATTTACTAAGAAATTATATAGATTATTTTTAAACAAATTCACTGGTTGCTCTGCTATTTCTAAAGGAAGTTTATTAAACATAACTAAACCTAAAACTCTGTAGCTATATGTAGCGATAACCTATTAAATGGAATGTCCATGTGTTTATTTCTCCTTGTATTGTAGTTGTGAATATCTTGTCTGAGTTGATGTTCTTCTATGTTATTTTTTGTGTGGAGTAATACGTGATATATATAGAGATTTATTACTGTCAGGCATTTTTGTTTAATAAACAGAGGTTTACAGTGATCTAATTTTTGTGCATCCGATATTATTCTAATAGCTTTTTTTTGAAGGAGTAGTATATTATTAATGTAAGCACTATTTCCCCAAAGTAAAATACCATACGAAATTATACTTTGAAAAAAAGCAAAATATGCAGATCTCATATAAATACTTGGAACATGATTTTTTAAACTTCTAAGTAAAAATACAACTCTAGATAATTTGGTTGATATATATGCTATATGATGTTCCCATGTCAACTTCCTATCAATATAACTTAGACCCCTAAAAATTTGACATTATCTACACTGATGTGTTCAGGTAAGTTTCTTAAGCTGAGGTAAAGTTCCTGTGTCTTGTTTTCATTCATTAAAAAACCATTTACTTGAAACCATGTTGATGCCTCAGACAGAGTGACCTTTGTTAAATTTTGAAGTGTTTGAAAATCTGAACTATTATTTAAAAAAGTCTTGTCATCTGCATAGAGTATTGTAAGACTGTTTATAGCCGACGGTAAATCATTTATCATTAGGGTAAATAATAACGGCCCCAGTACCGAACCCTGTGGTACTCCATGTTTGACATTGGCTATGTTCAATTTTTCCCCACCTATACACACTATTTGTTTTCTATCGTCAAGGAATGATTTAATTAGACTAATACTTGATCTACTGAAGCCATAATAATCTAACTTATGAAGCAACATTGTGTGATTAACAACGTGAAATGCTTTACTCAAATCACAAAAAGTTGCCTGAGCATAGCCCTTCGACTCAAAAACCTGCATTACATTTCCAACCAACAATTCCAACGCATCGGTTGTGGATCTGAATTTTCTAAAACCATATTGTTGACTAGAAATTATACTAAAATCTTCTAAATAACTAGACACCTGATTAAACATGACATTTTCTAGGACTTTTGAAAAAATTGGGGTCAAAGAAATTGGTCTATAATTAGCGGGAGAGTCCTTCTCACCTTTCTTAAAAATAAGTACAACTCTAGTCAGTTTTAGGATACTTGGAAATACACCTTCCCTTAAGCACTTGTTTATGCAATAAGTTAATGGTTCGCAGAAGCTATCAATAACCTGTTTGATTAAATTGCAAGAAATTTCGTAAATATCAACACTATCAGATGTCTTGATCTTATTTACAATACCAAATACTATATCTGTTGTTACTTCATTAAAAGTAAATTTAGGTCCATCAATTTTACATGGACTAATATTTTTTAGGAAGTTTGCAGACTTTTCAAAATCTTTATCAATGTTGCTTGATATTTCCTCTACAGATTGGACACAAAAGTCGTTGAATTCATTTGGGGTTATTCCAATAGCTTCCTTTGAAGTATTTTTAGCAACAGTATTTATTATCTTCCAAGCCCCTTTACATTTGTTTTTGGAGTTTTCAATCCGTCCTATGTTGTATGTTTCTTTTGCGTTATTGATAGCTAACTGATATTCCTTCCTTACCTTAGTGTAAAGTAATCTAGTGGAATTTGTGTTTTTTTTTTCCTATGTACATCTAAGAAGAGCATTAATTTCTTTTTCATGACAGCTAGATCATGGGTGTACCATTCATTTTTGTTCTTTTTACAGTACTTGTATGGTCTACCAAATTTAACATAACATTTTTTTTGCAGAATGCACATTTCAAAGTTCACTAAAAATATGTTAAAAAAACCTTCAAAAGTTTTATTTGCTGAACACTGGTTATTCTCATTAATAAAATTTACCCAATTTACATTTAAAAGAGCCATCCTAAAATTAAACAACTTGTTCTCATCTATTGGCCTGGAAACTACATTTTTACCCTTAACTTTATTGCTGCCATTATAATCAACATTATTTATCTCTAAGTACACCAGGTCATGGTCTGAGTGTGGAAAAACACACACATTGGTAGACAAGAGTGACATATCTATATTCGTAAAGATATTATCTAGGCACGCATGTCCCCTAGTTGGGTTAGAGTTGGTGTAAATGAAATTAAACTGTCTTAGTACATTTTTTAGTTCTTTTGAACTTGTCTGTTCCCTAGCCTTTAAGGCTCTGTTAACTTAAAATCACGTGATGTAGATGTAGATGTAGATATCTCGTCCTGTAGATCCTGAGTTGAGCGGGGCTCAAGGATATAGAACACGTCAGATCAAAAAATACATGCATGTTATAACAATAATATAGGCCTACAGAAACTGTAAGCTGCCAAATTTATCCAAGCTGGAAATATTCCTCCAAATTGTAGAAGGTGTGAGTTATTAAAAATTCCTTGACAGCTGTTTTGAAAGGTTTGCTCTTTCTTTGAATACATAATAATTTAATGTTGTTTGGAAGCTTGTTATATATCTGTACTGCAGAATAATAAGCACCCTTCTGAAAGAGTTTTAACGAGTTATTTGGTCTGTGTAGATCATTCATGTTTCTGGTAGTACGTCCGTGTACACTAAAATTAGTTTGAAATTTATGAATATTATTCACTACATAACACATAACGGAGTATATATACTCCCCTGTAAGAGTGAGGACTTTTAATTTTTCAAATAGCGGTTTACAAGATTCCCTTTTTTTCTTTCCACATATTATTCTTATTGCCCGCTTTTGTAATCGAAATTGTATCCTGAATGGCTAAGTTAAATTCTTCAATTTTATTTTCAAGCCCCCTTATGTTTTGATGAAATAGTGCAAATGATTTATTATTTCTAGCTATAGGCCTTAGTGTATTACTATTATTGACTTGAGATATGCATATAGGCCTAAGCTGTTGGATTCTTTCACTTAGATTCCCCCTAAAAAACGAGTCGAGTTACCATCTATGACAGGAATAGGCCTGTTACAATCTAGTACATTACACTTCGACTCCTCTGCAACCAGATCTGCCAGTGTCTTCTTTCCTCGAAAGTTGAGATGGAGTCCATGCCTGGTATACTCTTCCCTTCTTAAGCTGCTAACAGAAACAACATTGAAGTTAATATGATCACTAGAGAATTTCCACAACTTATCATTTACAGCTTTTACCTTTGATCGAAGCGAGGGCTGTGGAATAATTCAACAAAATCTATATTAGTATGCATGCTACCTTCAGAAATACTATCAAGATCTGCTGCAACTGAATAGCTCGGATCTCTGTCTAAGCTGTTCCCGGCTCCTCCAATAATCACCACCCGGTCCTCCTTGGTGAATCCTTTGGTCAGTCCCTTGATACCTGAAACAACATCACTAAGTCCAGCATTAGGTTTACATAAACATTGCACTTGAAAATCGTCTCCTACGGCATCTTGAAGAGCAGATCCCATGTGTCTGGCGTGACTGCTACCTAAAACTAAAATCTTTCTCTTATTAGTGGGCCTACAAGTAGTAGCTGGTCTGGGTGGCTGGGCTTCTTCTGTTTCTACAGCATCATCTTCAGTATCTAGAACAGAGAATCTATTGTTAGTACTGACAGGCTGAGGGTTCTGCACTGCTATCCCATTCATTCTGGATGATCTCCTTCTGCGATTAGGCCTTCTCAGAATATCTGCAAAGGAAACGAAACTGGAATTAAAATTTACATCATCACTAGTTCCTTCTTCTGGGTCAACCTGCAAGTTACAATTAACATCATTACAATTTACTGGTACATCATTTCTGCCCTTCAGTTCAGCTTGCAGTTTCTTCACGTTGTCCTGTAACAAATCAATAGCACATTTTAGGTCATTAATCTCCCTGTCCTTGATGCAAAGTCTACACAGCCAATCTCCATCGGGAACATCATCCAAACATAACCCAACACATTTAAAATGAAACCACACATCACATGAGTCACACTGTATACCCTCATCTACGTGGTCAGTACAATTTCCACATAACCCGCTGGAAGTCATTTCTGCAACAGAGAAAGAACAAAAAGTTAGTAAAATCAGAAACAACGACAATAAGACAAAGCAATAGTAATAATAATAATATTAAAGTGACGATAATAGGCGTGTCTGTGAACAGCTGTTTCAGTTTCAGTTTCAGTTTATTATTAGCTGTAGATTCCTTAAGAATTTCAGCTTCGTCATTAAATTACAATATACTACAATAAAAAACAATTACAATATAATATAATAAAAATGTTAGAACAATAGTGCTGGTAGCTATAAGTAGCATTTCAGCTTCATCATTAACTTACAATATAATACAATAAAAACAATTACAATATAATACAATAAAACATTAGATCAATAGTGCTGGTAGCTATGTCAGGTAGCTACATGACAATTCAGTATACAAAATTAGTCAGATTAACCTTACATTTATCATTAATTCTATTATAATTTTTTTGCAGATATATGACAATTCTATCTGTTGTAGCAACTTATCGTTATTAATTATTTTTACAATTCTTCAATATTATACAAGCATTTATTAATAAGAAATGTTTTAAGTTGGCGTTTGAAAGTTGTGCCAGATAGTGATTTTAATGTTGTTGGTAATTTGTTGTACAGTTTAACTCCTATCACACTGACATCTTTATTTGATATTTGTTTGGTATGTATTGTCTTGTGATAGTCTTCTTTATTTCTGGTATTGTATTGATGAATTTCATTATTTTTTATTGGTTGTCTTTCAGTAATAAACATAATTACACGATATACATATAATGAGTATATAGTTAGCATATTGTTCAGAATAAATACATCCCTACATGATTCTCTAGGTGCAAGGTTATATATTATTCTTATACACTTCTTTTGTAGAATAAATAATCTTTGTGTATATGTCTTTGCTGCACCACCCCACAGTTCTTTGGCGTATATTATATGTGGGTATATGACTCCATAATATATCAGTTTCAAACATTTTTTGTCAACTATTGATTTAAAGTAAATTAGTAAGTATATTGATTTACTAACAGTATTACATAATTTGTCTATGTGCTTAGCCCAAGTTAATCTACTATCAACATTGATTCCTAAAAATTTATATTCGTATACTTCTTCAATTTTGGAACTCTCAATCTGAATATCTAGTTTCTCTTGTAATGTTTTGCTTCCCTGAAAAAACTGTATTACTTTTGTTTTACTCATATTACATTTTAGGTTGTTTTGCTTAAAAAAATCTAGTAAATATTCAACTGCATGTAACAAATTTATTTTTAAAATATTGATATCTTCCCCCCAGCATAATAGTGTGGTGTCATCAGCATAAGAAATTATTTGTGTGTCGTGTGTTTGGCACATGTCATTTACATACAGAATGAATAATATGGGACCTAAAACAGTTCCCTGTGGAACTCCATATTTTACTATTTCATATTTTGATTGTACTTTATTAATAAAATTATCATGCTTGTAATATATTTGTGTTGACTGTTTTCTTCCTACCAGATAAGTTTTTATAAGATTATTACCTACACCACATATTCCATATTTTGCTAATTTGTGTAATAAGATGTTATGATCTACACTGTCAAAAGCCTTAGATAGGTCAAATATTACAGTACCAATCTTACGTTACTTTCCATTTTTGAAATTGTTTCATAGATAAACTCATTTAGAGCTGTTATGGTAGACAAACCCTTCCTAAAACCATGTTGTTGCTTATTTATTATATGTTTCAGATTCAGAAAATGTAATAGTCTATCGCATATTATTCTTTCAAATATCTTAGCTAGTTCTGATGTCAGCGTGATAGGACGATAATTATTTATATCCTTTTCATTTCCTTTTTTATGCAGGGGCCGAACTAAACTTAATTTTAAACATTCTGGAAAGATCCCATTTACAATAGAAAAGTTTACTAAGTGTTCTAATGGCTTAACAAGTGCATATTTACAGTGTTTTAGAATAAAAGGACTGATGTTATCCCAACCACTGCTATGTTTATTTGACAAGGAGTTTATTATTTTTATGATTTCAGTTTCTGAGGTAGGGCTTATAAAGAACGTATCATCATTATCCTTAATGTTACACTTATTCTCTAAATTGGTTCTAGTTGGTTTAGCAACTTCCACAAAAAAAGTATTGATTTTTTCAGTCAGTATAGCTGGGTCTGTCTCTAACTTCCCATTTAGATTTAATTCTAAATTTTTATGAATCTGTTTTCCCTTTCGAGCATCATTTATAATGTTCCAAGCAGTTTTACTAATATTATCAGAGTCATTTAATTTCTCCTTTATATTACTACATTTTAAATTATTTAAGCCTTTTAGATACTGTTGTTTTGCTTGCTTATATTTATTTTTGTAATACTCAGTATTTGTTGATTTATAAAGTTCATACATGTCCTTCATATATTCCCTTAAGTTAGTCGTACTACTATCAAGCCGTAATCTATTGGCCTTGTGTTTAGTGTTATAAGCTATAGTTTTAATAGGGCATGCTATGTCAAAATGATACTTAAAAGTTTTATAGAATATATCCCATTTTTCATCAACGAAAGTTGTAGTAAAGATATCTTCCCAGGTTTCTTGTTTTAGTCGTTATGATCGTTCAGCTATAGAGTCTTTGTTTATTACATGTTTAATTTGTAATTCTTTTTCCAATCTACAACATATAGGAATAGCAAAGTCAACGCTCTGAGCAAAATGATCCGAAATATGTGTGTTAATGACTTGAATGTTATCAATATCATGTACATTTGTTGAGATATGATCTATAGTAGAGGAGGTTGAAGATGTGACTCGTGTTGGCTGTTTAATTACATCTTGTATATTGCATATATTAAACATATAGTTAAGCTGTTTATAATTTGTATCTAGATCATTTAGATCTATATTGTAGTCACCTGCTATAATAATTTTTGTATTCTTAACTACATATTTACTTAGTATTAGCTCAAATTGCTTTAGAAATTCTATTACTGAAGTACTAGGTGACCTATATATTCCAATGACCAGGATAGATGAATCCCTCATAGTAACTTTAATCCCTACCACTTCAAAGACTTTTTCAATGCAAAAACTCTGTAAATTTAGGATGTTCACTTCTATATCAATGTGTGTGAGTATCATAACACCACCATCTTTCTGTATTGTTCTGGAAAAAGCAGTACTGACTTGATAATTTGCTATTTTGTAGAGGTTAAGTTGTTCCATTGACATACCATGTTCGGAGATAACACATACATGTGGGTTGGCTTCACTGAGAACTTGTTCCAGAGCTAACATTTTACTGAAACCGTATTGTATGTTCAAATGCATGACTCTGAGTGATGAGTTTTGTCTATTACACTTAGGCTTATAATCATGTTTATCCTTTTGAATAGTATCAAGTGGCTTGTTGGTTACACAGTCTAGATTTCCTAACAAAATGGCGGACAGCTAGTAGCCTAGGCTATTGAAATTTGTAAGTTAAATAATAAAGGCTTTAATTTGATTAACTTGCAAAATTTATGTTTGAGGAACAAAAGTATATTAACTGCAATTATATTTAAATGTTACAACTCAGATACTGGCTAATTAATATTGTAAAACTATAAAGATTCTCGGAGCTGATTTCCTAACAATATGGCGGATAGCTACAAGTCTAGGCTATTGGAATTTGTAAGTTAAATAATAAAGGCTTTAATTTGATTAACTTGCAAACATTTATGTTTGAGGAACAAAAGTATATTAACTGCAATTTTATTTAAAAGTTATAACTCAGATACTAGCTAATTAATATTGAAAAACTATAAAGATTCTCGGAGCTCATACACAGCATGTCATCACAGTCTTACGCCACTAGCGCCACTCGTGACACTCAGAATAAAGATTTTGTTTAGTAAAATACAGCAGTGAAAACCCCATGTTTCTAATATGCTTCGTTCTCACAAATTTGAAGAATAACTGATGCATCTTCCAATGAAGTGACGTCACAGATCCCGAGATGCCCCCTGTTCACTGCAGTAATCAATTTTCATATGGCCAAGCAACTTGCGTCTCATTATTGTATGCATGAGTTTGCATGCCTGTCTGTTGGAAATGCCTAGATGTTGTGTTTTTGGGTGCTCAAACTCCAGAAATGTAGATTCAGGAATAAGTGTTCATAAGTTTCCAAATCGAGATAGATCACCAGCAGATTCAAAGCATGGCTCAATAGATTAAACCTGTGTAATTTCGAGCCTACTCAAAGTCTACTGTGAGTTTGAATGTAGTGTATTATTTAAAATGTTGATTTTGTTTACCGGTACAGCGAAAGTTCAAATTGTAAAAGTTTTTCTCAAAATTAGTTGTTCTTCTAATTGAGGTATCACTTGCATGCAAATAAATGGCCAAAACTAAATATTTTATAGACTTAAGCCTAGTATTGTAAAAGGAAGACAGAGTTCACTTTAAAAATTCTGTATTTCACTTTTTTGAACCTCAATGTAGTTGTGGATTCAAGGTTAAATTTTCATTTAATCAAAATACGAAATGTCTCTTCCTTCAGCAGCTTGAAAGTACTTAATCTGTACTCTTTGTTAGGTTCGAGGTATTCTTGCTGAATTTATTTAAATACACATGAAGGTATGACTTTTCTGCATAGCCAGCTGTAGGTAATTTGGCAGTCTAGATGAGAAGTTTGAGAATTTAATTAATGTTACCATGGCGGCATGGGGAGCTGAAGTTCCTGGTTCAAATCCGGCTATGGCACTAAATTTTTCAGTCTGATTCTACCTTTCCACCTTAGCTTACACTTGACCAGTTCAAAAGAATTATCATTCATGAAATTTCACATATTGGTAAGTGATTAAATAAAATATATTTGAATTGGCCTATTTATGAAGACATTATAACATATTCTAGGTAGTATGGGAATTAAACGAAAAATACATTTAATTGAAAATGTTACACCTTTTTATGTTGACACTAAACAAACAAGATACTACATCATAGTGAAGTTTTCTTTTTGTCAGGAGGTAGGAGTTAAAAAAAAGTATAAAACCTTAAAGGTTTTTTATTGCTTTAATTTTAGCAATCTTTGACAAGATCGATTACTGTTTCTATTTCACTGGCTAACTCATTTTCGATGGAAATGGTAACAAGACCTAAAAAAATGTCCTGACTCATTGAGCTATGCAGATATGTTTTAATTAGTTTTACTTAAAAGGAAAAAAGAAAGAAAGAAAAAAAAAACTTACTTTTGTGCTTGCTACAGAGATTGCTAGTGTCAAGAGAACCCGAAGAGACACACACAAATTAGGAACCCAGTTTCATGGTTGTAACTAAATGAAAGAAGAGAAAACAGAGTCATTGAAGGTAAACCCATTCCTTACATGTGCAAAAACATACAGTTATTTCGGTTGTCTCTTCAACACAGTTAAAACAAACTATCAAGCAGATGGTTTTAGTTTGCCTTAGCTATATGGTGAATTTACTGTCTTTTTCTTCCCTCTTCTCACCCTCTAAGGGTTTGAAATTTCTGGCATATTTGTAGGCTTAAAGCTTGGTTACCACCAGTGATTTTTTTCTGGGGGTATGCAAACCCTTAAAAAATTTTCCAGTTTCATATAGAAGAAAATCATTAATTTCAACAATTTTGAAATCTGGAGAAATTTGTGCCAAACAAAATAATGAAAGTTATGTTATGCATCGTTTGCATTAAAGAAGCTATTTTTAGTGTTATGTTCCTTATCTGTAGGCCCTACGATGATTTTTGAGAGGTGGGGCATGACATTAGCTGCAATCAGAATAACAAGTGAACGCTACAGCAGCATTGTAATGATATCCATGATTCAACATTACGATGTGCTCAAGAGTTATTTGTCTCCTTCTGAATTGCAAGCCTTACACGCAAGCTCTTTACCACACTCCTGGGAGCGTATGGGTAATATCGGGGGAAAGAGCTTGCAGGCACTCACGCACAGTGAAAAAATGCAGCCCAAAATGCATCACATTCTTCCTCACATGATAGAGTGTCAACAAAAGAGTACACGCAAAAGATTGTGCATGTAATTACCAAACACGGGCAAATTCTCTCTCAATAGAACGGTGCGTGGAATGTCTAAATTTGGACTCAGCAGCTAAGAGTGTGCGGTATTGTTTAAAAGTTCAGTACAGAGGAGTTGATGTTCTCCTAGAAAGTTTTGATTGTTTGTCTTCTGCCTTTACATACACACACACTTCCAGACGAAAGAGTGCATTGTTGCACGAATGACGCACCGCACGCTTTCTTTTGTTTGTCTATTGCCTTTACATGCACATGTTTTCACGAGCATTTGAGTGAGCACCTGCCTAAACCCTAGTGATAAACCTTGTGTGTGGGGGAAGCTAATAGAGGACTGAAATCCCTTATGTGTTGTTTGAGGTGACTTTGAATATAAAGGACTATAAGTTCTGTTGATCGTGAAAGGTGTAAGAATCCCTGTGAGCGTATCATAGACCTCAGAGGATTTAAGTCAAACCTTATGCGTATTGTCTGCGATTCCATTTTCTTTCGAAATAAGTTGGTAAGTCTGACAAGTTCTGTCAAGTCAAAATCGAGAGAACTCCTTAATTTTTGGTAGAAAAAAAGCACTGGTTACCACTCAAAGTCAGTCAGGAAGTTTAGAAACAAAATTAGCAGTCTTAAGATTTGGATTTGTATTTGCATTATTACAAAGTATTCTGCATTCTTTCTTCCTAATATTGTACACGATTTATAACAGCTCCTCAATATAACAGTGACCCTAATATAACAACTTGTTCGGAGATCGTCCTCAATTCGTTAACACATTTTGAGACAAGGTTATCATCGGTGAGTTGTTCCTTCGGTGCCTCATGCCATTTCTAAATTGATCGGAGGTTTTTTGCTGTGCTTTTTAATTAATATTTCCTTCCAGCCTAAGAGTTCTGTTGATATAAAAGTAACAAACTAGCTCCACTTTGAAAAGTTAAATATTACATCTGCTTCGTATATACTGATGGAACACTATTAATTACTTAGGCCTACTCTTGTCCATTTTGTAAGAATGTTGGTTAATATTAACTGTCGTTAAACTTTTATAGTGACTCATTACCACTTTTCCTAATTTGAAATACCTAGTTTCAGCTACATGTGGCAGCTATCTTCAGCAACTGACTCTCTATGGCTGCCACATGCAGTTGAAAGTGCTGCAACAAAGTAATGTAAATTTTAAAAAACTCATGTGTAACTCACATAACTTCCTCTGCCCAAATAAAAGTTAGCATAGTTAGGATAATACATTATGTATGATATTTTCTTTGTGTAAATTGGTTGTACATATGAAGAGAATATCGTTAACAAATCACATTGCATCCCCATAGGATACATAACCCAAGTAAAATCTGATTAATGTACTTTCGTAACTTTCTTTACTTAAAGTGTGGCCAATACATTTTTCTCACTTCACATTCTGATATAGAACAAAAGGCCATATTGTAAAGAGCATGTATTCAGAGTGGTTGACTTATAACTACCCTTCAGAGAATTTTTTCGAAAAAATGTTTCAAATGAAGTCTTATCTCTTGGAATAAACACCCCATATACAAAATTTAAACAAAATTGTTAGAGCCGTTTTCTAGAAAATCACAAAAAAACTAAATTTTCTTCATGTAAAGTCCCCTTAAAAGTAAGAGAAAGTTGTCACCAATCTTTGCCTCACATCCTCAAAAGGTACCTAACCCAAATAAAAAATGTTGTTTTCATACGATCTTCTGTTCTTTCACGGACACACACACACAGATATAAAGATATGTTTCCAATAATAGTATTTTTTGATCCAGGGGACCTCAAAAGTTGTATTTATGTTGAAAACTAAACTTTGAATTTGGGGGTCAGAAACAATACATCCTCTCCTTATAGTACTTATAGTACTGGTACGGGTAGAGGAAGTAAAAATTGTAGTCATTCTCACTGTAAAAGTTTAACGACAGCAGTCACCACTGTAATACATGAATATTAATTTCTGGGACTAATACCGGTACTAAATGTTGAAAGTACATCACTGGTTTATTAGTTCACTTATTGAGCACGTTCTCGCGGGCACTCTATCATATGATATCTATCACACCGGTTACCACACATTTTGCACTCACAGTCTTCTCCAGGATCATGATACCTTTGCGTTACACAGATCTTAAAATAGAATCCGTGCACCGCCAGACCTGTTATTAATCTTCTTAGTTGATAGTTTGTCTCTGTCCATTCCCTATGGATCATAGCGTCCGTTCGGTAGAATTCTTTGTCTATCTCTGACCTTTTCCTTTTCAGTTCCACCATTAGTCTGTCATTGTTCTCCGTAGAAGGCAGCTGTAATTTCAGTCTTAGCCCTTCCACAAAGAATGTCTCTCTTGTTAGCACATATACCAACCGAGATGGTGTGTATTTTGACAGTCCTAATGTACTTTTCAGAAATCTTGCTTTAATCGCTTCTATTGCCCTCGGTTGGTTCAGCGTTAGGTACTCCCATACTATTTCCAACCCGTAGGTGTGTGTTGGGCAGACTTTTACTTCGAATAGTCGCATCGCTGTATCCAGGGACATCAGTGTGGGGTTGGTCACATCGTGAATGGATCTTATTGCTGCTACCAGTCGTTCTGTGATGTGAATTGTATACGCCTTTCCAGTGGTTTGGATCGTCATGCCAAGATATTTAAAGGCGCCTTTCACTTTGAGTGGGTTTCCGTTACATGTGACTTTTTCACTCTTAGACAACTTTCCTCCTTTCCTGAAGACTACGAGATCCGTCTTTTGTTCGTTGATTTTCATTTCATTAGTTTTGGCCCATTCAGTCAGATGGTCCATCGCTGTTTGGAGGTCCGTTATGTTTTCTGCTGCCAGTGCCATGTCATGGGCATACATGTACAACCTGGCCTCTGTAGCGGTACTGATACTTGATTCGATGTCTTGTGTGAGGACGTTGAATAACAGGGGACCCATTCGATTGACTGATCCAGGTTGACTTTCTGACTCCGTCGTCTAGCTGCACATAGTTTTCCGCCATGATGTTCGAAATTAGCCTGATTATCGATGTCTTTCCGATTAGTGCCTCCAGTTTGTCAATTAAGATCTTCCAATTGACGAGATCAAAGGCTTTACTGTAATCTATAAATATAACATAGAGTTTCCCAGCCTTTTTGTCCAGGGATTGTGAGATGTCCCCCAACAGATTTTCTATCGCCATTATTGTGGACCGTCCAGGTCTGAAGCCAAATTGAGCGTTTGGTAGGAGTGGATCTATTTCTTTCATTAGTCTCGCCGTGATTAGTCTTGTGAGGAGCTTCAGGCCTACTCCCTCAAGGGCAATCCCCCTGTATGAGTTTGGGTCGTTTGTGGCCCCTTTACCTTTGTACAGCGGCTTCACTGTTGCTCTTCTCCATCCCGTTGGTATATCCCCAGTATCTAGGCATTTATTTAATAGAACTTTCCACATAGGGATCGTATAGTCTGTTAGTTGCTTCAGGGGTTCATTTCTTATGCAGTCCAGTCCGGGAGCCCTATTGTTTTTCCCCGCTAGTATGGCCCTTCTGATTTTGTGTTCAGTGAAAGGGGGGCTCGGGATTGTAACTTCGTCGGTATTTCTCTTGCTCGGTCTTGTCTCTTTTTGACATAGTACTTGTCGCATGTGTTCCTCACATAGTTGTATGGGTATACCTGTCGAGAACCTCGGTTGTCTCGGTCTTAGCGCTTTATAGGGGTCTTTCTCAATTTCGTTAATCAGTTTGTTATGTTGCTCCTCCAGGTACATCTTTCTTTTCAGATTTAGGAGATCCTTGTATTCCCTCCTTTTATTATATGTCATCAAATTTATCTCGTTTCTCTCCCGTTTGGCTCGATGTAGCACTTGTAGGACCTGTCGTCTCTTTCTCGAAGCATTCCCTGTTGAACCATACTTTCCCTTTCTTCTTCCTTATTGTTGGAGTAGCATTCTTCATCCACATTTCGATTCCATCTGATGCTTTGGAGATGTTCCCATCTCGTGCAGCCCACTTAGCATCCTCCAGTTTTTGGACTGTTTCTTTCAACTTATTCTCGTCAAGTTTTTTCGGGAGTATATTATTCTTGTTCTGGGCCTGCTGTTCTTCTCTATATTGTGTGCCATCCTCCCAGGATAGCTCAGTTAACATAGGTAAGTGTTTTCTCAACAGGGGCCCGTCTGTTTCAAGCAGTGGTTTTTGTGTCTCTATTGTGAAGCCGGCAGTGAACACCAGGTCTATTGCACTACTACCATTGTGGCAGATGTATGTTATCTCATCTCGCTTGTTCGCGAGTGTCAACCCCTCTCCTTGTATGTAATCTATAACAGATTCTGATTTTCCGCTCCTTTTATCTATAGGGTAATTATAGTCACCCGCGAGGATTATCCTATCAGTACGTGATGCTGTATCCAGGGCCTGTCGTATGCAGTCTACCACCTCTGCTGCGCTACATTCTGGTCTACAGTATGTACATATCACAGTGCCGATCCTTGTTTTGACAACTAACATGTCATCTTCTTTTAGTAGTACCTCGAAGGGGGTCGCATTTGACGATAATAGACATGTTTGGCCGGCGCATGCTTGTTGTATAGCCCTGGAACATTAGTCGCTGTCTCATCCGTGACGAAAGTTTCCGTCAGGATACATATGTCACACATCCTAAAGTTATCACTAGGCATGTTCATTAGCACTCCTTTTAGTCCTTCTACATTCCAATTTAGACTCTTGTCACTTTTCTCTTCTCATTATATGTACTATTACAGTTATTGCTCTTTGTCTCTGTTGTCTTATGCCTTTGTTTATTCAAGTGACACCCCTCCATTGTTTCTCCTTTCCCATCTCCGAAACATGTACCTCTTCATGACAGCACCTTTCGGCCAGAATTTCGGATCTTCTGTCTTTTCCAAAAGTGTGAAAGGTATCCCTACCTTGAATGCCTTCGTATTTCCTCTTGACTGTAGCGCCTCGCATTCTATCTCTCCTTCTATTCCCTGTCTTCTTAGGTATCCTGTCATTGCATCCACCATCGTTGATTGTCTCAGTCTCCCTCCATACAACCGTGCTTTTTTTTTTTCTGCCACCTGCAGGTCACCTTCTTCTTGCGGTTTCTCTCCAATC
Source organism: Ectobius pallidus (assembly GCA_964059195.1). Classification (NCBI taxonomy): domain Eukaryota; kingdom Metazoa; phylum Arthropoda; class Insecta; order Blattodea; family Ectobiidae; genus Ectobius; species Ectobius pallidus. Next base: position 59,068,247 of record CAXKWD010000011.1, read on the forward strand.
GTTATTTTTCTGTTATTTCTCCTTTTTCTTCTGGCCATCACTGTTTCCTAGTTTCCTCCTGATTCTCTTTCCTCATAGTCCGCTGTGGAGTTATCCCTGTCGTCTTTCATTACCGACTGGTCACCTGCTTCTGCCACTTGTTCCTCAATAGGTTTGTTCTCATCAGTAGGTTGAGTGTCTCCCACCTCGGTCTCTGTCGCCCTGATCGCGAGCCATGGATCTGCGGTCAGTTTGCGTTGCCTCCCCTCTGTATTCTGTTTTATTACCGACTGCCTCTGTTCTCTGTTATCTCTGTTTTCTCTGTTGGTTTGCTTTAATGCTTTCTTGATTTCTTCAGCTATCTCTTCTTTTATGGTTTGCGTTAGATTTCTCAACTCATCTCTCCCATTCTTTATTATTGTGAAGTCCTCTTTACATTCCTGGCATAGCCACTTTAGCGCAGTGCTCTTCTTCTGGAGCGTTGCAAAGTCACCTGCGCTGAAATCTGAGCACTCCTTGTGGAACCATCTCTTACAATTCCCATCGCATCCCACTGCTGCTTCGTCCGCATTCTCTGCAAGGGGCACTAAGTTCCTCCTTTAACTTGCTTTCTGCTACCTCCTTCCCAGTCATAGTTGGTATTCCTGTCTCTCGCGTAGAGATTTGTTTCACCTCTATGTCCGGTTCGTTTAGACGTTTTTTTTTTCAATATGGCGCAATGCTCTCCTGATTCGCGGTCCACGTGAATCTCGCTTCCCCGTGCTCTCCCTATTGCAATTCACTTGTCAATCCTACAGATTGCCCGCTGGGACTTATGAGCGCAGATATATACTTTCTGTTTCGATTTCCTCACTTCTACCCCACAATATCCGCCTTCGGAACTCCATTCATACTCAAACACGTCCACCTCTTACCGGACTGTACTTATACTCCAATGCACATTGTGCGCAATCTAACTATTATTATTATTATTATTATAAATGTTGAAAGTGGGGTTGAGTAGTTAATTCTTTTCACCATTTAGTACGAGCAGACACTACTGTGTTAATTAATTTTCTAAGGATATAGCCTTCAATATTATAGAGAGCTTTCTATATATATAAAAAAAATGATGTGAGCAGCTCTGGTGGTTTTTCGTTGATGTGTTTGAATATCCTAGAACCACACCTGGTGGGCAATTCACTGCAGTTTTTAGTCTAGATAAATATGTTAAAATTTCACCGATTAATGTTACTCAGGCCAGACATTATTTGTCCAGCTTTATCTCGATTATCAAGAAACTATTTTTCAAAAACCATAATAACAGATCATGTGATAGATTATTTTGGAGTGTAAATTAAATCAGTAAGATTAGAGCAGGAAATAAAGAAAGTAGAGTCGTCTGCATGGAGTATTGTTTTGCTTGAGAAAAAAAAAAAATTGGGGGACTCACCTTTACAATGGTAGCTTCCAAAAATAAGGGTACTGCAGAGAATGAAAATGTTGGAGTCATTTGGCACACCGATAAATATGTAATTTTTTATGACCATTCCGACAAAATAGTTTTCGTAAATAATATGGATTTAATTTTTTTAAATCTTAAAACTTGCATGTTTTGGGGGATGCCATCCCTCTTGTCCCCCCAACGAAAGCACTGCTGTTACATATATTATCAGACTACAGTTTTGTGCAGATGACAAGCGGTTTGTTCTTCTCCTGCTTAGGTACGCAATCCAATCAGAGACGGCGAGACGGAAGGAAGACCCTTCCTGCTAGCGGTACTTCGTGAGCTCATACACGTGATTGGCGGTGAAGGAAAACGTTTCTCATTTGAAAAATACTGTAGATACTAATTATTATGATTTGCTTTGCAGTTGAAGTGGTGCGCATGGGTGGCCTTGTACTGCTCCTTCATAAGTTTTGCAAATTCTCGAGCCAATGATGATACAAAGCAAATTCTGAGCAGCTTTATGTAAGTTTGAGTTTACACATATTGTGAGTTATGTTGCTGTGTTGACAGAACCTGATATTTTTGTGGATCAGTACCCACGAGTAGAGGTGTTTGAAAATGTTTTTATTTTTTGTAAGATTTGTTGTTTTAAAATTCAAAAGGTGGTGTTTTGTGTTTTTATTTTTTTAAAGACACTAAAGACGTAGGACGTCATGCATATATGATTATTGTTATTATTATTATTATTATTATTATTATTATTCTTAGGCCTATTATTATTATTATTATTATTGTCATTGTTATTATTATTATTATTAACAATAATAATACTAATAATAATAATAATAATAATAATAATAATTAAACTAAACTCCGTGGCGCGACATCCCAGAAGGGACAAGGCCTACCGCCCGACCGCTGCGTCATCTACCTATAGGCAGATGGCAGGATTGGGGGCATGTGGTCAGCATGCCGACACCCACGGCCATTAATGGTGGTTTCCATGGCCGGAGCCGCTACTTCTCTATCAAGTAGCTCCTCAATTTGAATCACGAGGCTGAGTGCACTCCTACCAGACCTCCCTACCTCAGAAAAATCCCAGGAGGTACCGGGGATCGAACCCCGGCCGGCAGATCCGTAGTCAGCGACGCTAACCACAAGACCACGCCGGCGGTCAATAATAATAATAATAATAATAGGCATGTGTTCAACAGAACAAGAAAATTTCTGCTACTTTTTCAAAAAGGTTAAAGAAACAATTTTTAAAAGTTTCGTTTTTGTTTCAATTTTCTGGTTGATCGCAAAAATGTTGCCAAGAAGTAGAAGTTAGAGCAAAATAACTACAGTTAGTTAAAAAGACTGTTGGCTACCACAATGGAACAGAACAATACACACATATAGTTGTGTTAAAACTGTTCTTTTTGTGAAACTGTTTCAACTGTTACTGCTTATCAAGTGAAACAGTTTCAAAATAACCTGCTATTCTGTTGCAGCGGAAGAAACTGTTTTGCCACCATGGTGTTATTTTTCTATTTCTGTGCTAAGACAAAGCTAGAAGAAGCAGCTACCAAAAAAATTGCTGCAGGAAGCGGTTACATAGTTATAGGAAATAATCCCATGAGGACCCAGACATTGGGTGGTATAAATAAAACGAAGCCACTGCTACCAAGCCATTGCTCATGAGAAGGTTGAGAATCTAGCACCTGCTCTCTGTTTGGTATAAAAAAAAAACTTCCCCTCCCTGCCAAGTAGCAGCTCGGCATCTGGTAGCAAGTGCTTGGACACCTGCATCCCATATCGCCCGACACATAGCAGCTGAGTAAACAAACAAACATTTCACTTGACTGTCTGTGCAGCGATTTACAATTTATTTTCAGTATATGTATCACAATGGCTGAAGAAGGTAGCGAGTTTCAAAAGCAGTTCGTGCAAATTCTTAAAATGCACAAACGAGTGCTTGATAAAGCTCAATTGCCTGAGAGCAAAAAGAAAAAAGCTCTAGGAGTAACTGCTTTCAGGTGTCAGCTAGAACGGGAGTGTAATTTAGTTTTGACTGAAAATCAGATTTTCAAAAGAATTAGCAATTTGAAGAGTAGAATAAAACAAAAATCAGACCTGTAGCTTACTGGAAATAAGCCGATAGTTTTGAAAGATTGGGAACAGGAGTTCCTGGACCTCCTACAAGCAGAATCAAATCCAACTATTACAAGAATGGCAGGTAAGAATTTATATTTAAAAAATACTAATTAATTTTAAATTAATTTGTACTATAATAGAAAGAAGCCATAGCCGGTCCCAAGCCCGGTTGAGAAAGGGGGAGGGGGAGGAGTAACACCTCGTTAAAAAACCTGGGTTCAGCTGGCCCGGCTGATAGTACCCTGTGAGGGCCCCCACTAGGGTTACAAGTGAAGATGGTCAACAGCTTCAACCCCGGATGAAGACTGCGAGTCCCAACGACGAAGAAGGTGGATGAACTATTTTCAGCAGCGTCTGACTCGGATCGAGCGGCTGCAAACAGCGTCTGTTCTCCATGTTAGGAGCGGCTGATTTAAACCTCTACGGTTAACAACCATAGTTGTAACTCGGAGCTTGCTCCATACAAGGTTGACTACCTTTGAAAGTCAAACATGGAAGGAGATCTTTTGAGGAAAAATCCACCGCATGGCAATTGCCAAGGAAGACTGCACTCGGATACGGTGGGCAGTCACTTGAAAGATACCTCGGATGAATCGGAGCATCTGAAAATACCCAAGACTAAGTTCAGACTCAAGACAGGACGAATAAACTACATAGCAACGCACAATATAAATTCCATTAGACAACCAGGGAAACTCAAAATTTTGACAGACGAAATGGATCGTAAAGAAATTCTAATAACAGGACTTCAAGAAATGAGAAACACTGATCAGGAACCAATAGAATTGCAAGGATACAGAATTTACAAGGGAATACCAGGGAAAAGAGTAATGAAACAATGTCCACAATTCGGAACAGGTTTTATAGTCAATCTCAAAATAATTGAATCTGTAATAGAATTCAAAGCACAATCTCCCAGGCTCTCAACACTAACTGTAAAAGCTGCAAATAGAATATACACAATAATAAATGCTCATGCCCCAACTAATGATAAAAACAATAAGAAGGAACTAAGAGAAGAGGTAGATGGATTTTGGGAGCTGTTAGATCAGACAACAACAAACATAAATAAAAATCACACCAAAATTTTAATTGGAGACTTTAATGCCCAGTTAGGAAGGGAAAGGAGATATAGGGATGTAATAGGGAAGTGGCCAGCACAAAAAAGAACAAACAGGAATGGCATAAGACTAGTGGAATTCTGCAGGAATCATAACATGATCTCAAAGTCAACATACTTCAAGAGAAGACGAAATAAACTCAAAACTTGGAAACACCCTGATTGGAAAAAAGGCGAATGCCAACTGGATCATGTTTGTATGGATAAAAATGACCACAGGGAAATCTACAATGTAAAAGTCCTCAGAGGAACAGATACTGGATCAGATCACTACATGATAAAAATAAAATTAAATTCACCCCATGGACAAAAAAGAAATCCCAACCCAAAAATAAGAGAACCTACGACCCTCATAAACTGATAAATAATAAGGAATATGAAGAACGAAGTAGGAATATTAAAATAACAGATGATCTAGAGGAAATAATTCCCCAATTGAAACAAATAGCTGAACAAGTAGCCCCAATAAATCCAAGGAAAAAACACCCATGGTGGAACGAGGAATGTGATAGAACGGTGGAGGATAGACATCAAGCCTGGTTAAGATATCAGAACCAAAGAACAGAAGAATCAAACTCTGAACTCACAAAACAAAGGAAAATAACCCAAACAATAATAAGAAGTGTCAAACGCCAATATCAAAAGGATATACTTCTAATGATAGAAACAAATAGTGAGAAAACAAACTCAAGAGATTACTACAAAATATTTAGTAGACAACTACAAAGATATGAACCTCCAACCTTAATGTTAAAAGATAAAAATAATGAGATGGCGCATAGTAATAGTAAAAATACAGAAATTTTAGCAGAAACATTTAACAAATTACTAAACTGTGAAGACCCCTCAGAACTTCTTGAAATAAACACTGAAACCCATGTTAAAACACCAGCAGAAAACATAAACCCACCCACAATCCATGAAGTCTACAAAGCCTTGAAAGAGCTTAAAAACTATAAAGCAGGTGGAGAAGACCAAACATTTGCAGAACTTTGGAAATATGCAGCAGAACCAGTAAAGATATCATTACATCAATGCATTGTGAAAATATGGAACACAGAAAAACTACCAGAACATTGGACTACAGCTATAATACATCCATTACACAAGAAAGGAGAAAAATCAAATCCAGACAACTATAGAGGAATTTCCCTTTTGGATGTCACATATAAAGTTTTATCAAGGATTCTGTATGGTCGCTGCAAAGATCAACTTGAATTGGAAATTGGAGAATACCAAGGAGGATTTAGGCCTTGGAGAAGCTGCCCAGAACAGATAATCACCTTAAAACTAGTAATGGAGTACTACAAAAGAAAACAAAAACAACAAGTTATAACCTTTGTAGACTTCAAAAAAGCCTACGATTGTATTCACAGGTCTTCAATGTTGAAGATACTAAGGAATTTTGGGCTTCATCCCAAATTAATAAAATTGATACAATTGACTCTAACGAACACCAAATCTAAAGTAAAATTTAGAGGAGAAATATCGGAACCGTTTATGATAAAAACAGGGCTAAGACAAGGAGATGGTCTATCACCATTACTTTTCAACTGCACTCTAGAGTATGTGGGCTATCACCATTACTTTTCAACTGCACTCTAGAGTATGTGATGAGGGAATGGTACAAAGAAAATCCTAAAAACATACGAATTGGAACCAAAAAGGATGGAATAAACTTAAATTGCTTGGGATTCGCAGACGACTTAGCGTTACTAGCTAATAACATTCATGAAGCCAGAAATCAAATAACTAGCCTACAAAATATATCACAAAAAATAGGACTTCAGATATCATTTGAAAAAACCGAGATAATGGTAACAGACCCACTAGTAACCAATCACATAACAATAAATAACAAGAAAATAAAATTAGTAGAGCAATTTAAATACCTAGGAGAAATTATAACACATAACTTGGACGAGAAACCTGCATGGCAAGCGAGGACTAATAAAATGATAAAAGCTCAAAAATTAACATGGTCTACATACAATAAAAAATGTCTATCGATCCAAACAAAATTAAAACATTACAAGACGGTGGTTCAACCAGAGGTGACATATGGAAGCGAAACTCTTTTTAAAATCACCCAGAAAAATAGAATAGACAAAATCCTGAAAGTAGAGAGAAGAATAGCTAGAACATGCATAAATAAAAAATACCAAAAAGATGGACAGTGGCGGATAATACCAAATGAAATGGTGTGCAGAGAACTAGAACCTATCACAGATACTATACGGAAGAAAAGGATCTCTTTTTTTGGTCACATTATGAGGACACCAGAAACTCGACTGACAAGAAAAATTATAGAGAAACTCTGGAATATGAAGCAACAAGTAGGATGGATTACAGAAATTAGAGAGGATATGACAGAATTAGAAATAACTTTGGATGACTTGAAAAACAAAACAGGAAATTCAAGGAAACTTAAAAATATTAAAATAAGATTTAAGCCAAAAATAGACAGACGCCAGACAATAAAGAGGGTATTTACAGATGAAGAGCGACAGAGAAGATCGGAACGTATGAAAAACTACTGGGCAAATCGGAAAGGAAGACCGAGAAATGATTGACCGAAGTGGTCCAATGAGGCCGTAAAAGCAGAAGAAGAAGAAGAATAGAAAGAAGCAACCTATGAACTTTTTTTTATCATTCCAGGAAGAATAGAAGTTGGTGTAGAAGATTCACCATCTTCAGAAAAATCCACTCCAGTGCCCTCCGTTCTGGTAGCTGCGGAGTCGACTCCTGAGGTGAGGGAGCGCACGGGAACCCAGAAAACTGCAGGGAAAAAAAGACACTTAGATGAAGATGAAGAAATAGCTGGACTCAGCAACACCCAACTCCAAAGGATGGTGCTGGTGAAACAGTTAGAAGTTTTGAAAAAAAAAAAGGAAGAAAGAGAGAGAACACGAGAAGAAAAGGAAAAATTAGAAATAGAGGTACTGAATTTAAAGAAAGAAAAACTACTTTGGGAAAAACAAAAGAGACAAGGCCTAGTATTCAAAGGTCCTGGATAGCCGAATGTTCTGGGTTCAAGTCCCAGTGCCAGAGGGATTTTTATCCAACAATATTCTTTAGTATTCATGTTTTATTAGCAGACCTTGATTTTAGGGTACTAAAAATTATGTTTAGGCTTGTAAGTTAATAAATTAAACATTTAGCTAGAACAATAGACAGATACAATTTTACTTATTTCTAATAAACAAAAGTTAACATGTTATACTCCTAAGCACATTTGGGTATGTTGCTTACTTGTACCGTCATAGAAATGTATTATAGTTTAAATTTTTAAATAATACTTAACAGAGTAGGAAATTGCCCTAAAATCACAGGTCTGTTTAGTAGCTATCAGGTGAATAATTATTATATATTTTATGATCTTAACATTCTAAATATGGTATTTTTCTCTTGTGCTACTGTACCACTTAAGAGTCTGGTTTTACTTTTCCCAGTTTCTTTCATTACCTCCAAGTGTTGATGTTTATATGAAGACGGGAGATATTGAAGTTGATAGTAAGACAATCAAAACAAATCCGGATAAGTTCAAATAAGTTGCAGGCTAATTTTGTAAGAGAATGAAGAAGTTTTCATTTTATTTCCGTATGTTTTCCTATTGGTAAAGAAGGTAGGTCTGCATTTATGTATCTTTTTATTAATATTTATTAGTTTCCATAATTAATTTATAAAATACGTTCGTTTCAAATCTACTTGCTACATAATAGATTTGAAGTTATTTAGTTTAGCCTACAGTATTACAATTGTAAATAGTCTTAAAAGATTTAATCAAGTTTGAAATATTTTAGTTCATATTGATACCAATAAAATAATATGAGAATATGTTATCTGTTACTATGTATTATTTTTATGGTTTATTATTATTATTATTATTATAAAGAAAAATAACACAGTTAATAACACTTACTTAATTTGCCTGTCCATGTATTATTCTTGCAGTTTGATCCCTTCTCTGCTGACCTCTCTCTCGAATTCTAACTGCCGCTAGTTCTTGGCCATCTGCTTGTGGTGCAACAATTTCGCCACCACCCTGAGGTTCAGGAATTTCGTAATCTTCTTCTTGCAGATGTTTGGCAACATTATGAAGGACCATGCAGCAGACAATCATTGAAGGCACTCTTTCTGTACTTAATCTTACCTTACTTTGTAAGATAGGAAAACGTTGTTTCACCTGACCGAAACATCTTTCTATTACTACCCGCTCCTTTGTAAAGCACCTGTTGTATGCTGTCTGTTCTGGTGTAAGAGGATTTGGATAAGGCGTCATTAACCATGGTGCAATCCCATATCCGGCGTCTCCAAGTAATAATGCATTGGCATTATTATTGGTCATTACCCTACAAATACCGGAATTTCTCCATATACGAGAGTCGTGCACGGAACCGGGCCAAGTAACATCGACACTGGTAAATCGTTCTCTCGCGTTGCAAGTAGCCTGCACATTGATGCTAGGGACGCCTTTTCTATTTATATACTCGTCTCCATGAATGCTTGGTTTCCGTAACAATACATGAGTACAGTCCACTGCCCCTATAGCACCAGGGAATGTATACAATTCTGACCATTCAGTCATAGCTTCCTGAAAAGCCATAACAGTTTTAGGAAATTGTATCCAATTTCTTGATCTCCTCTTAATTGCGTCTGCAACTTCCCAGAATCTGTTGGATACCTTAGGCTGAGTGACACTAACGTCTTCTCCAACTCCAACTTGAAAACCAGGGTCTCCCACGTATCTTAAAAATATTTTCATTTCATCATAATTGCTTACGGCTCCACCTCGCGTTTCGTTTGTTTCAGGGAGAAAGTGTTCTGCCAGCCACTCCACATTTTCCCTTTTAAATCTATACAGGTCTTTATATCTGCGCACATCAGGATCCCTACACCTTGTATAAATTTTCCTTCTTCGTTCAGGAACCACCGCCATAAACTCCGTCATCACTACTAACAATTTCCTTCACTTGAGCAAGCTGAGTCCGCGAATGAGGTACCTCAGAAAAAAGCGGCTTAGTTTTATTTATACCAAATCCAAAGCCGCGGTTCAGCTGTCAAGGTCGTTGAGCAACTGCTAGGCAGGTGGCTAGGGAAGCCGCTTTTTATTTATACCAAACCAAGCAGCTGCTAGGAATTAGTGAGTTTTGAGCCACTGCTTGGTTTTATTTATACCACCCAATGTGCAGGCCGGGAAGCAGCTATAAAGAAACGGTGATTGCTACATGAAGCAGTTACAAAATAACAGTTCCTGGAGCAGAAGCAGTGACTACTTCCTGAAGTTGGTTGGCGTGAAGCTGTTATTTTGCGAAACAGTTTTCAAATAACTGTTTTGTTATTTTTGTCCCGCACATTTTGCGTGAGTCATGTGATACCCGTACCGATTTATGGGGAAAATGAAAAAAAATACCGAAAATAGGTTTTATTTTGCGGATTATGGCGTTTGTGGTTTTATTTAGGAAATTTGCGTTATTTCGCGGCTTGCATTTGCCCGCAAATGGTACCTAACATCTTAATATATCAAGATAATGTAATCTTGACATCAAAATACATCATTTCGTTTTATCGCTAATCAACAAAAACAAACACCTCTACCCATGAGTTGTATAACTGGTTTGATGTCCACTTTTTTGTCTTATAGTAGTGCATGTGTCCAACAACCAACATCCTCCCTAATCTGTTTCGTGTATTCTAATTTTGTGATCTTCCCATTTTTACCTCTACTGTCCATTCCACTATTGTTCTTACAGAGCCAGGATGCCTGAGAATATGCCCCATTAGTCAGCCCTTCTTCTGATAAGTATCTTCCACAATCTTCTTTTCTTTCTAAAATAAGTTCATTGTGTTTTCTGTTTGTCCATTTAACCCTCCTCTGGTAACATGAATAAATCAGAAGTCAATTCTACCTGTCGCTTCAACATTTGTATTTTGTTAAACAGGGGTGCCCCCCCCCCCAAACTTCATGACTCACCCCCCTCAAACTTCATTGCTCACCCCCAACCTAATTGGCTAATGCAAGGGCGCCAATATGATATTTTCTAGGAAGGGGCAATGTTTTAAATTAATTTATTTTTTGTCGCTTTAACTTCTTGGGCCACTTTGTAACATTATATTAATAATATAATAAGTGCAACAATGACGTAGCCAGAAAATAATTGCAGGGAGGGTCGAAAGTGCCGGGGGGGGTTTGGAATACCCGCCAAAAAGGGGTCGGGGGTCCATCCCCAGAAAATTTTTAAATATTGAACTAATGAAAATCACATTTTACGCTATTTGAGCACAGAAAAACTAGTTAGGAAAGTTGTTTACCATACTCGAGGACATGCTAATGTCAATAAGAAATCATTACCGAAGTGGGGGGTCCACCCCTGGAAAATTTTTAAATACTGAACTAATGAAAATCACATTTTACACTATTTTAGCACTCAAAAACTAGTTAGGAAATTTGTTTACCATACTCTAAGGCATGTCAATGTAAACAAGAAAATGTTACCTAAGTCGGGTGTCCACCCCCGGGAAATTTTAAAATGTTGAACTAATGAAAATCACATTGTACGCTATTTTAGCACTGAAAAACTATTTAGCAAATTTGTTTAGTATACTCTAAGACATGGCAACTTAAACAAGAAACTGTTACCTAAGTTATAATACTTATTACTATTTATAAGAAAAGTTGAATAAAACATGGAACAGTGGACATAATAGGCCTACTCATTATGTTATGAAAAGAAAATAACTGCTATATCATATTTGACACACCGACAAATCTTGTTTAATTAAATAAATATTTTATTTTTTAAAACAAATATAGAATTTTAGGTTTTGACTTTTGGGGGTCCAAACCCCCTGGACCCCCTTTCCTAATCCACTGTGGATTCTGCTTCCATGTTGTCAATTGGTAAAACTTCTGCAAACATTTTATGTCTTAACTGATTTTCAAATAATTGTCTTAAAAGAAAAACACCTGACTATAATAATTATTAATATACATTTTTTTCCGTTCGCCCCGCCCCCGGGTATGGGCGCCCATGGCTGTCAAAATTCTTCATCTTTATATTTATAAAAAATTAGAAGAGACCTTTTGAAGTTATAGAACTTGACCGTTTTTATTTTTAACATATAAAACGCTAATTTTGCAACAATTTTCAACCCCCCCCCCCAGAAAATTCATAAAACGATAATATTTTGCCCCCCCCCCCCCAGAAATTTTAATGACGCAGTCTGCGTCTTAACCCCCCCCCTGTGGGCACCCCTGTGTTAAATTAAAATTGAACACATTTTTAATTAATTAAATCTATTATATATTAGTTGGCTGCGGTGGTCTAGAGGTAGCGTGCCCGCTTCTAGATCCGGCTGCAGTCGATGGGTTTTTCAGGACGTAAAAATCCTGGGCACGGAGTCTTTCGGGAGGGACTTTGAGCTGGGGGGAGCCCTTGTCATAGATTTCCAGCACGTAAAAGAACTCCAAGCCTAAATTAGAGCCTCTGGACAAAATTTCTCGGCCCTTTCATGTCTAAGTAATACCTTAGTTTCTGGAGGGGGGTTAAGGGGCGATGGGCTTACCACCTGTCCCTCTGCCCTCTCTAGGAAAATGAGTGTAACAAAATTCACATCGGTAAACAGAAACCTCCATTTGGAGGCCCTTCGTCCCAACATGGGGGCATAGGATTAGAGAGATTATATAAGTTCATCGTACTAACTTTGTTGCTTCACTTGCCACTATTTCGGTAGGACAAGTTTCATGTACCCTCATCCTCATTTTCAACTACAACACTAACTGCTGAATCTCTCTCAGGAAGACCCTAAAGTACACCTGGTAGACTTTTTAATGAACTTCTTGATCAAGTTGTCTTCTTGTTGTTTAACAATTCAAAATTAAATAATTATAGAAAATAGAGATTGCTCACTTCCTTGGATTACCAGGAAGGGGGATCCTCTGAGGTCCATAACAAATTTCATCCTTTTTTTACTTCCTCTACCCATAGCAAAGGCGCTATAGATGGAGGAAGTGTTATGTTCAGCTCAATATGTGTGTTTGTATGTCTGTGAACAGCATAGCTCAAGAATGAAAAATTGTCAAGAAAATTGTTGATGGCTTTCCCTCACTTGTACTTCCACTTGATATGAAGGAAATAGCATTTTTTGTGATTTTATTAAAAACAGCTCCTAGGATTTTGTGTAAATGTTGTACACTAGATGCTTATGCTAAGACCTAATGCTTTTATTTCTAACATTTTTTCCTTACATATTCTCTGATAGGTAGTTATAGGTCAACTACCTTCAGAGAAACTCGGACACCAAGTCTTGCAGTGCGATCAATATATGCTGAGGATGAGACAACTGAATATCGTCACCTATCTGCCATAACCATGAATGTGCAAAAATTGAGATTTTGAGTTAAGTGCATCGCTGGCATCTACTGACATTTAACTTTGTTCTGCAAGAACCGTGAATGTTATATCTTCTTTCCTTGGCGAGTAATAGCTAGTTCCATTTCCATGAAAGTGCAAGTTCTGTCTTATTTGTTATGCCATAATCATATATGTGCCACATTCGGGAATTTAGCAGAACAGGCGCAGCACTTGAAGAAAGGTGATACGGTGTATGTACCACATTCATTAAAATCGCAGTACATATCTGGTTAACTCAATGACAAAGGTTTCAACATTCACGATTGCATTGATGATGGGCCTTTGATATCTATGTATCTGAAGTATGCGACTGGCCACAGAGATCTTTATGTTGACAAAGGGGTTAATTTCTCAGGAGTTAGCTTTTATAATTTAGGTCATGGGTTATACAATATGGTCATTTATCAATGGATAGAAAGCGAAGTGCATACTTGTCCTTGTATTCTTTATTCTACTAAAGTCCTTTTATTATTATATTTTTGGTTTATAACAATGACGGCAGACAATACTATGCAGTCTTGTTTTGATTTTCACTGAGCAGAGAAGAAAACATATTTTTCACCAACCCTTTTACAATTACTAGTATAGAAACTATAGTACATAATACTGTATGAAGATCATTTTGCAGATTTCTTAGTAGTACTGAATACTATTCTAAGAAAAGTCCGTTAAATGCAGCGAAAACTGTTGTGCTTCTGTTTCTAAATACCACCCTATTCAAAGCGCCTATAAATGTCACAACCTGTCACCAAACTAACAAAAATTCTTAGAAATAAGCTGTTGGCCTTGAATTCCCAATAATGGTCTGTAAAAGCATCAATGCTCTAAGCAGCACACAAAAACCCACCAGGGTAGCTTTCAGAGAACACCAATAAACATAGATTGCGAGCGGTGTCGTACTTTGAAGCACTATTGGCACTGTTTAGTGCACTAAAGTTTGTATTTCAGCAGTTATTTTATTTTGAAAAATTTACAGCCATTTAAACTGAGGAGGAGGGCGGCATGTTTAAAGGGCACGTATGCTACACGAGGGTGAATGTCCGGCCCGAAACAGCTACAGCCAGGCGAGATTGTGTTAGTATAAATGCAGAAGGTAGCCTCCTAGTGAAGAAGCTTTTACATTTTGCCAATAATGGTTTATTTGTATAGTTTGCCAGCGTTGTTGCTTTCTGCTAGCTAACAGATGAAAGTGTTCGGGATGCTTTGCCTGAACCAGACTTTGATGAAACTTCGGAAGAAGAATTTGAATGATTTTCAGGAGCACTTACAAACATTACAATCTAAACAGTTACATTATTCACTATTGATATAAATTTCATGTGATCCTCTTTTGGCTTTTTAATTTTATATTAATTTGAAGTGATTTTTTAACATAAAATAAAGAGTAATTGAAGCTGAGCTTTTAATCTATGTGTAAATAAAAGTGCATTTTTTAACTTTGATGCTCTGCTAAAGACATGTATGTGACAAAACCAATGCATAGAAAGGGTTGTTTTCACATTTAAATGAACGTTATGGTATACATACCTTTCTAACTGCTGATAAGAAATATTCCAATACAGATATTCACTTATTTTTCAATTATGTATTTTTGCTTAAGCTCTAAAGTTTCAATTGTGTTTTTCTCAAAACTAGTAAAATGCACATACGTGGTTACGGCAGACAGGTGACGATATGGCCTCTTATTCTGTATCAGATTGTGAATTGAGCAAATTGTTTTTCCCTTGTTTAGGGTAAACAACTTTATGTGAGTGCATTTTATCAGATATCATTTGGGTTGTGTATTCTTTGGGGATGCAACACTAATGGCCAGTTCCACTGACATTCTTTAAATAACCTAAACAAAGACTTTAGTAACGTGCCATTACTGACTAACGTCTGCGTAAAGTGTACACTGTACCACCATACTAGGTAATTCAAAATTATAAACACGGGTTGAGTGAGCATTGTTTTTTTATTTATCTAGAGACAAAAGCTGATGTTAAATTCTTTTCATGTCCGATTCCTTCTCTGTTTAAAGTTATTTTTCCATCGGCAATATTGGCACCTATATTTCACACCAGCACAAAATAAACACGAGTAGAAAAACGCAATTATTAATAATATTAATGTTAGTAATGTAGTATATTATACAATTCATGATATTGCATTCTCACTGTTAACCTATCATAACTTTATCATAATTTATTGTAGAGTAACCTGTATTCCTGTCGACTGGGATTGGTATAAGAAATATATCACACATAAAATGTGAATTGGGCCTAGGCCATTTGCCTACTGCTGGTGTACAGTCATTGTATTATGTCATACGAGGGCGATTCAGAAAGTCTTTGCCCCTATTTTTTATTAGACAAAATAAGGTGCATACAGGTAATTACAGATATACATACTATTCTACAGACCTTACACTATCTTTCCATATAGTTCCTACACTGCATCAGACATTTGTCCCATTGCAGCACTAAATTTGAGATGCCCCTGTTGTAGAATTTGTCCGGCTGACTGCAGAACCACCGCCAAACTGTTGTCTTGCCTTCATTGTTGCACGTGAATCGCTGACCTGCCAGGAACTTCTTCAGCAGACCGAACACGTGGTATTCACTAGGGGTGAGGTTCGGACTGTATGGTGGGTGGTGCAGACTCTCCCAGTGAAATGACCGGAGCATGTCGGCGGTTCTGATTGCCACATTTGGCCTTGCATTGTCGTGGAGCATAACCATGTTGTCCACATGAGAATCCCTCGGTACTTTTGAAATCCACAGGGAAATGCAGCCCACAATTTTCCAGTGCAACAATGAAGCCAAGACAACAGTCTGGCGGTGGTTCTGCAGTCAGCCAGACAAATTCTACGACAGGGGCATCTCAAATTTAGTGCTGCAATGGGACAAACATCTGATCCAGTGTAGGAACTATATGGAAAAATAGTGTAAGCAGTGGCGTCACGTGAGTAAAATATTTGGGTGTTCACATGGGGCTAAAAATAGAAAAACAAAATACAGGACTTACGAATCTCATCACTTGTAGAGAAAATGTACTCTTCTTTCTTTCTGTGCAGCGAAATTCTCGACAACTTTAAAGTTGAAGTCTTTCTTCTCGCGCACTAGACGTTTCTCTATTGCCAGCATTGCAAGTGCTGCACGGAATTCACACCTTAATAAACAAAATTACTTTTAAGTTCACTGGTAGAAAACGAACTAGCCTATTGAATGCATTTCCCAAATGGTTATAGTAGTGAACTGTATATACTGTTCTACTCTTTAACTACTATAACTATTCTTTAAACTACGCTAGAATTATTAATATTATATAAAACTATTAAACTAAACAAACAATCGCGACATCACAAAGAAACTACTACTTCACGCTGTGAGAATTCCAATTGAACTGATACAGAATTCCTGTTTGGGAGAGAATGTAACTGTAAACTTCGCACCCCTTACTACAAACAGGAACAGCAAACCACCTACCACAAAAATGCGACAACACTGTGCACACCTATACAATAAGGGAAGATGGATGGGTCATAAAACAAGTTCCCTCTGGCAGCTCGCAAGTTGGATGAGATGGAGGGGTGGTAAGAAAAATATGTCTGAGAACTGTGGTGCCATAGAGCTCTGAGTTTACCGATGTTGCCGTCTTCAGTTGAAGGGGGAAAAATCAGATGAGTTTCCCGATGCTGCCCTCTTAAGGTCGGGTGCACGAATGAAGTGTGATCCTGTCACACTTGCTAGCTGCGGAGCCCCTGCTAACTTTAGGTAATGCAAAACGCAATACTAAGAGGTTCACCCCTTAGCTAGTGAACCACCTCGAGGAAGCCCGCAAAAGGGAACTAAATACACATCTTTCTATACAGTGAGACGGCAAACCATACAAGAATTATTATTTATTCAATAATACTGACAAAATTAGGTAAGATAAAAATTATTAGGGGGTTCACGTGCTCATGTGATCCTATGCAGGAGACGCCACTGAGTGTAAGGTCTGTAGAATAGTATGTATATCTGTAATTACCTGTATGTACCTTATTTTGGCTAGTAAAAAATAGGGGCAAAGACTTTCTGAATCGCCCTCATGTATAATTATTGTAAACTATTACAAAATGTTAAATGCATAGCTTAATTCTTACCATAATTTTGTAGTCATAGATGCAAAATAACTTTTTCCTGATAAACACTGGAATAATAAACACCACAAAACACACACAAAAATTATTTGACTTAGGCCTAATTTTTCTTCAATCGCAAGAAACACTGTTAATTCATTGGGAAGTAATTCAATAGAGATATTATAATCAATTTCATTTATTGTTAACCTATTAGTAATAATACAATCTAGAAACTGACATGCATTTTCGATAGCATGTAGGTACAACTATGAGCACAATACGTCAGTATACTGTTGTATGTTGTGCTACTGCGAAAAATATTTTATTTTGTAACCACTCGCCTGCTTCAGTGTTATAGTGTCAACTGATCCTCTCGTCTGGGTGACTGCTTATTTTGTGGAATTTGAGAAAAACCCATACTTCTGTGTTCATGCTGAATGTCGCAGTAGGAGTGTCATATTCTGCTACCTGACTATTCTTCTATAGCAAAGAAATGAATGAATTCATGTTATTCTTCAGAAACTGTAATTAATGCATTAATATACTGGGTTAACTGTTTAATGTGGATAATATTGCGTATTCTAGCATGCAAGAACCTTTCGGCCGAAGAAAGAGAC
This sequence comes from Ectobius pallidus, assembly GCA_964059195.1. NCBI lineage: Eukaryota > Metazoa > Arthropoda > Insecta > Blattodea > Ectobiidae > Ectobius > Ectobius pallidus. The sequence goes on from CAXKWD010000011.1 coordinate 59,086,047, forward strand.
CTCTTAAAAGACCTAGATGTAGATGGGAGGACAATACCGGTTTTAAGATAGATTTAAGGGAAGTAGGATTTGCGAGAGATTATAGTGTTTATTTTTACAACAGAATAGGGTTGATTGACGGGCTCAGGGCCCTGTTTCATAGAACTTTTACACTGATATTGTTAGCAAATATGTAATAATATTAGTTAACAGTATTAGCATAATGAATAGAGGGAGAAAGTGTGATGACTCGGCCGCTCAGGCAATCGTGGGTATAGGGAGCGTGGCGGTCCACCGAAACACTGGCAACACCTTCGTTTGCGTTTCAACTTCTGAATGAGCCATCATGATAGTTTGGCATCTTATGATTAAAATCGCAATCTTTAATTAACCCTTGGTCCTATTTCTGTGAAATTTGTGCAGAAATAATCTACACACAACAGTCCTTCTGATGGTTAAAACAGAGACTTAAAAAATGGGGACATGTTTTTATTTCATTATATAAACATCACCAATTACACAAAATTCATGGAGGGTGAAGCGGAATTTGACCATGCGACAATTTTTTTCATTTTTTGTGTCTCGTAAAAACTTCAAGCGAGAAAGTTTCAGTGAAATGTTTGAATTCTATTTTAAATTAAGTACCACCTTTATATCTTGAATGGTTTACGAGTAATTGAGTGGTAATTATTCCAAGCGCTACAGCTGTCTGAATGATTTGGGACGATTGTGAAATGTCGAGGGTGAAGCAAATTTGAATATGCGACAATTTTTTCATTGTTGTGTCCGGAAAGAGATTCAAGCATGTAAGTTTTAGTGAAATATTTTAATCTTATTATAAATCGAGTTCCACATTTATATCTATAATGGTTTATGAGTAATAGTAATTACTCCAAGTGCTAAAGCTATCAGAATGGTATTGAGGTATTAGCAAGCATCTTTTCCATAACTTACCAGCAATAACGTAAACATCTTTAAAATTTATTCGTGGACTGAATAATAATACTAATAATAATAATAATAATAATAATAATACTATATTAACTGACTACTTGTACTCTTACTGCAAGATTGACCCGCTGGGGAAAAGGAATCAAACTTTTTCTAACTTCGTAAATCTGCACTGCTTTTATTTATACATTTGTTGGGTTATTTATTATATTTTCTGTTCATTTGTGTTAGTAATTTTTAGGTCTAATTAGCGTAGCAAAATTTAATGCTTTATTAGTTTAAAACCTTATTGTGCTTTTTCATATTACAATTTAAACACCATAAAAGCGTACACCAGTTAAATGGGCGGCAAATTGCTGAGAGTTTAAGAGCATACTAGCGGGCTATAGTTAAGGCAAGAAGATGTTATTTTTAATGAAAAAATCAGGGAAAATGCTTTGAAATATGTTGCGATTTATGTAAAATGCATTGCAAAACAATTTTTGCGCATGTGTGCCTTTATCGGATGTTGAGACGCCAATTTTAAAGATCCTGCACCCTATTTTTTAGTGCTGCTTATGAAATTTTCCGTGCCTGCAATTCACAAACCATCCCTTAGTTTATATTATCTGTCGCATAATGTGTACACAGATCTACAGTCTTGACCTACATAACTTGCCCCCATACAGCCAGGATAAAATTAATATGAATATAAATAATATTACTATTAATACAATACAGTATTAATAAAAATTAATACTCTGTAATATTCTACACAATGTAATATTAATATTAATTTATAAAAATATCCCTTAGTTGTTTTATACCCTAATTATACATTGTTATTTCTATACAAATGTACATTCTTTTAAAAAATTCCATCAAATTATACTAACATACCCTCTACCCTATTTTCTAGGCAACAAAATATTAGATTAAATCATCCCTTAGCTGTTTTATACCTATATTATATTATTGTTCATTGCTTGTGAACATCTTCGATTTTGGAAAGATGTGGAACGAAATGTTATGGTCGAGCTTCTTGCAATCTGAGAAATTACTATTACACAAGGCCATGTTTATTTATGGAGATGATATCTTCCAAGACGTGTAAAGCAGCCTGTGAATGGTCAAAAGTATCTAATAATTCATTTTAGATAAGGTGAGTCATTATGAAATAGATTAATGTATTATTTTCTTTAAGAGTGTTTGCAATTTTTCCTATACCGCCCGTAGTAACCTTGCTTTTGCGAATCTCAAACAGAGTAACTGCTATCTAGCAGCGGAACCAGTGAACTACCTCAGTCATCACACTTTTTCCTCTATTCATTATGGTATTAGTTTTCTGTATCATAAGAATATTAGCCAATGTTATTAGTCCACAATTATTTGTAAATGTTGCTAATAGCCTATTTCATACTGTTTCAAAAAAGACTGTAAAGGTTTGTCTCATAGTTTGTGTACGAGAGTATGCGGACTAATAAGTTATTCTCAAATCCATGCGATACAGACTTTGGGATCTTAAAATTGTGGAAAATGAATTCCTCTGATCCAACGTTGATTAAGAAAATGTCTGTATTTGCCATCAAAGGAATTTTACTCTCAAAAAGATTTTAGAATTTGAGGTTAGAATTTTAGTAGGCCTACTTCTGTTTTGAATAAGTGCTTGATAGGCCTAAGTGTATTGATTTCTCGGAGCTAGTTCCTATGTTCTAATCCAGAAAAGAAGCTGTTTATCAAAAAGCAAATAGAAAAGAAACATTCAATCTGAAGGCAGTAGAAGATGATAGATGCCATTAAATATGTGAATAATGAGATTTACAGTCAAACCTCTGGATAACGAAGATTTATATAACAAACCCGCATGTAGCAATATTTTTGTTTGGTCCTGGCGAATTTCCTATCTTAATAATATTAAATATAACTCACCATAATGATAAAGCTATTTTTAGAGCCACCCTTTATGACTATATTTGGAGGTTGAATTGTTACTGCAAACCAGTAGCTTATCCCTGTGGATGGTATCAGATCAGTATCCTTCCCAGCCAACAATATCTGTTGCCTGATATCTGATACATTTCTTAGAAATTCCAAAAAAGAAAGGTTCGTGAGGTTTGAAAAATAAGATCACTGAGGCTAAAATGATCCCTTATGTGTGCATAAACATACTGTGAATTAGGTTGTTACTTCAATATGTACATAATGTGCAGTTAAAACACCATAAGGAGCAACTGTTTTAGTTTTGCCTTAGCTGTGTCATGAATTTGCTTGTCTTTTTCTTCCCACCTTCTACGAGTTCAAAATTTTGAACATATGGCTAGGCTCAAAGCATGCAATGAGCAGTAATTTTTTTAGTGTGTAGGTATAAATTAGCTATGGTTACAATACAACAGAAGTCAGCAAGTTCAGCAACAACAATGTCATTTTTTTAAAAATATCTATTTATTTTAATTTATGAATCATTATATTCTGCTTCCTCGCATGTCCTTCCATGAATTATCCTGTAGATTACACAGTTTTCTAAGGTGTGCTAAGTTACAACCCGTCTGCTGGGGCCCACAAATATCGTTATACGGAGGCTGTGCTGCTTTGAAGTAGTACAGAAAAGAAGAATAAGAAGAAACAAAACACAAACAACAATCCAGACTAATGGCTGATTTTACAGATTTTATGAGTGGTGTAAATATCTCTATGAAACAAGATTTTGTTAGCTAATAAATCATATTATGAGTTCTAGTATTACTAAATAATATTATCGGCAAGTTTTATGAAGCAGGACCCACATAAGTGTGGCAATGAACCTCCGGGTTCCATAGAATAGATATAATATTCCTTTAGGAATTGTCTATTGCCATTGAGTAAGTAAGTTGCCTTCATATTTCATAAGGGGAATGTTATATCGGCAATAATTTTTCTCATTTAAAAAGAAATCTTTATGATGAATAAACAAATATTAAAAGTTACGGAACGGTGTAGTAACTCTAGGAGGGTTTATGTTGCTTTTCTGATTTTCAGGTTGTCCATCTCTGCAGTTGTGATGTCATACTTGCAAAACCCACAACCAATGAATCCTCCATGGACTGCCATATTTACGTAGAATACAAAGCAGCAATAAACTCTTGTCTTATTATTTTTAAGGTATATGGGGTGGATTTCAGGTTTAACAATGTTATTCCATGCTAAAGTGAGTAGTCAAATTAATTTTTTTTTAAGTAATTTTGTTACTTTAAAACTCAATTAGATAGGACTTGATTTTACTGTATTTAGCACATTTGACTGATGAAAATTTAGAAAAATAGACGAATAAATAAATTCAAAAGTTTAGTGGGAATAATGTTTCTGTGCAGTAAATTTGTATAGTGGTGGCGTACACTACAAGATAAACTCACAGATTTATGTAAAATAAAAGAATAAAATAAAAAGTGGAGAGAAAACTTAGAATAAATCCAGAGGAGCACAAAAATTAAAATTTGGAGAGAGAGCGAGAGAGTGACAGAGAGAGAAAAGAGGAGAAGGAACATGAATTATTTTCTGGTAAGCGGAGTTTAATTGTTTCATTAAAAATGTCCAACCAAGAAAGAGTGAACATTTCAAAATCACAATAGGTAATTGATACTGCAGAAAGTTTTCAACTGATTATCGGATGAAATTCAATTGACCCATTGGATGGCTGGAGGCATTTAAGACATACAGAAAAGTTACTAATTGAAGTTACTTAATGATAAAAAATATAGAATGTGTTCATTTTACATGCCCAAGATATTAAAGAATTTTTTTAAAATTCAAAGTAAATGATATAGTTCCATCTGGGTGCTCTCTGTCACACCTGTAATGAAAATTAAATGGCTATAAAATTTAAAAAATGATATTTTGGGTTTGCTTTTTATGAATACTGTTGAATTGTCATCTTTCTTTCAATAAAAAATAATAAAATTGTATTTTTACATTTCAGTTCACAGCCTTATTAGGTAATATTCCAGGATGCAGTGTGTGAGGTACTTTAAATGTCACATCCCTAAGGAATGTTGTAGCCTACTACAAAGAATTTGGTATTTGAATCCAATATTCAGTGATTTAAACGTTTAGTGATGCTTATAGGAATCTGATTTCCAGTTTTACTGACTACTTTTAAACTTGCTGTTATGTAATTTGGAAAAAAGCTTTAAAAGATAAATCCTGAAGTCCAAATGTCACATCCCTAAGCATGGAATGACCCAACACTAGAAGGATAGTATCAGTCGTTTTGACCAGAGCACTAACTTTTAAGTTGTAAGAAAATTATGTTTTATTTTATCTCACCCATATTTCTCGTCTTCTAATGAATTTTAATGATAAACAATCCCTGAACTCGACTTTTTATTGTATACAAGATGAGAAATGCTAACATTATCTACCTTAAAGGATTAGAGCAATCATTTTGACCCGAACAAGCTAGCACAAGTTTTATGTTTGCAATCACGCAGCATAGCGTTTATTTGCCACCTAACTTTGATCTGATATGAATTATGTGTGTGCAAAATGTTTTGATAGAGATGGGGGTTCGATTATTGAGAAAGATAGTAGTAGTAGTAGTAGTAGATCCTGTCACTCCTTCAGAGGAGCATAGGGCGTCAACAAGACATCTCCATCTGACACGGTTGGCTGCCATAGGCTTGATTTCATTCCATGTTCTCCCAGTTCTTTCCGCCTCTTCATTCACAGATCTCCTCCATGTTCCTCTTGGTCGTCCTACCTTCCGAGTACTTTACGGATTCCAATCCAAGGCTTGTCTTTCAATGGCATCAAATGGTTTTCTTAACAAATTACCTATCCACTTCCATTTCCGTTTCCTTACTTGGATTTCAATTCGTTCTTCATTTGTCATTCTCCATAGGTTTTTATTACTTATAATCATTGGCCAATGAATATTTAATGAAAATTTAAATATTTAAAACACCTATTTATAAAGGTTTGTAATTTTGTGTTTACAATATTGTTGGATACCCAGGTTTCTGATCCATATAGAAGAACAGATTTCACATTACTTCTAAATATTTTAAGCTTTGTGTTTTTGGAAATATTTTGATTCTTCCAAATATGGTAAAGTTGTACAAATACAGAACTTGCCTTCTTTATTCTATGTATGACGTCTTCAGTTGTTCCTCCAGTTTTTATAACTGTACTTCCCAAATAAGTGAATGAGTCAACTGATTCTAATACTGGACCTCTAATTTTTAATTGTTTCTGAGTTTTTGTTTTTATTCTTATTTCTTTGGTTTTCTTGGTATTAATCTTCAGACCAGCTGGTTCAGAGTTTGTAAGAACACTGGTGAGCTTTTCTTGCATATGCTCAAATCTTTGAGCTAACAAACATACATCATCTAATACCCCTTGGACCATCTTCGTTTACTTTCCTCATTATATCATCAGCTAAGACCAAGGTGAACAGGATAGGAGAGAGTACACCACTATGAACAGGAATAGATTGTGTAAGTTTTCCTTTGTGAAGTACTTGACAACTATAACCATTGTATATTTCTTTTATTATATTTATAATTTTCTCTGGCAAACCATACTTTCTCAGCCCCTTCCATATATAATCTTGTTTCAGAGAATCAAATGCCTGCTCAAAGTCCAAAAAAGTAGCATACAGGGTAGTATTCCATTCAATGCTTTGTTCTATGATTATCCGTAGAGTATTAATTTGATCTATACAACTACGGTCTTTCCTAAATCCTGCTTGCTCCTTCCTCAGCCGTGCTTCCATCGCCTTTCCCATTCTATTTTGAATTATTCTAGTAAACACTTTCCCTGGAATAGACAACAGAGATACTCCTCTCCAGTTTTCACATTTTGATCTATCTCCCTTTTTAGGAATTTTGACTATTATGCCACTTTTCCAATCATTAGGAATCTTCTCCTTGCTCCATACCCCTCTGAAAAGCGGTAATAAGAGTGAAGCAGTCGTTTCAATATCACTTGTCAGAATCTCGGAGGTTATATTATCTTTTCCTGGAGCAGTTCCTATTTTGGTTTGTTTCAGTGCTGTTTTGATTTTGTTCAGGTCAGGGGCATCCGTTTTAATTCCAATATCTTCATTTTCTGAAGGCTCTTCCTCCACTGCAGGTGTTTCAGAACTTTACTTATTCAATAAGTTCTCAAACTATTGCTTCCACCTATTTAGTTGATCCTCTTCATTAGTTAGTAGCACACCTTCTTTATTTCTTACTGGATAATTAAATCACAAGTTTTCTTTGACAATATTTTAGTAATGTGATACAATGATCGTAAGTCTCCTTTACTTGCTGCGTCCTTTGCCTTACCAGCTATATCATCAATCCATTTTCTTTTATCTTGACGAGCACTTTTCTTAACTGCTTTATTTAAGGCATTATACTGGCCAGTTAGAAGATTTGTCTGATTTCTTGTTTTATTTGAATTAAGCTGGTGTTTCACATTTCGTCTTTCTTCTATTTTTCCCGAAGTTTCTGCTGACATCCAGTCCTTTTTCAGAGTCTTTCTGTAGCCAAATATTTCTTTGCTTATTTCTAGTAAATTATCTTTTATCTTACCCCAGGTCGATTCAATGTCTTCAGTTTCGAGATCTTCTAATACTTGAAATTTATTTCTTAACTCTATCTTTATTTAGTCTTTTACAGTTTCATCCTTGATTTTACTTACATCAAACCGCTTATTTCTTGTTTCAAATTTCTTCTTAGGTGCAAGAATTTTTATCCTAAGTCTTGCCACTAAAAGATGATGGTCACTACCCACATCTGCCCCTCTTTTATTTCTTACATCCAGGAGAGATCTTTTCCAGCTCCTTTTTATTGCAATATGATCAATCTGATATTGTGTCTGTTGATCCGGGGCAACCCAGGTTACCTTGTGACAGGTTTTATGAGGGAACCACGTGTGCCTCCAATTATTAAATCATGATCTGCACAGAACTCAGTAAACAAATCTCCATTTTCATTTCTAATTCCTAAACCATGGGGGCCTACAATCTGTTCTAGACCATAGTTCTTTTCTCCAACTTTCGCATTAAGGTCTCCCATAACTATTATATCTTTAGGACTGATTTTCTTTACTGTGTCTTTCAGGATATTATAAAACTCTAGCTTGCTTCTTAAGTCAGTTGTATTTGTTGGGGCATAGCATTGAATTATGCTAATATTTCTCACTTTGGCTTTAAATCGGGCTGTGATTATCCTTTCAGAGATAGGATGCCATTCTAATAAACATCTGTATGCATCTTTGGTCATCAAAATTCCTACACCATCCTTATGTATATCTTCTTCCAAAACTCCAGAATAAAGCAAAGTAAAACCTTCCCTTGTAGTCAGGGTTCCAAAGTCCTTCCACCTGATTTCACTGAGTCCGAGAATCTTTAAGTTATACCTCCTCATCTCTGCTATAATTATTTTGCTTTAATCTTCCTGTCTCGTTCATGGTCCTTATATTCCAAAATCCCAATCTCATGTCCTTTTTCATGCCAAGTAGTGCCAATGTATCCGTCCGGCTTTCTCTTGTATCAGTTTCTTTAATTGGAGTAATTTAAGAGGTTATGGGTGATTAGCCCATAAACTCCGAGTACCCTGGCGGGATTGCCACCTCCAGGCCTGGCTACCTGCCTGCCTGCTTAGCTGGTTTGCAAGCCCTGTTGAGGTATTTCCCACTCAACACAAAGTGCACCATGGTTATACCGCCAATACTCTGTCGCCATATCCTCGTTAGTTGTAAAACAGGGCCCACCACAAGAAGGCGAGGTTGAAAGTTGCATTCACATCCTTCCCCTTGGGCCCTGAGAAAGATATTACCAGTATGTAAAACTTGGATATTTTGAATTCTCTAAATAACTTACATTTAAGTTTGCTTGCGAGCATTGTAAATAACGTTTCTTTTCTTTTCAAATGTGAAGTGGATGTAATAACGAATACTTATTGATGCCTCGAGTTCAAACATATAAGGTGAATATTATATTGAATAATAAATAAATTGAATGAAAAGCTGTTTTATAATGATGAAAAGCACTACGGTATTGTTAAAAATTACTGGTGCAGTCTTTCTGTGTAGTCAGGTAATGTCAGTCCTCCTAGTATAAAAAAAAAAAAAAAAATTAAGTTGTTGTGGAGGGTCATAAATGTTTTCAGGTTGGGAAATTGTGGTCTACAAAACTTAAGTTATATTTCCTTTAAAAACTGAGCTTTTGTATTAGTAAGGCAACATTCTTGCAACATGTGTTGTGATTTATGTTCACTTCTGCACAATATGATACACTTCAATTCCACAGCATAGCAAGTATGAAAACTTTAAAAATCATAAAAATGACTGGATAATATTCTATTTAACCTAAACACGGATAAAATTACCTAATACACTTTTATTTAAATATTGTGGTATGCCATTAGCAAATGTTAATTATAATTTATTTTCCACAATATTAATTGTTCAAATCTCAAAACAATCAATCGAAGTACAGTAATATATTTAGATATTTTGTCATCTACTGTATGACAAAATTTTACACAAACATCTTTCTGACTGCATCGTTGGCTACATGGGAGCAAGTTTCTGACAGCTCCGTTTGTAGTTGAAAGCGCTCCACCAATATAATTCACATTACCAAAAAAGTAGTACTGAGCGTCGGTGTGAAAGTTTGTCTGACAAGGGAAACTGTAAGGGTTGTCATGTTGAAACCTACCCTGAAATTTCGCACATCAGTAGGTCTTCTCTGCAGATAGACACATGCCAAAAATTAGCTGCTCATATAAACTTTAAGTGGGTGAAAAATAATGCAAATCTTGTAAATTCAAAATATTGAGTAGCCTCACACAGCTGTCTGTGGGCAGGGGATAGGGACCTTCCCTACCTGGAGCGCATGCTAGTGTATCATGATCGGCTATCTTAGATCCCACTTCTACGTGTAGTTAATCTTATCTCTTATACATAGTATGATAGTCTTGAGTTCTTAATACCTCTAGAGTTTTGTCTGAACAATAAATGTCAGCATTGAGAACAAATTGATTGAAGCTAACTAGTATTGTGATTCGGTTCGCATGGTGAAAATTTTTGTTTTAATCATGCAAGTTGAGTAGTCACACTTCTGTAACACTAACATTCATAACTAACCACTCAGTGTAAACATTATATACGAGGGCGAATCAGAAGGTCTTTGCTCTTATTTTTTATTAGCCAGACTAAGGTACATACAGGTAATTACAGATATACGTACTATTCTACGGACCTTACACATTTTTCCACAAAGTTCCCACACCAGATCAGACATTTCTCCCATCACAGCACTAAATTTGAGATGCCCCTGTTGTAGAATTTGTCCGACTGACTGTGGAACCACCGCCGGACTGCTGTCTTGGCTTCATCGTTGCACGTGAATCGCTGTCCTGCCAGGAACTTCTTCAGCGGACCGAACACATGGCACTCACTAGGGGCGAGGTCCGGACTGTATGGTGGGTGGTCCAGACTCTCCCAGTGAAATTACTGGAGCTTGTCAGCAGTTCTGATTGCCACATGTGGCCTCGCATTGTCATGGAGGATAACCACATTGTCCACATCAAGAATCCCTTGGCGCTTTTGCCTGATGGCAGCCTGCAGATGTGACAGTGTGGAATAATAACTATTGGCATTGATGATTGCACGTTGTGGCATGAAATCCAGCAGGAGGGGCCCACAGCAATCCCAGAAGACCGTTAACATAACTTTCCCAACTGATGGCACTGAACGGATTTTTTGTCATAGGCAAACCCAGATGTTTCCACACCATGCTCTGCTGCTTCGGTTCCGGCATGAAATGCAGTATCCCACGACATGAAACCTTCCGGTACCCTAAGGACCCTTGAACAATGTCGTAAACACTCCCATACGAAATGCCCATGTGGCCTCCCTGAACACTCTTTGCCCTTCAAGTCCTTGTGGCCTTTTGTGAACTCACAACACCACCACCACTTCTCAAAGCGAGACACTTTTCATCATATGTGGGCTGCATTTTCCTGTGAATTTTGATGGGCTTTCATCCATTACTCCATACAAAATGAATCACGCTTCGTTTCTCGTACGCCTTGGATGTCTGAAGCACAACAGCCATCTTCAGTAACTGGCAGCAGCGCCGTGCTGCGGAGCTACCGGCAGATACAGCCGGGCCAGTCTAAGAAAGGTCCACCGCTGGGAATGGGTATGTTTATTTCACATTTACAGCTGTATTTTGGCTAGTATTCTGATTTGCCCTCGTAGTTTCAGAATGTAAAAATGATAAGAACAAGTGATTATCTAAAAATTATTTAGTGAAACTCATTCAACGAGTAACAGGGTAGCTCCTTCCCTCTATCGCACACCCCGCTGTTGCTTGAACCCAGCATGCAGGCTATTCAAGCGAGCTCTACAAGTGCCCGCCATTGTTTCCTTGTAGAACAAAACAAACACATTTTCACCCATTTACAGTTTCTATGAGCAGCTAACTTGTTGCATGAAGACCTATCAATATGCAAAATTTGAGGTTAAGTTTCAACATGACAACCTGTACGCTCCCCTTGTAAGTTAATATTGTTAAGATTGATATGTATTGAACTAGTTTAAATTTTTTATTTGTTTTTCTTTTCAGTTCAGAAAAAAAAAAATTAAAGCTTTTTGTTAACTATGCATTCAGCCACAAGTAATAACTTTTTCGGGAGGGTCTTGTTAATCCTGAAAATATAAATGTAAAATTGTAGGCTAATTGTAAATTGTTTGAAATTGATACAATTGTTCAGTAAAATCTGAATTTAAAAATTTTGAGAGGTGTATTTCAAAAACATCTTAGCTCCAATAATTATAGATTTTAGCAGACCTCGTTCTCAAGTTCAGAGGGGCTTTGGGAGTAATTAAACAGGCTGCCCACGAAATATGACTTACAGTTAACTCTATGCTGTTCGAGCCAAGGCACAATTTGGCTACTTTGTCTGATTCTGTAATTAGACCAGAAACAGGCTATAAAAATCTACATCTTCACTGAATGATGGATTACTTGCTTTTGAAAAATAACAATAGCAAAAACACGTTTGTTGTTACATGGGTCTGATTGATTCAGTCAGAATGATTGAAGATTAAATGAAAACATAGCTTCATGCCAAGTGATTATCGATGAATTAGGGAAACAAAGGCTATTGTAAAGTAACCAACCACTTTTTTCTTATTATCTTTTTGATCCAGATTAGATATTACTGTATTTCAGATGATACATTTCTTTACATGAGAAAGACCATATGAATCTCATACAGACCTTTTCCATACAATAAGAATCTAAGAAACAACATACATTACTAATGCTCAATAAAGTTTGATTTTTAAAAACATAGTAGTTGTAGTAACACAGCTATAGTTCTTAAATATTTTGGTTAGACTCATAATGCAGTTCAGTTGCAGCTCTGGGGTAGTTAAACAGTTTACTCGCCAAGTTTTTTTTTCTAAACACATGACTTACAGATAGTATAGCACATCCTCTCCCAAAGAGAATATACTCTGATAATCAGATATGAATGAAAAGAATGCAAAGGAAATAGTTTCAAGGTCAGTTGTGAATCTTTTACCTCATATTTGAATCGGTCTGATAAGTATCGTAACTAGAGAAATGGGGCTACATTCCTGCCAAGTCTGCAGACAATACCACAAATCCTAGCACATTGGTTAGAAAAAGATTAAGGCGATATCCCGTGATCCAATTTTTGGTCCATATTTCTAAAACCATCAAACTGGCTCACTATATATTTTCTACCCAAATGAAATAGGAATGTTTATAATTTTCTAATCCAAAAATTGAAATCAACCAATAACCATCATTCTCTCCTTGCATAACCCACATGATGTGGAAACATGGCTGGCAGCTTCCTTGGAACTGCTTGATTCTCAGTGCTGCAATCATGTGAACCATTACATAGAAGATGAAATGAAAAATGAGAGGCAAGAAGATTGAGTGATACTAAGGCAAAACTTGAATTTACAACAATACTATCTGCAGCCATTATTATAACTGGCATAAATGTTGAGGTGCTCTGGAAATTCTTAAAAAGATTCCATTTATAGATATTATCGATCACTGTCAGTTTTAGTAGTGCTTAATTTTAGTTTCGGCTGAACAGTTCTTGAGAGTATATATGTATCTTGGATCAAAATGCACTTTCCTGTTCACAGCCTGAAATAACAGTATAAAATGCTAGTTAATACAACTTTTTGAACCAAAAAAATTGGAACATATACTTTAGATCTTGAGTTAGCTAATAAATGCATTACGAATATATTCCTTTAATGTATAATAAATATTTTATTTCCAAATCTAAACCATCAAAAGTTTTTGTTATCAATGTGATGTAATTGCAGGCTGTGTTGAACTTCAAAGTGTCTATATGAAATCAACTTGTAATTTTAAAATACAAACTTGATTTTTTGCACATACCATTTTTATTAATTGGAATTTTAAAGCTGCGAATAAAACGAATTACAGATCCAAGGGACTGCTAAAATGATCACATGACAAGGATAATTCATTCTGATATAAAACAAACCACCCTTATACATTTTCACCTTATTAAGTGAACTCAGTGTTTAGTATAGGCATCTTTCCATGTTATAACCAAAATACATTTTATTTGAATAAAATGCATACAGTCAGACCTCCTTATAATGATATTTGCGGGCCCTAGCAAACCATATTGTTATATCGAGGGACATCTTAAGAAAACTGCATGCAAAATGAACTGAATCATGTAGTTACACAGCCTAACGGAAAAATTTATTTAACATATACTGTAACAAACACTTTCCTCAATTTCTCTGCTCTTTTTAAGAAATGTAGCCAACGTAGATTGCAACTTCTATCTGCTTCAAACTTATTGATTCTTGTTGGGCGGAGGCCATAGCTATTTTTTCCCGACCACTGAAAAATAATTTTAAAGACTGGTTAGCTGTTTAATATCACAGAAAGTTCAGTCACATGGGGGTGGAAAGAGGGAAGAAAGAGAGCAAAAAGAGAGATGGAGTAAAGAAGAAAGACGGAACAATCACATTGGTTAGTGACCTTATACTCCACCCTCTGCTGAGAATAAAATTTATCTTCCAGAATTTCTAAAGGTGGCTTAAAGGTTTGCACCAGCTGGGATGGACAGGGCTAAGTTGCTGGTCTAGAATGACAATTTCGCTTGAAAATATGTATTGTTATAAAAGGGTGTTCACGAAACATCTTAATTGCTATAACGAGGGACAAGTAACGTTCTGTATTTGAATTCTTCATTTAATACATTGAGTGCAATCTGAACTTTGCCTATTAGTGAATATGGTTTCTTGGGCTTCCAGCTACATGAATGAAATGAACGAATTAATTTACTGAGTGCTAGGGTCATTACTGAAGTTACCCACTAGTTCTGAGCCTGGTTACTATCCCACTTAATGGATGTTACAGACTTATAGTCTCTTTTACTGACTGGTCTTCCCTTTTGTAGCAGCTATGTCTTGTCTCCTCCAAGTTCGACACTATCTTTCCCATCTCCATATTCCAAAGAGTTTGATAATGGACTAGGAGCTCACTTACTTACTACAATCCATGCTTTAAAATTTCTACTTGTTGCAGCCATTTCTACATTGTGAATCGCACACACTGTTATACTAGGAGCCTACTTCACTGGGTGATTCTTATGTTGCAGATTGGTAACTAGGCAAACCTGAATTTTATATACGGTGCAAAATTCAGCTGTTCATACTGCATTCACCAGTCTATCAGCTTAAGGCTACAATGTTGTTCTAGTACAACGCTTAACATCCTGGATCGTCACGATAGAGGTTCGGAGTTAAAATTACGGCTTTGGATACATGTTATTCTCTATATACTACAGTGTGTTTCATGTACGAGTTGGCCAATCATGCGAGTTTCTGCATCATGGTGGCAACAGCTCTAACTCCCGGGCGATTGGGTGAAATATCTACACAAATATAGCCGCTAATTGTGTAATGATTCCGGTTCTCACAAATACAGTTAAAATTACAGTGAAAATAACCACGTACCTATCACAAGAGGTGTTGGAAATGTTGTTCTCTTGCATCCACACAACACTGGCACCTTTTTAGGAAATTTTCTTTCACACGCATAAGTTCAGCTTCCGAGATAGAGTTAATTTCTCTTGTGTTATTGTCTTTAAGTTCTTCTAGTGTATGGGGGTTTGACCTATACACTTTATTTTTCAACTTCAAGCTCGGGTGAAATATCTACGTATCTGAAAGTGTTTTTGCAAGCGTTAAGCTAGTGTATATGCCACACTTTGCCATTTTCAACACATTAACACTTTTGAGGATGAAATGGTTACTAACATTTTCACAAAAGTGTTGAATCCCCCCAAGGCTACTGACCCTGTAGCAGAGAGGGTAAACCTCACATTCCAGTGAATAAAAGCGGTCATCTATTCAGCACTCAAGAGAGATAACGCTGGTTAATAATACTTTACTACCTGCCAGAAACTATAGGTTCTATAAATAGAGAACTCTTGGGGACTTCATTGAAGCTTTGAATTCTTGAAATCCTTAAAAATTAACGCAAGAAAAATTCTGGCTTCAGTTGATCCAAATGAAGCTTAACAAATTAAAATCAAATGCAATTTTTTAACATACATTTATATAGGAATCTCAAGGGGAACGAATATTTGTTTGAATTATCCAATGTCAAATTAACGAAATTCTACTGTACATAATTCATAAAAAAAAAAAGGCCTCTCTTCTGTGGTACAGCACGTTAAGGTTTTATTAGTCCTCAAGAAAAGTGTTGGTGGTGTGAATAATGCAATAATTTTATTGATTAAACAGATTATGAACATAGTGTTTACGTTTATCAATTAGTAGTGTAGTTTGTTATATTGATATTTGTTATATTGTACTATGAAAACTTACAAAAGAGCTATCGAATTTGATGCTTGTAACTTTACCAGTAGACATCTTAAACTCAATAATAATTTTCATGGAGATGTGTGTAAACATATAGAGGAGGCTGCTAAACAATATAAACTGGTTTCCTTCTCTGATTATTTTTATAATCAAAACATGAAATAAGTTTCTTCTCCGCTTACGTTCGTCTTTTTTCGTCTTACGTTTGTCTTTTTTCTGTTCACATCATGTCACCATTATATTCTATTACTCTTGCCGGTACTGTAAAAGAAATGCACTAACTGCAATAACGAATTGGTCTTCTAAATAAACATCATGTTACTGACATTTATTAGAAGATTATTCTTTTAGTTTGTTGTAATGAAGGACTTTCAACATTAATATTACTTCAATGCGATTTTCCTTTTCTGAGTGAGCACCCCCAATAAATTTTACAAGACTGCACTGGTTACTGTTTGAAATTCCTGCAAAACGAATCATTTCTGATAGTACCCGTGAAAGGTGCAGAATGTTTAGACTTCCAGTGTTCTGTGACCACTCTTGAGTACAGGTTCATTGTTGTGACAACCTGTCTTCTTTAATTTACACTTGGTTTATTGTAAAAGGCACAGTTTATAGTGAAAGCCAATGGAATAGGCTTGTTCTCTGTTAAAGGCTCCATGCCTTGTTTGGTCTAAAGGCTTAGTTGCTAGTTTCCGTAATTCCGTGTGGAATGCATAGAAATTGGAAATACTAGTGGTTATCCTGCCCAAGGGGATTCCTGGAATACCATTGACCAGTGAAAATGCATTCTGTCATTGTTGTACTCTGTCTAACAAACTAGATAACCTGTTAGTACAGTTTAAAAGCGCCCAATGGCATACCAGTGTATTCAGGTTTTACACTTACTCTCTTCTACATTCCTTCCTTTCTCTGGGTATGCACTAGCACGTCATTGCTGGTACTTGAAATACAGCTACTGTAAGTTCTGATTTTTTAGAATATGAAATAATCTTAGCCTATAGTCAGTTGCAAAATAAACTAAATTAAATGCTTGGTTCACAATTTAAAATTAAAGGATGGCAAACCAATGCTTCCACTAATCCCTGTGTCTTTCAGCCTGAAGGTAGTGGGGAACTACCGCTTCTTACTTTTACATAAATAGATAACTATATTTATTACACATTAGATTACTTATCAAGTGATTTGGCAAAATAATAATAATAATATTGTGACAAAGCCAGAAAAGCCTAGAGCCTGATAGGAGGAGGAGTAAGCCAGAAATAACTAGAACGACGGAGTCTAGAAGGATCGCGCTCCCCTAGTGGATGGGCGGCAGACGAGCGCCAGTGGGCGTGACCGCAGCACGGCTATTGGAGCCGCACGCCGACGGGTGCGGCCTACTCCCTGGCACGGCGCGGCGAGTGACGGCGCGCGCTCGTGGGAGGGGCCAGAGGTGGAGCCACGCGCTAAGGGCTTGACGGCGCACCGCGCGGACATTCTAGACCATGCGCGGGCGGAGAGCTTTCCAGACCTCAACTCTGGAACTTTCGTTAAGGCTATATAAGGAGTGCGAGCAGCCGAGCCGAAGTCAGTCAGTGAATCGGAGTTGAGAGAGACAGTCAGTGAATGAAGAGAGTTCAGTGTGAAGAGTCCGTACATCAGAGGAGAGACAGTCCGTGAAGAGTCAGAGGGTCAACGAGGGAACAGTCAGAGAGGCAGTCCGTGAGTAGCGGCGAGCGTCAGCGTCAGAGGGTGAGCTGGACGGAGAGGACTGATCAGCGCGGCCTGAGTGTGTCTTGGGAAGCTGAGGAGCCAGTGACCGGAGGGACCCGAGAGCGGAATAGCTAGTCAACGGGGAACTAGTGACCGGAGGGAAGGGTGAACGGAAGAGCTGGTGAGCTGATCTGGGCTGAGGTAGTGCCGTCCCGGGGAACTCGGCGCGACGGGTGGATCGCACAGCGGCAGCGAGGACTGTGGAGTTGACCGACGCGACGTGGGATGATCTGGATTGGACTGGAACAGTGCTGTAATTAGGACTGAGCACAGTGAGAGTGAGCACTGAACAGGACAGTGAACTGGCAAATAGTCTGGAGTTTTCTGGCTGTATTGGCAATTGTTGTAGGAAATAAAGAAACCTCCATCCTTCAATTATAAACTCGGTGTTCCCATTTTGAACCCCGACGAGCCCTTGTTACAATATATTAATTGTGTTTGAAACATATTCCGCAGGACAAAGCCCAAATAATTATGCTTGGTGTTACACATACTTTCATTATTATTTTATGGTACAGTATAAATCTAACAGAATGTGCTGATTCCATTGTGTAAATAATATAATTTTATCTTCTTTTAAGAGAGACCTTCAAGGAAAAAATGGTCAATAACTATAGAATGACTATAGCTTGAAAGACATGTTTTGTTTCTGTGCAGACAGATGGAAGTCATTCAGATTCTCCATGAAAAATCTGTTTGTGGCAAGTTTTTTAATTGTGTTGCCTTCCAGTACTGTATATTCCATTTTGGCATTTTCTCTTAATTTCCTGTCATATATTATATCCCATTTACATACATCTCTAGTTCAATTCTAATCAGGGAGACCATTAACCCTTAAAATGGCAATGTATCCTTTGGGATAGTCTTTTTTCCTAAGTTCATACCAAAATGAAGGAAAAGGAATTGGAAGAAAATTTAAATTTCATATACACTTCCAGAATAAGGTACCAACGAATAAAATATGGGCCTAATGATTATGTTAACTGTTTTCTGTGCATAAAACTCTTGTGATCGAAAATTATATTTCAGCAGCACTACTCTTACAAAAAAAAAAAAAAATCCTTGGTCTTTGGTTAGATTCTCAATTATTATGGGAAACTCGTATTTCTGACCTTGGTGGGAGACTCAATAAACTCTGCTTTGTAATTCCTATACTGAGTAATGTGTCCTCCTTACAGACACTTAGAATAGTTTAAGTTAGTTGTATAGAGTCAATCTGGGGTTCTTCTTCAAAAGCATCTAAGATTTTTAAAATTAGAAAAAGAATATTAAAAACAATATTTCGTGTACTGATTAGAACACCTAGCATACAAATTTTTCAAGATATGCATGTACTACCTGCCCCCTCCATGTATACTCTAGAGACATTAAATTTCATACATAGAAACAAGAATTACTTTTTTTAAAATTCAGAACTAGGCCTATATAGTTTTTATTAGAGCCCAGATTTGTATGCATAATATAACAATGAAAGACGGATGCAAGTATGCATGAATAATTTTAAAAACATAACCATTATATGCAAAAACAAATGAACAAATATCAAAACTTTTTTTTTGGGGGGGGGGGGGGGGATAATCTTACCTTATTTGTGGCTATGACAATAGATAAGGAAAGTTGCCCTGAGGTTTTCATGTGTGAAGCTCCTGTGTCTGTCAGTGAAGAAGGTTTTATACAATGAAAATGTCCTTTCTATGTCACATGATGTCACAGGTACAACTCTTCTTCAGTGAATTCCTCTTCTGTTACAGCTTTTTCACCATCACCAGACATTTTGCTGATTGACAGATTGTTTTGTAACCAGGATTTTTATTTTAATACCCGACTAAGCTTATCGAATGCAATTTTATCAAAACAGTGAGTTTTTGATGGCAGTACATTTGAAATTTGATCTGTCAGAGAAAGCATATACTCTAAATAATTATTTTGAGCTTCCAACTATATTATAATTTCAGGTAGTTTTTTTGAGAAGCGGCTATGAATATACTAGATGTTTTTCTCAATTCCATCTTGAGAAAAAACATTCCTAAGCTATCATTATGCTAGCTGCATCTTCACTTCACTTCACTTCACTTCACTGAAATGTTCCGCATAATATTACAGCCACAGATTGGTTGCAGAGACTTCATTAAGTACCATTAATTATGCATGTTTTACTTTTAAATGTGGTACTAACTATCTAAAGGGGAAAATATAATTTAATACCACATTTAAGACTAAAACATGCACTTTTAATTTAAAACTTAAATATACATTTTCCCCCAGAATATGCATTTATATGCATTAACAAATACTGGTCAAATTGTCTGGAGAAGTGTTTCTTACAAAATGATGATACGAGGTACTCTAGGGATACATCAGCGTATTAGGGAGTCAATGCTGTTACGAGTTGACGGATGTATCCGTGCTAATGGAGGACATTTTGAACATTTAATTTGATGTTCTCTTACCCATAGTTTGGGTTTTTAGTACCATTTCATATGATTTTAGGTTTCCGAGTATTATTCTACGTGTTGCAGGTGTAGAGAAAGAGCTGTAACAAGGAAAAAAAAGCATTTTCGGACCCATCTTTGTGTAACATAATTCCATCTTCTATATGCAAGGATTGATCCCCCAAAGTTTTAGCCTACCTTTTTGTTGCATCCTGCATAATACCATACATAAATAGATTTTGTTATTTTAAACTTTTGTAAATAAAAGAGTAGCATAAGTTTATGCATTGTCTCTATTTTCAACCCCCCCCCCGAGAAGTGAATTCTACACTTATCTAATAAGAAGTGAAGAATGGAAACCATGTTGAAATTATGTAGACAGTTGACATACGTTAGCTTCGTAAAGTGGAGCATACCGCCAGAGAAGCCGCAGTTTCTGCTAAGGGGAATAAAAGTAAAATAAAACAAACAAATAAATTACAGTGAAACCCTCCAAGGAATTAGCATGGAAAGGAAGGCAAGGAAGCATAGTTGGTGGAAATTAATTTGTTTCTTGACATGTAAAAATACACGTTTCCTGTATGTAACTTAAATCAGCTTCCGTCTGTCTGGTGTCCGGGAAAATTGTGTTTTCTTATTTGTTACCGTCAGAAACAAAGACTTGAACATGGTTAGCTGAAGATGCTGTTAAAGCAATACGAGTACCACGAGAATAAAAACCATGGATTAATTCACAGTACAAGACTCCAGATGTTTATGTCGTCTTGTTTCCCCATGTTGTTATTTTCATCATAAATTTACCTTTTCAGAGCTGAATTTATCATAATACAGGCATTCATCAAGTAATGTCAGTGGGTTTATAAGTTTGAAATCAATTTAGAAAAATTGAATGGAGTAGCTTGTTTTCATGAATAGCAAACAACACCTGGTTAACATACCTCATATTTTAACGTAAATCATTACTCTATTAATTCTGTATCTTTGCTTTTATACATTTTTTGTGGTGACGCATATATACGTCAGTGGTAGTTAAATAGTTAAATAAGCATGATTAAATCAATCTATTTGAAATTATTGGGTTTTGATTGGTCACATAGGCCTAGCGTAGTGGCTGCTTTAGTATTACGTCAATTTCCTGTAATTTTTCAACGTTGGGTCTTTTTTTCATATAGTCTATTTTAATTCAACATAATAGCAAACATAACACCTGGTTAACATACCTCATATTTTAACGTAAATCATTACTCTATTAATTCTGTATCTCTGCTTTTATACATTTTTTGTGGTGACGCATATATACGTCAGTGGTAGTTAAATAGTTAAATAAGCATGATTAAATCGAATCTATTTGAAATTATTGGGTTTTGATTGGTCACATAGGCCTAGCGTAGTGGCTGCTTTAGTATTACGTCAGTTTCCTGTAATTTTTCAACGTTGGGTCATTTTTTCATATAGTCGATTTTAATTCTTTTACATGTTAGTCATACAAACGAGTTAGATCCACCGTACGGTACCTCTTTGGATTCTGTTGAGGGAAGGAGGTCTGGAACGGGGTACACTCAGCCTCGTTAACCCGAGGAGCTACTTGATTAAAAAGTACCGGCTCCGGTCATGGAAACACCATTAACGGCCGTGGGTGTCAGCATGCTGACCACCTTCCCTCAAACCTGCTATCTGCCTAAGGTAGAATGACGCAGCGGTCGGATGGTAGGCCTAGTCACTCCAAGGATGTAATACCACGGAGTTTAATTTGTCATCCAAGGTATCGATTTTGCACACCTCTGAATTGTTTATAGTTTCTTATAATTTACATTTAAACAATAGTGTGTTCCTATACACAGAATTTGACTACTTGCGTCTAAAAACAATTTCACAAAACATTTATGCAATTTGATATTTTTTTAATTTTTGCTATTTATTTTTAACTGAGACAATATTATATAATATGTACCGTTTAAGCCATAAATGAATAGCCTTATCAGGTGCTTTAGTTTGGGGATTTGGCTTTTCCCATAATAGATTATCTTTTTAAAAGTTCTTAAACAATCAAAGTACACTTCCATATTATAATTTACTAAAACTATTTAGCCTCCAAAATCTTCGTTATCTGTTGATTGTTGATCATTACAGGAGACCTTGGAAGTTAATAGCTGGTATTAAAATACATGTTACTGTGGTGTGTAATTAATAATTTAAGCCACTAAGCTATTGCAACAACAATGTATATATTCTGTCACCATTAGTATTTAAAATGTTGTTATATAAGTGTTACAAAAGTGATAAATGGATATTTCTTTTATGCCTCTTGATTCTGCATATTTGCAGTGAACTAATCCATAATTTCTATATGTGAATAATAAATTGATCTTTCTTACGTTCTATGTCAATTTATGACACTGACACTATATGCTAGGGGTGACATACATACATTGGTTAAAAAAATTATAATAATAACATACTACAATTTATCTTAAGCCTTATCTTACATAAAGTTTCATGTGTGAATACAAATAAATAGGCCTATCAAAAAGTGATAAATACAAGTGATTTTAATATATTTTATTGACTTAGGCCTACCCAGGTTTATTCTTACAGCTAATAGTTTCTTTATATTTTTTAACTTAGTAGAAAACTTGGACATTAGCCTTTAGTTTGAACTCATAAGAGTTCTTATTTTATTTTATTTTTTAATCTTTCTTCAACATTACAATCTGTTCTACAATGAACAATAAGTAATAATAAGTAATTAGCCCAGTGGCTAATATTTGCATAACATAACAAATCTGTTTGACATTTAATTAAATCTGTAGATCAAGTCCAAAACTCTATTTCTATTGAGCCTACACGTGTTTGTCCCATTGTTCAGGAGATTCACTGCATATGAATTGGGGTGTTTGTTTAGACGATTCTGGTAGGCCATACTGTATTTACTTATTTCCTGTTTTACTGTTGGTATTTCGAGATCTTGATAAATATATTTATGTTACTGATGTACCAGGGAATTTTACCAATAGTTTGTATCATTTTGGATTGGAAACGTTCTAGAATTGCTATGTTGGAGTTGCTTGATGTACCCCAAAGTAGAATTCCATATGTCCATATTGGTTTAAGGATACATTTGTAAATTAGAAGTTTGTTCGTAGTTGACAACTCTGACTTTAGGAGCCAATACAATTTGCTGAATTTTAGATTTAGTTGTTTGCGTTTGGTACTTATATGCTTTTTCCAGGTCAAACGATGATCAAGATGGATACCCAAATATTTAACTTCTTCTGACTGAGGTAGAGTCTTGCCGTTGATTCTTACTGGAGGGCAAGTGCCTCGTCTTAGCGTGAAAGTTACATGTAGACTCTTATCTTCATTAATTTTTATTCTCCATTTTTTAAGCCAAATCTCCAATTCAATTAGGTATTCTTGTATGTGTTGTGATGCCGTGGTTAAATCTTCATGGACTGCTCAGACTGCTGTATCATCAGCAAAAGTGGCTATAGTTGTCGGGCAAATCTGCAGTGTAGAGTAAGTACAACATAGGACCAAGGACACTTCCTTGTGGAATTCCAGAGTTGATAGGGTAGAGATCCAGTAGGCTGTCTTCAAATTTAACTTGAAAGAATCTTTTTTCTAGGTATGATTGCAGAATACTATAAAAACAATGGGATAAGAACTTTATTATTTTGAATAGCAATCCAGTATGCCAAACTTTATCAAAAGCTTGGCTAACATCTAGAAATGCTGCTGAACAGTATTCTTTATTTTCAAATGCATTGTGAATGATATCTGTTACTCTATGCACTTGTTCTATGGTTGAGTGCTGTGCTTGAAATTCAAATTGATGGTCGGGAATTATGTCAGTAAGGAGTGGTTTAAGTCTAGGCAGGAGTATTTTCTCAAACAATTTAGAAATAACAGGCAATAAACTTATGGGTCTGTAAGATTTAACTTCATTTGGAGGTTTTCCTGCTTTATGGATGAGGATAATTTGTGATATTTTCCAAGCTCCTGGATAGTACCCCGACCTCATTATTGCATTAAATATGAATGCAATAAAAATCATAGCTTTATATGGCAGTTCTTTCAAGATACGACCAGTTATTAGATCATAACCAGGGGCCATATTAGGATTCAAGTTATTTCCTATAGTTTTTCTGACCTCTCTTGGAGATACTGACTGAATCGGTAGAGACATTTGGAAAGGGGCTTGAAGGTACTGATCTATCTCAGTGTCATCTTCTTGTACCATTGAAGGAAATGGCTGGAATACTTGTGATAAATGGGTGACAAATAACATAGCTTTTTCATCACAGCTTCTAGCCCAAGTGCCATCTTCTTTCTTAATTGGTGGTATGGGGTCTGTAGGTCTTTTCAATTTCCTTTGTAGCTCTCCATTAAGAATAATCACTAGCTTCTAGAGGCGTTAGATTTTCCAGATATTCTTGGATGGATTGGTTTTTCATTGTTTGTATGAGCCTTTTTAGTTCTTGGGAAGCTCTGTTGAATTGCCTTTTATCTTCAGGATATCTGTGGTTCTACCATATTCTTCTTAATTTACGATGTTCTTCTATTTTTTCTTTAACACATAATGGATACTAATTTACAGGAGGCAGTTTTAGATTTAAATTTGGAGTGGCTTCCCATGCAGCAGATTGAATCGATGTTGTTAAATCGCTTACTGTGTCTTCTATTTCTTCAGATGTTCTGAGACTGATTTTCAATGTGATTCTTTCTTGTAAGATATCTCAGTAATACTCCCAATCTGTTCGTCTATTGCAAAGAGTGAGAAGTCTCTGCCAGAGTATTACTTCTGCGTTTAATGACATCATAACTGGAGAATGATCAGACGATAAATCAAATGTGCAGATAATTCTGTGAAATACCCTTTGTTATGAAAAAGTCCAATAGATCTGGTATTTTACTTGTATCAGAAGGCCAGTAAGTGGGTTCACCAGTAGATAAGATTTCTAAATTATTATTAGTGATTGCATGATACAGCTGTCTTCCACGGGTTGTGATCAGTCGTGATCCCCAGTGAGTGTGTTTTGAACCCAAAGTTCTAAAGAAGTTTTCAAATTCCTGCGAATTGATTTTATGTTTAGGTGGACAATAAGTAGAAGAAATTGTTATTGACCCGAGAGCAGTATCAACTTTTATGCTAGTAGCTTGCAGGAAATCTTGACAATGTGTAGGCAATTCGTAATGTTGAATAGAATTTTTAATTATGATTGCCGCACCTCCATGGGCATTTCCTGAAGGATGGTTTGTTGTATAGGTAACATATCCTCGAAATCTGGCATAGTTTTTCTCTGTAAATCTTGTTTCTGAAATGAGTATTGTATCAATTTTGTTCATTTTTATAAATTATTCTAATTCTTGTCTACGTTCAGACAAGCCATTGACATTCTAAGAGGAAATATTTAGAGTTTTAGCCATTTTATTTTCCATTGGCGATGGCTTTGATTAGATCGAACAAGCGATCCATCATTTTATCAATAACTTTCTCTATGGTTTTTTCAAACCTAGAGAACATTTGTTCCATTGCGGTGATGATGTTAGTTGATTGCTGTGGATCTTGCCACTGAGAACTTCCCTTTACAGCTTCTACATAAGTTTTGTCTGAAGTAGTATTACTCGGATGTTCATTACTTGGAACTTGCGTTGCCGTTTTTGTTAGAGGTTGCTTGGACACGGTTTTTTCCCTCAGTGGTTCAAATGTCTTTTGTTTATATTCACTATAAGTTTTACATCCTCTGTAACTGGCTGGATGTTTCTCACTACAATTTACACAAATTGGTGGAGTTTCAGGTTTTTTACAGCAAGTTGTTGTTGGGTGGTCTTCGCCGCACTTGACACACCTAAACAGCCGATTGCAGTGATTTTTTGTATGTCCAAACCGTTGACATCTCTTACATTGCACAATTTCACGTTTTTTGTAAGGCGGTTCAAATGTTACCAAAGTATTTCATAAGTGCTTTATATCAAATATTGTCTTGTTGTTGGGTGCAGGTTTCAAGTCAATGAAAAAGAGAGGCAGAGGCTCTTTAGTTACTCTATGTAGTACGTTAGTAATGTTCCTGACTACATGGCCTAGTGCTTTTAGTTCCTCTCTTATAATATTTACATCTTCACTGTGATGCATACCTCTGAGAACTACTCGGTGAGCACACTCATGTTTTAACTGGTGCGTATAATGACTAATATCTTTTTTCAGGAAACATTCTCTTATTATTTTATAGCTTTCTATATCTATTGGCATCAGTTTGACAAGATGCCCTGCTCTCAATGTAGTCAGTGTATATTTGTTATTGGCTACTATGCCACTCATTACTTTCTTGAATTCTTGTATATTAACAATACCTGTCACAAAAATGGGTTCTGGTTTTGGTATGGGTACTTCCAGTGTAGGCCTACTGTTTGTGTTATCTTGTGCTGAGTCATCAGTCAGTGAGGAAAATCTATTTGAAACTGGTACTGTATAGTTTACATTTGAGGTATCAGCTAAATTTCTCCTATGGCTCTTGGCGTGTGGGACCTTATCCTGTTGCCATTGTTTGTCTGGCAGTGAGCTCGAGTGCATTGTGGGAGCAGTGCACAAGCGCTCTGAAGATGAATTTGGTGACTGAGGGATTTTCATGGTGTAACTCACTATCCATGTCTAGATTCATTTCATATTCACTTGAATCATCGGTATGCAATTCCAAACTGTTGGCATTTGTTAAATTTGCATTGTAAGTGAATTTTGGAGCACGAATGTAATGATAGCTCATAGGGTGAGTTTCTTCCGTTTAAGTATTATCAAATGTATTTGCTTTCATCATTATTGTAGCGGAGTTCACTGCCTTATGGTGTATGGTATTTCTTTTTATTACCTACTGCTACCAACACAGTAGGCAATCTCTTAAACAATCAGTCTATAGGAGGCCTTTACTCCACAAACAAGAAAAATATCAACACTAAAATTAATGAAAACAGTCTTTAACGAGCAAGAAAGTTATTGCAAACACTCACACATTGAAATCAGCAGAGAAGCAACACTTTATAATCACAAATATAAATGTCAAACCTTCAGATACAGCAAAAACCTATATAATATTACAGCACATTCAACAATTGAAACCAACTGAAAAACCATGGCCTCCTTCAATCCTCGCTTATTATAATGGACTTTTAAACTTACGCAATGTCCACGTAACCTGAATTGATAGGCCTATAATACATATCTGTTTTTAACCTGTAAATCTTTAAGTTAATCAAAAAGTCACTCCGATCTTTCAATCTTATAAGCAAGTGTTCTTTTATATTGATGTTCTACCTATCAACTTGACTAAGGAGATTTAATCTTTCATACAAACCTAATATTAAATATATATTATTTTATTTTTATGTATACAATCTTTCTGCACAACGCAGATTGCCTTACAAAAATACACGAACAAAGTATACACTTACACAAAAATTACATTAACTTTCAGTTAAATCATTAAAGATAACAGGAAAATTAAAACAATCAAATTTGTAATATTTTAGCCTAGTTCCTAATTGTTTCGAATTAGCTACTCAGATTTTGTTATTTCAATTGACATGCATATATTTTTTATTTGTGTTCACATTATTACGGCGGTATAAGGACGTTCATCTAACAAATATAAAGTTTATCAATCTGAAAACCATAGGCTAAACAAAGTCGTTGATCCTCGTAGTAAATGACTTCCGGCCATATAATTCCGTAGGTTTATATCCCATAAAAAAAATAGCAATACCCAACTGAAATGAAGTGATTCGTGGAATCCCCAGAATGTGGTGAGGGAAAGAAATGTGCATGTGGCGCGAGTGGGATTCAAATCCACGCCCACCGCACTCGGGACTTGGGATTGTGTCATGGCGGTGACCTGGTCGGGACCGAATTTACATAAAATATGCACAGGGACCCAATTTTGGTCTGCATGCGATACAGCCTTGACCGGGAACCGATACCGGTTTAGTGAGATCCAATCTGTACCAGCAAAACGCCTCCTTTTTAGGAACTTGTGAAGAAGCTGTTATGACATCGATACTTGGGGTTTATCGTGAAATCCTTTTCAGTCCCGTTTTAATTGCGAGAAGAATGTGCTACTTTCCCATTCCGATGCGATGTTATGAAATTCCTAGAAATAATGCCAGTGATCTCTTAAAACTTTAAGTTTTACGTTGCATTAATTTTGTCTTCTTGAGATTTAAAATTATACTTACATGCTTTGTTTAACAAATTAAATAAGAAAATAATAGCTTATGTTATCTGCAATAAGCAGGGTTAGGATTTTTAGGTGCACATCTTTTTTCTTAGGACTAATTAGAGCTCCCGAGAAAGAAACCACATTATGAAAAGCTGTGTCTAGTTGAGAATGGAGGCAATTTTATAGGACTTTTTTTCTCCCTTTTAGGGTCTTTATCCACAATGCCCATAATCCCCCCTGCCCCCTTTTTGTATTTACTGGAGCTTTTTAATAACATTCGAAAGCGTAATTCATCGTTTATATGGGTTTAGAGTTTATTTGTTTTTTTATTGTATAATTATCTTGGTTTCGTTGCAATATATAAGAATTTTAACTTTCACTGAACTTTTCATAGACTTGCAGTGGACATGGGAATAATGAACCTATCGGCTTTCCGCAAACGTGGGACTAAAGGCACACCTGCCGCAATGAAAAATGACGAAATATTACATTTTTCTTTCTCATTTCACTGGAATTGCCTTATTTTTAGCAGCTTTCCCCTCATTTTTACTTATAGAAATTGCCCCTGATAGCTGGAAACTATTATGGAATAACAGTTAGTAACAATTCTGTTTCATTCCCCTTTAAAATAGTAAATCCATTTATGGAGGTCCGATACTCTTCACAATACTCTTAAATAGTATGCAACGAGCCTATAATGGCATTCATTAAGACGTGAGTATGTTTATGAAACAAGCATAGCGAATTTCATAATTTTCATACGACCGTCTTAATTGCCATTATAGGCAAGTTGCATACTACTTTTCTACTTTTTTTTTTTTCAACCATGAGTAAATGCTTAAGTTTTGAGTTTGTAGAATACGGTACCTAGTAATTGATAAAACAAACCCCTCTTTATCTCGGTGATCAGCCAAAGGCGTTTACTATGTATTTCTTTCTTTATCGTAGTTTTACCTCTCCCTTTTAGGACCGCGACCTGTCGGGAGAGGGATTATCTTTGGATCGCATACAGCCTTGTTTGATTAATTTCTTTATAACGATGACAGTGTTAATAAATAATATAAATACAAGGTAAAAAAAATAGCCGTTGAATAATTAAACGCAGCTGTTATTGATATTATAATGCAGTGGCGCCAACTTTTGAAAAACATTGGGTGGGCTCAACAGCTTTTAAAATGTCCAAACTCCCGCCCATTATTTGGTTCATGAAATGGACTTATAGGCCTATTAGTATTGATATGACTACAGATAAATATAAAATTACTCGACAAACGATTTCGTTGTTTGTAATAACTAATAACAACCGACTGGAAAGTGTTGTGTAGACTAGGAAATTCTTTAAAGTTTATGATATCACATAAACATTTTTTATTTATTTCTTTACTGTAGGTAGAGCAAGTATTGTGTTCGACCCTGAAATTTGAAATACACTGCTATTTTCAGAAGCATGTCTGTGTATGTGAACGAAACATCGCATAAAAATACAATTTTTTTAATTTGGTTAGGTATCTTTTTGGGATGTGATGCGAAGATCGTAGACGATTTTCTCTTATTTTTATTGTTACTTTACATTAAGAAGATATAGTTTCTTGCCATTTTCTCGAAAAGGGCTCTAACGATCTTGTTTAAATTTTGTACGTGACGTGCCTGAACTTTTATTTGAAACTTTTTTCGAAAAAATTCTCTGATGCTCAAGGCTTGAATAAAATATTTAATGAATTATTGAAAATCAGTCTCCCCTGCTTTGCATTAGGTTGAAACAACTGAATACGCACTGCTTGCAATACAGCCTCTTAATCTATATCGGAATGTGAAGTGAGAAAGGTGTATTGCACATGCTTAGGATAAAGAAAGTTACGTGAATGCATTACATAAGATTATATTTGGGTTGTGTATCCTTCGGGGATGCGATGCGCTGTGGTATCTATTTTCTCTTCATTTTTAGAACCAATTTACATAAGAGTGTAATTTTTCCGATTTTATAAAAAAACTGTTTTAAATTTCATACCTGAATATCATAATATGCACAATACAGGTATGTTATGTATTACAATATAGTACACTAATTCCCAAAACTTTTATTTGCGTATAAGAAGATATGGTTTCATATAAGATTTTTGTCTTATATCAGAATTCCTTTCCTCGGCCAATAATGCCCTTCCTGTAATTTTTCTTAAACACAAGCATCGTCTAAATTCTAAATCTAACTTTTCATCGCTCTCATTCAATTCAATTCAATTCAATTCAATTAATTTTATTGTCGTTAATCAGTTGTACAACTGCAATAGACAAAGTCAACAAGTAAAAGTACACTGATTACATCCTATAAAGAGCAGACCAATACATAACTTAGTTACATAACAGTGACAGAAACATTAAAATCAGTAAATTCCCACATAGTATAAAATGGATTGGCAATCAGCCAAGAGTGTACTCTTGCAAAATAATTTATATGGTAAATTAGTTAAAACTTGTGGCAACTTACTAAAAAGTTTAATGCCTACAATAACAGTAACTCTGCATGGTTTTATTAAGCCGGTGCTGCGGAATTTCAATTAACTGGCAGTTTCTGGTCTTATGATTGTGAATTTCTGACCTTACATTATACATATGTTGATTTTGCTTCATAAATAACAATACAGTGTATATATACAAATTTACTATTGTCAGTATTTTATATTTTATAAAATAAGGTTTGCAATGTGTTCTATCAGGTATTTGAGCTATGATTCTAATAATTTTCTTCTGCAATATTAATAAATCTTGTTGTATGAGAACTATTTCCCCATATTAAAATTCCATAATTAATTACACTCTGGAAATAAGCAAAATAAGAAATCCTTACATATTTAGAGGGAACACAGTTAACTAGATTTCTAAATAAATATACAACCCTGGACAGTTTTCTACATAAGAATTTAATATGAGTTTCCCAAGTTAGAAATCTTTCAATGTGAATTCCTAGGAGCTTTATATCAGTACAAGGCTGTGGCAAAACAAGATTATTCAGAGTAAAGATTATATTTTGTGTTTTTGTATCATTTAGAAGAAGGCTATTTGCTCTAAACCATTGCGATATCTGTACTGAGTTATTCTGTACATCAGATTGAAGACATTCAAAGTTGTCATGATTACTAATAAAGGTGGTATAGTCAGCAAATAAAATTGATTTCAATTCAGTATTACAGGGTAGATCATTAACCATAACAAGGAAAAGCAACGGGCCCCGAACAGAGCCCTGTGGGGCCCCCGACTTTACTATTGTCATATCGGAGACCTCCTCATCAATCTGAACAACTTGATTACGATTGGATAAATACGATGAAAACAATTTGTGAGCAGTTCCATTAATACCATAATATGACAACTTATTTAATAGAATGCGATGATCTACACAGTCAAAAGCCTTGCTTAGGTCACAACATGTGACCCAAGCAAAGCTTTTAGTTTCAAAGGTATTCAATATGTTATCACTTATCAGTAAGTAATCGAACTGCGTCAATGGTAGATTTACCAGTTCTAAACCCAAACTGTTCAGTAGCAAGCACATTAGCTTGTTCAAAATAGTAATATAGTTGTTTGTGAATAAGTATTTCAAATAATTTGGAAAAAACTGGCACAAGAGATATTGGTCTGTAACTTTCAATCTGTAATTTGTTGCCCTTTTTATAAACGGGTATTACTTTAGCTAATTTAAGTTTACTTGGAAATATACCTTCAATAAAACATTTATTAATACAATAAATTAATGGAATGACAATATTATTGATAATTTTCTTTAACATATTGTTCGAGAGTTCATAAATATCTCTGGAATCAGAATTATTCATTTTTGCAACAGCATTCAGTATATCTTCACATGTTACTTCTTAAGTTCAAATAAAGCAGAAGGCTTCTCACGATTTAATAAATATTCTGTCGCCAATTTGTCTTCGCAATGTTATTCATTATATTATCTACAGATTAAATAAAAAAATTATTTACTTTGTTGGGGGAAAAATCAGCAAGAGCAGACTTCTCACTTCTAGCAGATTTATTTATGATATTCCACGCAGCTTTAACTTTGTTGTTTGATGTCTGAATAGTTTTAGCATTAGCATTTATTTTTTCTTGTAATATTAATAGCCTATATTCATTTCTGACTTGCTTGTATATAAGTATACCATGATTTGACTTTGGCTTTGCCACGCAGTCCAGTATTATTAATTTTGACAGATCGTTTAGGAAAACATAGATTGAACAATGATAAAAACCTAGTTAAAAATACATCAAATGTTTGCTCAGCATTGGTGTTACTGCAGAATAGTAGCGTCATCCAGTCCGTTCGAGATAGCCAATCTGTAAAATACATTATTTTTTCTTCGCTACATATTGTAATTAAACGTGTTTTATTGATAATTTTGCTCACAGGTTTGAAAAACGAAAATACCACAGCAGAATGGTCGGATAACATAGGATCAATAACCTCACTATTATATTGTGACGCGCCCAAATTAGTTACAATATTATCTAAACAGGCCTTCATTCTAGTGGGTTTAAAATTTGTACAATAAAATCCTACAGACCTTAGCATATTTTGAAACTTATTACTTAATGGACAATCACCAGCTATGTCAATGTTATAATCACCACATATCACTATATTAATTTTCATTCTATTAAGTTTGATGATCATTTCCTCAAGCTTATCGAGAAATATTTCAAGGTTGCCGCTGGGCGAACGATAGAGACTAACTATTATTAAGTTCAAATCTTTAACGACAATTGCCACTGTTTCAATATGTTTAGAAAAGCAATGTGAATCTGGACGAAGAAATGTATTTAGTCTTTTGAAAGCGTAAACAGATATTCGACTGTGGCTGTGGAATCTGCAATGAGAGATGTAAAAATTTAATGAATTCAGAAACGATTTCAAACGATCGTGAGTGAATCGAAACATGATGTAATCGTTCAACAGCAGCCTGATTTTCGCTTTACAGGCATTCAATAAAGAAACATGATTTTTAGTAATAATAATAAATAATTATTATAATAACATACAAGTTATTGGGTGGATTTGGGCCACGAGTCCACATAAGGGGCGGCACTGGTCGTCATATCATGTCCTCCTTCCTCGAGGTGTTTCTCGCGTACAAAATACTTTTTTTACCTAAACTAAAGACTGGTAACCAGCTAGTTATACAATTAAATGTCTTTGTGTCCTCTCAAATTATCTATGAGAGAATGTAATTTTTCCTTAAAATGGAGACAACTGAACGTCATTATCATCCGTTAGAAGAATGGGTTCTTTTGCTTTGATTGATTTTTTAATTTCTTCTAAAACACAACATTGTAGTATTGAACTATTCGTCTGTGACTACAACTTTAGTTACAACAAAGTCGTACAAAGTTACAGTGAAATCTATAATTTTAGAAGTGTGAAACAAAATGATTGAAATTGGAATCCACGAGGGTTCAGCGCCATTCTTCTCTTAGCGTAAGATTCGTTTACTAGTAAAAGCAATAGCTATTGTGTATCGACTCTTTATCGATCGATTTAAATAATTTGTTTCAATTAGCCCATGGAAATGGCGGGGAGTGATTGTTTTAGTGTGCTCTATTTACATTTTATTAATAAATATGAAATATTCAGTAGTGATAGTGGTAAAACTGTACGGTTTGTTATTAATGTATCTTCATATTTTACTCGATATGATTGGATTCACTAGACTACCTTCTCTCGTGGTGATTATGCCTTGACAACGTCGGCCTAGTTCGTTATGGTAAGTAATACACACATTCTCATCTAGTTTTGTGATAGTGCAAATGTGTTTATAGATTGGTTAGGTAGACTGGCTGTCTTTATCTTGCCAAGTTCGCTTGTAATGAATACGAATCCGGGGAGCCACGGTGAAGGAGACTGTGAGTTTGAGTCCCGCCTCTGGCATACGGAAAGCAAGGTAAAGAAATGGTAAAATAAGGTAAATAAACAGTAAAACAAGACCAAAAACTGATGAAAATTGGCCTCAGGCAGCTAAATTAAAAAAAAAAGAAACTTGACTAAAATATTTTTAATTCGTTGGGAGGACTATTGTACTAATTCAGCGTTTCTCAACCTATGGTCCGCGGACCACTGGTGGTCCATGAAGGTGGCGCCACTGTAATAATGTGCATTTTATCAAAATTTACGGCTACCGATATCTGCATTATATTTCAATGCATTTTTCACTTTAAACTCTCCTAGCTTGTGCGGAAGTAATAGACCCAATGTAATTTCTGATAGATTGTTAGATTGTATAGATTGTTGTATTTGGAATTGTACATACAACTTTATTTTTTCGAAGTAATGGGCCATTCACAATGAAAACTAACCATAAACGTATCGTAAACTTAAAAGTTTAGGGCCATGTTTCCCCCCCCCCCCTTCATTGGGACCATTCACAATGCATCACGTAAACTTTAAACATATCGTAAGATTAAACGTTAAGTTATAACCTTGCAAACTCTAAGCTTTCACGTTATGTTTATGCGAAAAATAACGAAAATCCAATGAGAGCACTCTGCACAATTGAACTCCGCATAACAGGAGACCAGGGAGACCGAGGGGGCTAAACCTCCCCGAAACGTTAAGGCATGGTAATATGTTGCACATAATAAGCTTAGATGAAAGGCGAATCGTGAAATCGAAATGCCAAGCGGCACAAGGTGGCATGAACGCATAATTAGCTCACTGTCCCTCGGGCGGGAAAGCAAGAAAACTTAATTTTGTTCTATGACTCAACAGTTTTAATGCCTTTATTTTGGATCAAATAAACCTGTTTACTTTGTTTGAGTATTATTGTGTAGTTACGTTATTCTAACGTGTAAAGATTCAGTATAATTCAGTATAATTGTGTGTGGGCTCGTATGCTTATGAAATGTCATTATTTTTCTGAGATATCACAGAAAATGCAAGATGTAGTATAAATTCGTCTTGCCTCAAAACGAACAAAAATAGCGTACTTTTATTTCTCATTTTTCGGCATTTTATTCCCTACTAGTAATTTTTTTAGGAAATGTTCATTCTTTCGTTGCATTTTTCCCTATTTTGTCTTCAGAATGAACTTTTCCAACATTACAGACAAAGCAGTCTCATAATGTCTTAGCTATGAGGCATTCATTAATATAGTCAACATAACAATAATAGAAAACATAATATTAAAGTAGTAATATAAAATACTTAAATCTTGTCCTTTGTTTATTATTATTATTATTATTATTATTATTTTTTAATATACTACTGTATATTCCCTTTTTTAACATATCTATTTACAAATATTAAGTAATATTTTCAATTTTTCATGTCATATTTTCATAAATTTAAGGTCATTTTATAGGTCTTTTTCAGGCACTTTAGATCATGAACTTCTGAGCCCTAATTATAACAGTGTTAGGCTTCAGCCCCTCCCGAAAATAAATCTTACATATGCCCCTGCGGGAGACAGAAGTAGAAGTATTTAGGATATGGCGTCTCTGGTTGAGAAGCTCGTGTCCCTGTCTGTATGATAAAAGCAACCCATTATACAAAGATGTGGCACTAAAAGAAAATATACGGGCAATAATTTCCCAAGAAATGAACTCCATTAGTGGATGACACTGTGACAGATATCATGTGATGAACTGTGACCGACGGGGATCTTCGCTGATAAAGTTCTGCGAAGATTAGACAATCAATGCACATTGCGCGATATACGACTATTATTATTATTATTATTAGTAGTAGTAGTAGTAGTAGTAGTAGTAGTAGTAGTAGTAGTGGTAGTAGTAGTAAATACAACCCATTTAATATGTACTGTTCAATTTGTATATGTCTACATACACTTGTGTAATATGATTTCAATATCTATACACGTGTTTAATAGACACATTAAAGCTACTTTCGTCTGTGGCACCCATTTTATCAGCTGTTCGCGTTCTCGTTTGTGATTGGATGTTACCAACGTTAAGTTTTCGTTGTGATCGCTCATTTCCTCGCTAAAGTTTTATGTTCTTAAGTTTACAGTTAATTTTCTATTTGAATGGCCCATAATTCACTTCTATAGGTTGAGAACGGTAGTTATAATTTGATATTATGAGTAAAAACGTTCTCTAAAATGACAGAGATTACTATAAAGCAGTTTGTAATTGTTCATATTAGGCCTATATAGTGGTAAGGGAACCTTTGAGTTTCCATATGTCCTTAGGAATAACAGGGGAAAACATAATTTTAGGTTTCCTCTTAAAAATCCTGAACTCTTAAGGAAATGGTTTTCGGCTGTAAGGCGTGAGAAATATTCACAGCAGATCCGTTGGTTGCTGATCGACCCTAACAGAAGTAGAAAAATCTATAGGTAATTTCCAGGTGTTGACCAATTTCCAGCAGAATGAGTAAGGCAGGTGGAGTTAGATTAAACTCAGAGATCCATAAATTCATCCTTACGATTTGCCAAAGGAAAGGAAAGAATCTATTACTAAACGTATATATAAAAATGGAGATAGGGTCGAATGTAATAACTATCGAGGATTTCTCTCATCAGCATCATATAATATTTTGTCTAATATACTTTTGTCAAGATTAACACATATGCGGACGAAATCATTCGAGATCACCAATGTGGGTTTAGGCGAAATAGATAAGCCATTGGGTGGAGTGAATAAAAGTCAGTAAATGCTTTTACTGCAAAATTTTAAGTAAATACTAGCATTTTAGTGAATAAAATATTTCAGTAAATACTGTTGCTTATTAGTAATCAGTACATACTAGGTCAAGTAGTACCTACTGCAAAATATGTGAATAATAACAAGTATTTACTTATCAATACCAGTAAATACTGTGAAATTTTCAAGTGTGGTACAGACCTTGCTTAAGATGGCAATGCCTTATCTGAAATGTTTGTTTTTACAAGAACTATGAAGCAAAAACTGTACAGAGAGCAAATGGAGGCTCAAGAAGATGATTATCACAATTTATTTAGATTCAGAAAGGAAAATATGAGGTGGCATACTTCACATTTCATGGATGAAAATATTGTAACACATGGCAAACAGGCAGAAGTTATAAATTTTTCATTTTTAAGTGATCCAGGCTATCAGAGTCAGACTTCATAGCACTTAATTACGATTGAATTTTTTTCTGTGTATTATTACCTAAACAATGTCACAATTTTCTTTTGTTGTTTTTATTTAAGCAGCATGGCCAATCTTATGTAGTATTGAGGTTATGTAGAATTGAGGTTAGCCTACATATTTTATTTTGTTTTATTTTAAACTAGCAGGTGTCTATGACTTCACCCATATTTATTAATATAATCGCTAGATTTTTTTAATAATAGGCCTACACTCAATAGGAAATAATTAAAACTTCATTTATTAAAACTTAACCGTTCTTAAATAAGTTGTATGAATTATCTACTTTTATTGTAATTATATTGTCAGACATAGTAAATAAATAATTAAAACTACTAAATGAATCATGTGCTGCCATGTGGGCTTACAGATTGAAAGTGAAATGATTATTATGTAGAATGCAAATCATTCATAAACAATTAAAAGATTAATAATTTTAAAACATCCAGCTTTGGGTGCATTCTACGATTAGAATACACCGTAGGGAAAGGAATGATCTCAGATTCGAGTTCCAGGCTTAACATCCTCCCCTGCACAGTGAATTTCATCCAAATCAAGCAATGTTTCCCATTCAGACCTACATTCATGATCTCTCTTCCGTCCACCTATGTTAAAAATTTCAGATCTCTTCATGCTGCAATGTTATAAACAAATAAATCAAGTAGAGTGGGCTAACCTAATCAAAGCAATCAACATCTCCATGCGTTATGTTGAAAAAATTTATTTCCGCAATGCTCTTCTTCCCCAGTTGCTATGGCAAAAGAGGGAGAGTGCTTATTAATTTTACAATTGAAAAGTAGTCTATTACTAAAATCTGATGCTGCAATAGTGGAAAAAATTATGTTTTCTGACAGTTTTTTTTTGGGGGGGGGGAAGCTCATAATTTGCGAACAAAAGCAAAAAATTGAAAATCCAGTTTTAAGGTGAATTCAGACATCCTTTAGTCCATATATGTTAAAAATTTAAGATCTCTGCATGCCCTAGATTTGGCTGGGTATCGCACTCAGACAAACAGACAGACAGCCTCCTCTTATTATGTAGATATCATGACCTACTTTAATTAATCACGGTCCACTACATATAGTTTGCATAGCTAAGCAGGTAGTAACTACTACTGTTCATCCAGTATTAACTTATAAGTACTAGTATACGAGGCGATGGGCTTACCACCTGTCCCTCTACCCTCTCTCGGAAAATAAGCATATCAAAATTAGTATAGGTAATGAAACCTCCATTGGAGGCCCCTTCGCCCCACCTGGGGATCATAGGGTATCAGATACAGATACAGATACTAGTATAAGGTTATTCACTCAAAATTAAGTAAAAGCTGGTACTTGTAAGTAACTACTGAAAGTAATTACTACTTCTAGTACTTATTACTAGTAGTAACTACTCAATTTTTATTCACTCCACCCATTGATCAGTTTTGTTTGTTTGTTTGTTTTTTTTTGTTTTTTTTTTGTATTCGCCAAATTTTGCAGAAAAAATTGAAATATAATAAGTCTGTTCACAAGCTATTCTTAGATTTAAAAAAAAGCATATGATTCAGTAATGCGAGACAAATTGTACGATATCCTTATTGAGTACGGTAATTCTGTACTTAAAGTATTTACGTCACATGTAACAAGCCTATTATAGTTTCGTCGAACAAAAATAAATTAGTATAAGAGTTATTCTTCCCGGGTAAGTTATATTTAACGGTCGTAGGCCTGGAAAGGGAAATATAGGACAGACATGGTGAGAGATTGATAAATACCTACCTAATTTTAACTTAAATATTATGATATCCCTCCTTTTCGGGCTTAGGAGAGTTTTAATAATCCTCGCTTTCAAGTCAAATAGACTAGTTCTTTACGGGCCGGAAATTCACATTTCCTTTCAAAACAGTTTTGTAGGCCAGTAATCGATGAACATAAGTTTCTATTTTGGGCTGTAACTGTTATGAAGAATAATATTCCTTCATAACATTATTATTGTCTTGGGACCATAATCGAAAGGGGGAGAGATTCCAAACCTGGTAAGCTATTTCATCTTAGCTAATGAATGACTAGTAAACTTATTTCACCAAGGCATCAGATAAATTCAAACGATGACTGCAATTAAAATTGTGAAATTCTGCTACCAGGTGAAAAATGATGTTAGCACATGGATGCTCTTTGTCAATATTTATGGCTTGGTTTTTATTATTTATTTATTTCAAATTTAAATGTATTATTTGTGTCCCTATCGTCTTTGAGCAATGTAATACTAAAATAACGGTAGGCCTATCTCCTTTCCAGTTGTTTGAGCTAATTCGTCATTTTTCATGTGGGGTCAGTCCCATGCCCTCTGAGTAATGGAACTTCTGGCACAAGAATTCAATTTGTAGAGTGCGATCAGTTTTGCTTTCCGCCGTAGTGTTTTTTTGCCTATGGGCGAGCGCGCTGCAAGTTAGCCGGCTATTAGAACCTGTTAAGACCACTGCCGCGGGGAAAAGCGTAATTGATCTCACTGTAATCGATTGTCGTTCACCGCTATAACTTTAGGGGGGAATGTAATGAAGTATAAGTATAAGTATAAGATTTTTTTTATACACAATATTTTCTTAATAAGTTCATGTGCATTTACATGCCGAAGTTTCACATTAGTGAATTTAATAAATTTTGTAGTTTCGTTTTTTAATTGCCGTTTCTTTCCCAAAAACTTATACCTCCTTGAACACGATTAACAAAATGTTCCGCTCCAGGCGGAGTCGCCCACACCTTTTTACTCGGACGTATCATCGATGGTCACATACAGTTACATTCTTCAGCAATTTAACTGCGATTATAATTTCGTTGTAATATGTATAATAAGTTCAGGTTGTAATATAAATTTTCATTACACCAATATTTTGTAATTTGTTGCTTACAGACCTAGAAAGGGTAAAAAAAAAACTATTTTTTAAGCAGTCGAAGGTAAAAGAAGCACTTTTAACGCTAGACGATATTAATTAAACGGAGAAAATTATGACACTCCAGCGTAACCAACTTTGATTGCTTCACATGGAAAATACTCTTTTAGTTAGAAATAATTGCCTTTTTAATCACTAAATGTCTCACGGTGGTCGCAATACGTCATACTTGTTGGCTGAAAAGCGTTGTCCATTCCATATCTTACATTGGCAGCCATGTACGGGAAAAGAATTGCCTCTGTCTGCGCAAGTGCATACTAGGTGGCAGGAGAGTTCACGAACAGCTGTAAAGCTCCCAAAATTGCTGCAGCGTACATATTCAAAAAATATTATTTCACAAATACTGATGGCTCTCTAAAAACAGTGGTAAAATGATTTTATTTTGATCGTAGGATTGCTTCACTCACCCTTACAGACTCGTTCCGCAAACATACCTACTCGCAAAATAAAATCCTTCTTTTAGCCCTTGTATCATAAATAACTGCAAAATTTCATTATTCTCTCTGTTTATTTTATTATGTTAGATTACTAAGAGTATCAGTGATAATGTTTTTAGTTTCAAAATGGCACTGATTTAAAGAGGCCATAACGGCTGTAAGCCCTTTTTTCTTGTGGGCATGTAGATAGCTGAGATCAATCGTTGCAGCTCTATATAAGTGACAAAGTTAATACATTTTGCTTTCGCCTAAATAGGCCTACACTCTGACGACAACATTATTGCTGGATGCAAATGTGTCAGGTTACTCATGTGCCTGTAATTACTATGTTAGTAAGCAATTAGAAATGCAAACTGAGCAGGGCCGCCATATCTCGGGTTCGGGCCCAGGACTATTTCGTACTGGTCGCGGGCCCCTCATTGACCGCCGGCCATTCTTATTCAGCTTTCTGATTTATGTAATAAAAAAAAGGATAGTTTTCTCAGGCCAAACTTATGTTACGTTGATCGTAAGTTATCAAATGATACCAGAAACCATATTTCCAACATTTTTTTTATTTCTAGGCCATTTACAATTTACAATTTATTGTTCCAAATTACACGAAAAATACATACAATAGTATATTGCGACACAAGGGCGGAAAGGCACGTTTACGGGTCGAGGAAACAGATTGAAAACCCGAGGCGCAGCCGAGGGTTTTTAAGTTTTCGAGACCCGTAAATGCCTTTACGGTCCGTGTGTTGCATGCTATTTTTTGCACGACGGTTACTTATATCAATTTAATTATATTAATTGTGATATTACCTGAAAATATTATGTAAATACAGACTTGAAGAATGGTGCTTATTTCAGAAAGGGATTCGCATTTGTTATTGTTTATGGCAACCGAATATTTATAAAGCGGGGAGGCCTTGGTCATTTCTGCTCGCAAATAAGCATTTGCGGGCGGTAAAGTAACTTTCCGCCCGTCGCCCCTAGCAACAATTCACTTTCCGCCCGTCGCCCCTAGCAACAAGATTGCGTGTGGTAATGTCAAGTTACGAGCCATGTAAACAACTGTCGTAAGAAACACTTACTAGCTAAGGAGTGCAAAAAAGTTGATACACCACCCGAAGAAGCAGAGCTTGTGTTCGGGGGTGGTTTAATTGTATTCATTTTTGTTCTAAATTATGTTTATCCTGATTAATAAATCATTGTGTTGAAATGTCTAAATACAAAACATGACACTGCTTTAAAATGAATGTATTGTGTTTTTATTACAATCAAAACAATTTCAAGAACTAGTCTACTGGAACCAAGAATAAAGTAAATAAGGACTGTAAATATCGTAAAATGAAAAAAAAAAAATAGAACATTACACTAGTATTATATTATAGACTACCAATAGTTCAAAATGAAAATAAAAGTAGGCCTATTTGCTAAAAGAGGTTACAAACATAATAACTTCCAAACACAATAAAAAATAACTTTTTCAGTTTTCAACCCGAAATTTCCATAAATTTATATCACATCGCCAGAACCGAGCCGGGCCCCTTTGGGGCCTGGGCCCGGGTCCCTTGGGTCCGGCAGTCCCCCCCATGTGGCGGCCCTGAAACTGAGCTTGGAATTCTTAAACGACCATTTGCACATATTATACTGGCAATTCAACTCGTGTGGTATGGACATGTGAGAAGGATGGAATCCTCTGGACAGAAAGAAGAGAGGCAGACCAAGAAGACTTAATGGGATACAAGAAGACATGATGGAACCGAACGAGGCGGCCGAGATGGTAACATCTAGGACTCGCATTCGGGAGGTCCCAGGTTCAAGTCCCGTGATTGGCGAATTTGACAAGCCGGTCTCCCTAGCCGTGGTAGCTAAGGCATGCTGCTTGGGAGCCGCGGTGAAGGAGACTTTGGGTTCTAATCCCGCCTCGGTTATGGGTGTTTGTGTGATAAGGAAAGCAAGGTAAACAAACTGCAAAAGAAGGCAAAACAATTCAGGAAAATTGGCATATGGCCGGCTAAATTTATATGTAAAAAAAGGAGAAACATTCCTGAGAATCTATGAGAGGATAGAGAGGTTTGGAGATTAAGAATACGGAAGATGTTGACATACATAAAAAAAAACCTAATGATGATGATGATCTTGGCAATTTATCTAGCTTATACGAGCTTCCCTCTATTAAGTATTTCTCACACTTAAAAAAAATTCCCCTTGTAGTGTTTTTAAAGTTCGTGGCTTATTATGATTTGGATGAGCGGATCTTTTTCTGAAGATTTGTTATTTGTTTATGGATAGCATATGAACATTTTCACTGCCTCTTGTGTAGTAGTTGTATTTTCAAATTGTCTAAAATATATATTTAGACAGCTTGAATTAAAAACAGAACTATAACACGAGACATACAAAGTAAAAGGTACACATTATCGCATTAGCTTTAAAAATAAATTGTAACCAGCTGTGGTTATTTTGAGAGGATATGCAACAATATAAAGCAGAATAATTTTTTAGTGGAATTGGATCTCTAGAGGAAACGGCCAATTGGGGAGAACTCGCTGAAGGTACAGTAGGTTCATGTACTGACGAGGCGTGTCAAACATTCGGCCCATGGACCGCATGAGGCTCCCCTAAATATATAAATATGTACGCCAAAAAAAATGTAATGTAAATAGAGTATGCTAAACCCCGATTTTTTTTATAAAAACAGAAGATATGTGTCTCATAAAATATTGCCAGACCTATATAGCGCGGTGCCTGTGCAATTAATTGTTTACCAGGAAAACAATATAAATGGACCATCTTGTAAAATTCGTAAAGAAAACAGCTATTTTTTTCGTTCCAGGAACCTGAACACACATTAGTTTTCTATTTTGATTAGTGGATTCGAGGGCTTGCCTTGTTATTCAGAAGTTACCGTTCGCTGACTTTCTTATCATCAAGTTTTAAACCGCTTTTGGCCCCTTCGAGAAGAAATTAATTTTCTTAGAAATGAAAGGCGAATCACCCGGTAAGCTATGCAACGATAGTAATTG
Source organism: Ectobius pallidus (assembly GCA_964059195.1). Classification (NCBI taxonomy): domain Eukaryota; kingdom Metazoa; phylum Arthropoda; class Insecta; order Blattodea; family Ectobiidae; genus Ectobius; species Ectobius pallidus. Next base: position 59,129,751 of record CAXKWD010000011.1, read on the forward strand.
GCTTGAAGTTCGACTCCGTGGTAGATAATGGAGGGTATTAAAATTGCTTATATTTTAAATTACGAGGGAAATATGTGTTTATGATTTCGATGTATGTTAATGTTAAGGCTTTTAAATTAAAACTCAGACCTTGAGAAGGCCAACTGGTAAGGGGCAGTTTAATTAATTTTCCTATCTGCCACATCGCTTAGTTCTGACGTCAGTAATTATGCTTCTAACATAAAACAGCTACCGCACATTACATTAAAGTCTGTAACTGGCGTCCGCATACAAGAAGACCGCGTTTGGTGGTAGCTGAACCACCATCCACGCGGCATTAAAGAGGAGCGATACCCTGGTTCATGCCATGGAAAACATACCTGCTTAGTCGGTAGAATAATTGACAGCATCGATTGCTCTAATGGGTCGAATTTTGAAGGTGATTGGATCTTGGGCTATCTGTCCGTTTACAGGTCCCTACGTGGTTATTTGGAAGTATGCCTATGCCATTTAGGGTAGCTTATCCGTAAAACATTAGTTCTTTAGCATAAAGAAAGTATGTGCTTTTGTCAGGATTTGGTACTACGTAGGCTCCTTGCTTATCTGTACTTCCGTTGCATTTAGGCTGACATTCACATTCCTGACAAACGGACGTGCCAGGTTGCATCGCTGCGTGATGTCAGATCAGTGCTACCAAACATGGCATAAGCAGCGAGACCAGAGTGAAAGCTGCAGTCTCTAATGGGAACGTGCAGATGCGAGGTTCGATGCCTTATTGGGATGTAATGCTTGCAGGAGGGGGGCATCGGAAATTAGGTCACATGAGCTCACAGTCCAAGGTTTATTCATGCGAACAGATGCAGAGAATACTTTATATCACTACTTCCATGAAATAAACATTTGATTAATTAAATTTATTTTCCATGAAAAAGCAATTAGTGTTAAATATCATAATTACCCATAATAGTTACACTTTTTAGTACCCGGTAGATCTGAAAAGAGTGAATAGGTGTAGGACGTAGCCATTGTGCATAATGAGCTTATGAGATTATAGAGTATTCTAAAAGGAACTGGAATTTAACCTAGAATTGTATTTTTAGGAACATGTTACGGTATTTATATTTAAATTTAAAATAGTGTCTTAGAAAAACAATTACTAATTCATTATACATAGAATCCTCAGAAAAGGAAGGTAAGGTAAAAGTTGTAAAGATACCAATTCTTGAATAGAGGATTGGTGATAGGAGTGGCGTATGGAAGGGAGGGTCCAGAGGGTCCGGACCCCCGATATCAAAACCTAAAATCCTGTTTAAGTCATTTAAGCTCCGTTTTGTCAAATATTCAATTATTTTATTTCATAATAAAATACTGAACTGTTCCTTAACTTATTTAAATTTTGTTATAAATAGTAAGTATAATAACTTAGGTAACGATTCCTTGTTTAAGTTGGCATGTCTTAGAGTATTGTTAACAAATTTGCTAACTAGTTTTTCAGTGCTAAAATAGCGTAAAATGTGATTTTGTTTAGTTGAATATTTAAAAAATTTCCGTACCTCCATACCCCCGGCACTTTAGATCCTCCCCGAGATTAATTTCTGGCTACTTTCTTTAATTTGTTTTGGTGTTGAGAACTCATATTCTTGGCTGCTTGTAAAAATATATTAATTACAACGAGAGAAAATGTTTCATACATCTCGCTATTTATAAATCTTTTTTTTTGAGCCAGGTTCTGAAAACTGTTTTAAACTTTAGTGATTGAAAACCTGTAGTGTTTGATTTGGTTTCTTTTGTGTTGTAATTCGGGGAAGTTCGTAACTTTTGTTGGTGTCACTGTGAATTTACATTCCTGTATAGTTGTGTTACACGTCCAAATGATCAGTGACAGGTTGCATAATCCATAATAAGTAGTAATATGCACATATTATGCAGTAGTAATAATAATAATAACAATAATAAATAATAATAATAATACGACTGTTACATAATTCAGCGACTTATTATATACAATTTTGACTGTATGTTCCGTTCCACAAAGAAGGTAACCGTAATTCTAAGTAGGCTGATATCTCAAGATTATTACTATTTAGAATGCAGTTTTTACCATCAAAATCTCAATTTGGTTTTAGAAATGTATTTTCCCTAGAAAACCTAAGATGAGTCTCATAGACTCGTTGTGTTATATTTTTTCCCCGACACAGTATATGGTTAGACAGTGAAAAAAAGAGTGACCCAAGACTCACAAGAAGTTATTCCAAATCCCTGACAACTCCGAGTGAGGGGGCAACAGGCGGTTTTACGTTCCCGATGGATGGTTTATATTTTCCTAGCATTCTCTTTTATATTGATTTATTAAAAAAGTGACAAATTTTTATTTTACATAACATGCTTTAGACGAATTGTTTGCATTAACACCCAAGATGAGTCTCCCAGGCTCATTACTTTTTAAAACAATGTATTTGGCTGGATTGTTCCATAAGTATGATTTGAATTTTAAAATTGCATTGTTATGTTCAGCCAACCAAAAATGAAAAATGCAGCAAGAAGAAGGAGTCTAATGAGATTCATCATAGATCACTTATAAGTGTGGTGTTCCATGAAGTCATAGCTTGATCAGCATTTACAAAGTGCCTCGCACACAAATAATAAATATCGAGTGTCGTCTAAACAGGTACTCTTAAAATTAACTCAAATGGGACAATGGAATTAAAAAGTGAGTTTTCAGAACACGAGGGCAACTGATTTTGCTACAATATATATTTCTCCACAAACTTAAGTGCATTAATTTTTTTTCTTTTTTAATTATCTGAAGCATTTTTACCGTGGCTTTAATTTGGTAAAACAAATAATAGAGGTAGCGTGCAGAAGCTTGTGTGGACATTTCCGTATATTTATTGCATTAATAATTTATTTTAAACTACATAGTTTGTGATTATTACTTTTATTACATATTTCCCTGATATTTACTACATTTTTGTGTACATATTTCGCACTTTGATATTACATAAAAATCTGGGCTCTAGCTGATAATATAGTACACTGCGTCTATAATATTTTTATGTATAAGAAACAGAATGAAATGGTCGATTTTAGAACTTACTCATAATGGAAATAGACAATTCCTCTGCAAGCTAAACGAATATTATCTATTCTATATTTCTATGGAACCCGAAGGTTACCTGAGCCCACCATTCAACCCTATTCCGTGCTGACTCCATCCAAACATCCCTCGCAAATCCTATTTCTCTTAAATCTATCATAATATTTTCCTCCCACCTACGTCTAGGTCTTCCAAGTGATCTTTTCCCTTGGGCTCTCCCAGTCATTGCTTTTGAGATATGTCTTTCCTCCCCCGTGCACGCAACAAGTGCAGCCCATTTCATCCTCCGTGATTTAATTACCCTTACTATAACCGGTGAAGAGTGCAGGTTATGAAGCTCGTCGTTATGCAGTTTTCTCCAGTCCCCATTTTCATCCCTTTTAGGCCCAAGTATTTTCCTAAGGACCCCGTTTTCAAATACTTTCAGAAGAGTAAGTTGCCATGTCTCACATCTATATAATACAACCGGCAGGATAATAGTCTTACAAAATTTTATTTTTAGATTTCTGGACAGAAGATGAGAAGATAAGAGTTTGTGAACTGCATAAAAACAGGCATTTCCTGATTTTAGTCGACACTTAACTTCTACCTTAATATTATTTGTATCTGTAATTATTGCTCCCATATATTTGAATTTCTCCACTTGTTCGAACGATTTACCGGCTTTACCGAGTCTTTCAGATTCTAATATTTTGCAATGCAATACTTTGACGTTTCGTGGCCATATACTTAGTTTTTTCTGCATTAATTTCCAATCCAACATTCCTGCTGGCATTGAAAAGACTTTCTGCATTTCTCTCGATTGTGTTTGTGTCATCGTCGAACAGACAAACGTCATCTGCATAAGCTAAAATCGGATGACTGCCATTTGATTGCAGGCCTGAACTTTCCTGATGGCATATTCCAAAGCGAAATTAAAAAGTAAAGGCGATAGTGCATTTCCTTGCTTCAAGCCGCTTCTAATGGCAAACCTATCTGATATAAATAATTCCCTACGCTGACTCTGCTATAGGTTTCATTTAGACACATTTTGATCAGTCTAACTAACTTCTGTGGTATCCCAAACTCAAGAAGGATATTGTATAATTTGTCTCGCCTAACTGAATCTATGTATAGCTGGTGAACAGACTTATTTTATCCCCACGGTTTCTCCAAGATTTGGCGAATACAAAATATTTTATCAATGGTTGATCTATTTCGCCTAAATCCACATTGGTCGATCTCCAGTGATTTCATCCACATAATGGGGTTAATCTTGACAGAAGTATATTAGACAGCATTTTGTATGATGCTTTAAGTTAGAACCCAACTTCGCTTATTTATTGCATTTTACTTTATTGCTCTTATATTATTAATCATAATTAAGCGAATTGTCATTGATATCAAAATGAGTGAAGAGTCTAAAAGACTCTACTTAACGTCTATAGAAACAAAATAGCCTAGGAGTTCTAGGGGCGGACGCAGTTAGGAAACTGGTCTTTTCTGATATTTCTAGTAGGCTGCTGCGAGAATAGCACCAATATTATTACTTTTACTTGAATATAATAAAGACATACAATAATACGAAACTTAATTTCAAATTCTGACTATAACATAAGAGATACGAGAGATTATAAAATGCTACAATAATAGTTACGTATATTTAAACGTTAACTGCATGCCTCTTTGTATAGTATTGATTAAGAATGATCTGTTGTACCGTTGCCTTAAATATTCAACAACTCTGTGAATTTCAATAGTTATATATTTTTAGTTTTTAATTTAATATGCCCTGAACATCGAGAAATTCCTATGAATCAGCGGTTGCCAAACTTTAAGTGGCAGGACCCCTTGAAGAACTAGTTTACTTCTCGGGGACCCACATAAAATGTTTGCATAATTTAGGCATTGCCTGACTTAACACAATAGCACTGTTATAGTAGTTGTAATAGTAGTAGTAGTAGTGGTAGAAGTAGTAGTAGTAGTACATGATTTATTTTGCCTGGCAGAGTTGTATAATAAATTATAGGGACCCTACTTTACGGTAAATATAATTGCTAAATCCCGGTACAATAATTGGGTTAATTTAGGTTTTTTCGCATTAAAGTATAATTTCGGTGTTATTGCACATTAAAACCAAATAGATTTACCTCTCATGTAGTGCAAAATATTGTATATTTCTGCAAAAATTATCAAATCCCCTTATAGGCCGAGTATTAGTAATTATACATTTTAAACATCCTCCAGGGCGGGTTAACCCTTACAATAGCACGCCATTTTTATTACGTAGGGCTACCTTACCAATGGGATACCATTACTCAAATTAGTTATATTGTTCTTGTAGTCTTTAACTAAAATTTTCAGAGTACAAAAGAGAGTATTGAGATTAATCTGTAATATTCCCAAGTTTCGAAAGCTGTAAACGATTTTTTAAAATTAAACATTATGTCGATATCAAGTATACTATGTTATTTTGCATGTAAAATTATTCATTCATAATTTCGTAACAAGCTCAGAGATTCATTCTTATATTACAAGAGGAAATCCAATTTAGATTTGATTAGTCAACAGTACAAAATTATTTCAAAATTCTTTTGCACATAATGGAATAGGCCTACAACTGTTCAATAAATTACCAAACAAACTGAAAGAAATCAACAAGTTTAAAAATTCAAGTCTGAATTACCTCCTTTCCTGTGTAAAGAAATATACTATTCTGTAGATGAATATTTCTGCTGTTAGATGTGTAACTTGCATGCGTTCTATATTATCCTAGGTAGAATATTTACCTACTAGCTGTAATAACTTTATTATTTTATCTATTATAATTATATTAAATTATAATATTATATTACACCTAATATGTATTATAGTATATAATATATATAACATACTATTATAATATATGCATTTATAGTCTACACACATGAAACACACACAATTATACATAATTTTTAATTCACTTTGTTTACTCTTCTATATTTTTACTGGATGCATTTTTGTCTTAGATTACATTGTTTGCAATACCAATTGTATTATTATTTTATTGACAGTATTTTGTATTATGGTTGTATCTATTGTATTTACTGTTTTTGTAGAAATTCATTTAATTAATTTAATAATTCATTTGTAATTATCCTGGTTGAGTGGAAGATAAGGCCCTATGGCTATAACTCTGTCAGGTAAAATAAAACATTATTATTATTATTATTATATTGATAAAATGGATTAATCAAATATAACACAATAATACCTTTTGTTGCAAGTTAATAATTTATAATTCCATCATATGTATTATAATTGTGTAAAATAGTAATGCTCTTTTTGCGGAGATAAATATATCTAAACGTAAATACCAAGAAACAATCACAAGATAGCGATTAATGTCATTTTTGTTAAAGTACCGGTATTGTTGAAGTGTTCACATCAATCGAGTATCTAATCCAAACAGAAATTATTCAGTTCCTTGCGAAGGGAAGTGAGCTCTCAGGAGCTAAAAAATGTAGGTTTTCTATTATTATATTGGAAACATTTTAAAGCTTGCTCCGTATTTTGTAAACAGAAAATCTTATTGACCACTTTTTTCTTTCACATTTTTATATTTACGATAAATAAACAAAATTATTAATCGTGGGCCTATAGTTCCCCTTCCACAATATTGCTAGGATTAAAAGAGAAAGGAATTGAGTAGATTATTATTAATTTGTTAGGATTCACACAAAATAACTTCTAATAAACATTGATACTTCTGTAGCATTCTAGTGTGGAGAACTTTTCATTGACTATTACTACTAATTGAATCGGTCATTTAAGAAAGGGCTCAATGACACTTTTTTCCAAAATGGATGTTATGAGGTAAATGGATTCTCCAGGGGTAGATGCATGATTCTATTAAAGAAAGACCCAATTCCACCTACTAAAGTTAGTTCTACAGCAGCTTGAATATACCATTCAGTTTAGAAATGCCTCAACTCCAGGAATGGAGTCCTTTCAATACTGAACCTTTCTCATACCTAGCAGTGAATGTAAGACTTATGGTCATTGTTCCTTGATTTTGGTTTAATCAAGAGATGTATCTATAAGCTAGATAGAATTCTTTCTATCAGGGAATATGTACAAATCATTGTCAACTCAGCAAAACAAGGAAAATTTACAGTTTTATTGGTATTGGCTGATGACTTTCTACAAGTCTCAACATAGTGGCAAAATTATTGCAAAAAGACTGAAATCTAAGTTTTTTAATGAATGTCAGTATGATTCAATGAACCCAGTACAAATTTGTGCTTCAACATATATTAGGGATATATATCAGCCACACCTCAGATGTGAAATATCTGCAATATCAATTGTGAAACTTCCTGAAAAGTGTGCTTATGAAAATAATGTTCCCATTTACACCAAGCAAGATTTGTCAAAACTAATGTGTTACAACGTATACCAGAAGAACATAAGCATTTCTATGTAGATATGTAGATTTTACACTTACTGAATGTTTTCATTGATGTAGGACTGTATTTAGTATTCAAGATATTAAGTTTTTCATACATCATATTTTAATGCTACATAAACCAATCATAATAGTTGATTTTAGTTTAAAACTGTGTTTTTGCACAATTTCAATGTTAAGTGTGAGAGATATACTTTTGAAAGGGCTCAATTCCATTACTTTCAATTACTATAATACATCATGTAAGCACGCTGTATTTCCATTTCACATGTAGAGATCTTAAAAACACCTATTATAAGACATTGCATATGCAAGAATTTACTAACTGTCAATGTTTCTGTAAATAAACAGTTTTTTCTTTCTCCTGAAAAATGATCTTTTCTGTCATTAAGCCCTTTCTTAAATGACCGATTCAATTATAGTAGAGGTCCCGGACTCAAACTGGATGGGAGTGTGCGTTATTTTGGCTACAAATGCTTTCCTTCGGAAAAGAAGTAAAGTAAGAAGTTTGGTAGGGCATTTAAAAAACAGCCTACCCTGAAAGGGAAGATTCCAATCGTTTCACCCCTTACGTAACATGTCATAATTCACATCACTATGGCCTTGGAAGGCAGTGCCACCTGGTTAAGTAGGACTCATGGCACAGACGCCACGATTTGAAATGACTGAATGGACTCGAACTACGAGCTGAGACATATGTCACCCGTTTTACTGTTCACGGGTTTCATCATAAAGTATGTTCAGTGAATAAATATCATGAACCGGACCTACAATGTCAGTGTAAATTGTGTGGACGACACTGTGACAGATATCATGTGATGAACTGTGACCGACGGGGATCTTCGCTGATCAAGTTCTGCGAAGATTAGACAATTTATTATTATTACAGAGCTGCAAGAAAAACCCGTCAACAATAAGCCCTTTGATCACAGTTGTTATCGGTATTCAAGGAAGGCTGCTCGGTCACAGTTCAGCTGAGTGACAGAAAATATAACAAATATTGGAACTACAAACTAAAAATTTATAGAATATAATGCATACCCATACGCACATGGCACACACACACACACACATACACGCCAACAAGGCAAACAGTACATAATAAAGCCAAGAGCAAAATAAACATATAAAACATCACACATTTTTTAGATATACGAGACACATGAACAGCGAAAATGAAAAGCAAAACAATAGGAAAATGCAAAATGAGTCACACACTAGGCTGTATAAATTTTCCAAATTTGTTTCTTGAACCTGCGTAAATTTAGTTCATATAGTTCAGAATGAGCTCTTATTAGTGAGTTGTATAATCTTGGGCCGAAATTTATACTGTGATTTAATCCAGCAGAGCTAATACATTTGGGTTCATAAAGAATAGATTTTTTATTTTGTTGGTAAGGTAGTGATGAGGATTGTTGATTTTAAAAATATTTCTATTTTGATGAAAGTAATTTGAGTTTTTATATTTGTTCTATATTTAAGACATTAAATGCCAAAAGTTTTAGCACAGTAAAAACAAAAAAACGATGTTGATACCTCTATTGGAGTTTTGGTAAGTTACATCGCAGTTATTACCACTGAGTATAACTACTATGTCATCAGCATAACAGTATATATTACCTGCTCAAATTAATGTTTAATAAGTCGTTAATAATATATTAATATTCAGAATTTCACTACAGTGAATTCTTTTAATATTAATATTCACTATATTTCACTACATATATAGCAGTTACTAAAAATTATATATATTGTAATTCTACATTATTAATATTAATATAATTTTTAGTAACTACTTGCAGGGTTATCAGTTTAAATATTCAAACATACTCGTTTTTGGTATTGTACGATATAGGCGTATGCATAATAAGGTGATTGAACTTGTCATGATATCACTTATTAATTTTATAAAACCAAAATAAAATTTTTAGTACTTTGTTTTTAACTGATTACTGTGCTAAACTGTTACAATATGCTAAACTGTCTCACTGGTGTGAGATATTATGCATTACAATTACTTTATGTTGACAATTTAGTAATTCCGATGATTTCGTCAGTCCAGAGAAACGTCTTTTATATTTTTTTAACACATGTTGGGATAATTTGAAGCATATAGAAAGAGCTTACAGCTTACACACAACGTAATAAACGTATACATAATAAAGGCCAAAGTTTTTACAGTCAACCTTTCAACAATTCTTCATTATTAATATTATTTTCTCGGAATAGTAATTATTTATGACGAAATGGTGTACCATCTGTTTTTCAAGCAAAAATGGTAATTTACAAGAAGAAAAGTTACGGACCGGCCTGAAGGAAACAAACCTCCCCACCTCTGCATTAGGTTGAGTGTTGTTGAAGGGAGAAAACATTCAAGCTATTCTTAGCACCGTCTGTCCGTGCAAGCTCAGTCGAAGGCAAGACAGTGAGAGAGCAGGTTCGAAAAGCAGTGATTTTTTTTTTACAGTTTATAGTATATACGCAGTAATAGTGCTGGAATTACCGACAGTATACATTTAAGCCCGCGTTGTTAGTGGTTATTAGGTTCGCACACCAGGGCTCGTTCTTTTACTACAGTAATTTATTAAAAATATATCCTTAAATAATTGCATCACTGCAATAATTATATCATTAATACAATATAAGTTCATCTTTATAACAAATAAAATTAGCAGTAATTTTAAAAATATTTTGTTAAATACTATGCTTCTTCTGTGTTACGGTTTTAGTAAAGTGCTGAAAGTAGTATTTTTAGTATCTTAAATTTAACGTGGAATCTTCTGAATGAGATATCTTCATTTCTCCTTCATATAAAAGGATAACATATCCTCTGATGAAATCGTTGATAACATTAAGGAGTAATATAAGAAAATTTAGTAAAAATACAAAAGAATGAGTAGGTAGAAAGTGCTGTGATATTTCGTGTTTTAATTTGGTGCCCTTGCATACTCTACAGGCGCAACGCAGTGTTGTTGGATTTTCTCACCAGGTGGAGTTTATATCACAAATACACAATGAATAATAATAATGAAACAGGCACAGATCCTTGCAGTACAGATGATCAGGACGAAATGGTAGCAACGGAAAGAGAGTTAGCAGAAGATGCACAGTGGAAACGGATTCAGCAAAATACCTTTACCCGGTGGGCAAATGAACATTTAAAAACTGTAAACAAGCATATTGGGAACTTGGAAACGGATTTTTGTGACGGATTACGGCTTATAACCCTAATTGAAGTGTTATCCGGCAAACGTCTCCCGAAACACAACAAACGACCACAATTCCGATCGCAAAAGCTAGAGAATGTGTCTGTAGCCCTGAAGTTCCTGGAGGATGACGAGTCTATACGTATAGTCAACATCGGTAAGTACCCACATGTTGAAATATTTATCTTGACATTTGCACGCTGCGGTTTGCAAAGCCACGTGGTCAAGGAAAGAGTTGTCGGCAAAGTCCCAACAACTGGAGAAGTGACGCCTATTTTTGGAAATGTTTTTGGTAGCTTGCCACATTGCGCTGGCATGAGACACTTGACTCAACGTAACTGTTTCTCTTAGCTAAAGCCTTTTCTTAATCGCAGTCCTATTGTCAAGTACAATTATACAACTAATTTGTATAGATTTTATGTCAGTTGTTTTAATTTTGATTTTGACAGTTTTTATGGTAACTGTCGGGGTAATAAGGCTAATGAGCCAGAAAACTGTATCCTGTAGGATGAACACGAAATTAGGCTGGTGTTAATGAGAACTTATGGGCGTGGTTTTGTATATCGTAGCATGTGAAAGAAGTGACCCAATAGTAGTTTGGCGTTAATATTCTGACACTTTGAGACTGACGTTAGTTTTGGAAAAGATTGTCACTTCCGTATGCATAGTTTCTTTGGTAAATCATGGCTTCATTGTAATATCAAAATTTCCCTTACGTTTTCTATGTGTTACACGTTATGTTTATGTCAGAATACTTGTAAATAAGGGTATTGTGAATGCTTGACAACCAACCCTAACCTCACTTCAGAATTAATGACTTCGCTGTGTGGGCGCACGTCTGCATTCCTGGATCATAAATTACCACTTGCTTTTCCTTCCCAAGGATAAAGGTTAACTTAATCTTTACCCTTTTGCATTGACGATGCTGTTAATTATTGTGAGTGCAGGTTAAGTAGGATTTACCCATGACCTTCCCCTTTTTGACTTGACTCCATTGATACAAGTAGTACTACTCATGTTATTAATTAATAAAATGTAGGCCATGGAACGTAAGCCTACAGTAATAATGTGATATATGTAATCCATCTGGTAGATTGGTAGATTTAATCCATAGGACCCAATTTTTTTACTTACTGGTATGCATATATTTATGAACATGTACGAGTTAATAGGCCAAAAATAGGTCCCAGCCTATATTATTGATACCCATACATAATAGTAGCCTAACCTATAAAACTGAATCGCTGAACATTATATTATGGGTAAGTTATATAAAGTTGCTAATTGTAACATTTTTTGAAGTGGAACTTACCATACTGGAAGTAGGCTAGTATGTTGCAGGACAATTACTGATTTGTGTAGGCTTACATGTGTTCATTAAATAAAAATAGCAGTAGATAGGCCTAGTCAGCATAAATATTTAATAATAATAACTGAAACGTGCACAAATGTGCATTTTTAAAACTTTTGTTTTTCGTAGTCACTTATTGAGTGTACCCGCTTGTTACACCACTCTATATGATATATGATATCGTTGGCCCAATTATAACTTACGGGCTAGAGATCATCTGGACTCACTTAAAGAAGAAAAACCTAGAAGACATAGAAAAGGTGAAAGCCACATTTCTGAAAAAAGCGTTATGCCTGTCCAAGTATACGCCATCTCGCCTCACCTATGTGCTAGCAAGAGAACAATTTTTCATTGAGGAACTACGAATTGACCTATTACTACCGAACACCAGAGCCTATACGGAACTTCTGCAGGAACTCTACATGAAAAGAAATGAGATATGGCCAACTTTCTACGCAACAGACGCGATGACCCACAGGGAGTGGACTCAAGCCAGATATGACCTACGACATGTGGTCACAAGATACGCCGTACACGGATTTCATCATCGAATATGCCAGACGGAGAAGTTCCACGACCCAAACGTTGACTGCAGGTGCAAACTGTGCGGAGTAATATGTGACCGATACTACCTGCAATGGTGCAAAAAAAGGGAAAACTCTATGACAAACTTTTGTACTACATAATGCACATTGTGCGATATCCATCATATTATTATATGATATCGTTCACAGATTTTTCCGCATAATTCACAATTGCAATCTATTGTTGGCTCGTGATATGCCTTATTTGTGCATACCAGATGGTGAAAACCGTGTGTGGATAATCTTGTAAACACATGTCTCATGTCGAAATTTGCTGATGTCCACTGTCGATCTATCATGGCTCCAGAGCTATAAATATTTAATGCTAGCCCGATAATTGCATGTTGGATTTCCTAACATTGTTGGTTATATCAGTCTCTAAAGTTTGATCCCTTCTTTTCATTTAAGTAAGGGTTATTCTGAAAACACCAGTACACTGATTATGTTACATACATTCTCTCAGAGATTTTAGAGGAATTGGTAAGGCACTTATAGTGACAATGCACAATTGTTACGAATAAGCTGATATATTCATCTCTCCATTGATAAGTTTTGAACAAATACCGGTACCCTATTGAAGGCTTAATTTAAATTGATTTACAACAATATTCTTATGAAACATTGTAAAACATGATGGGGGATAAATATTTTTACCAGGTGAGACCTTAACCCAGTTCAGTAAAAGAAAATTTGATATTTGTTAGGCTACATTAAAAGTGGGTTTCTTATTGATATTAAATTATTGACTTGAGCAAAGCCCAGTATCCAGTAGATGCATCAAACCGTCTTATAAGATTATAATAATAACAAAACTTAAATGATGATGGGAGGGCATATTAGATCGCTCTTGGAAGATCTGGTTTGGAAATGATACTTTGATAACATAACTGTGGTTTTTTGTTATTCCACTGCAAACAGTTACTGTCATGGAATGAGTGTGATGGTGATTCACTCTTTGCGTGACACTATAAAATGATATAATGTTTTGAGTTTCTGTTAATTGCATTACAGTCTGTTGACGTTTAAGTTTCATTCACTTGGTTTTATTTTATGTCGTTGAGAATCATTATTATAATTGCTGTCGGCTCCCTCATAAAACTTATTATCTGTGTCTTAAATGAAGTGAAATGAGTGTGGCAGAAAGGAAAATTTTGTCTAAGCCCTTTCTTCCATCTCCCAAGGCACAGCATATTAATATGGTCAGTTTTCGTCGCTCGCTCTGTTGTAATGCTATTACTATGTGTAAACTTTTCTATAATAAATAATGTAGCTATCGATACTGTCCTAAACAGTTAGCTAGAGAGGGCTTAGGAGTCAACTTTTCCAGATTTTATCAGCACATTGCAAACTTAATTCTCACATTCTATCAAAATTTTCTTTGACATTTTAATAATATTAGTATGTATCGGAATAAGTTTTATAATGCACACCACAAATATTGTCTTTTTACTTGTAGGACCTGTATGATGATATGGCAACCAAAGGTTTTCTGGAAAGGGTAAATTTTTCTAAAAAAGCCATGTACAACACCTAATGTAGCAATGGGGAAAACCTTCCTTTTCTTGCATAGATGGGATTTCCCCATATTCTTCTCCACCTATTATACAAGGATGAATCTGGTTGCAGTAGAATAGCCTACTTAATTTTTAAAAATATACTAATTACACTGCGACACAATGTAAAAATTTTTTGGTGATATCAGTTTCAAGTCATACATGAGACAATGTTCAAAATATTTGTGATATGTAGACTTCTGATTTTAGGTAAAAACCTATTTTATTCCTTAAGTGATATATGGACGAAAACTTGTATATGCATGTTTCATAAATAACTATGCCTAAAACTGATACTTTTATGGGGCCTAAAACAGCCTATTTTTACGTTAGAGCCTAATATTGCCTTTTTGCTTGTTTTTCCTCTCAAGTTCAAAATAAGTTATTTTTTGTTATAAATTCTATCATTTATTTTCAGTTCATACTAAATTTTTAGATCGGAATGTGCAGTAAACTTACATGACACATTTGTTACTTGGTTAAATAGTAAGGAATGTTTCGTCTTCAGTAGAAAAATTCCTTGTAATTCCCAAGAAAATGTAGTGTTTTTCTCCCGACTCCCACATCCAGTAATAATAATAATAATAATAATAATAATAATAATCATAGTTCTCTGAATCACTGAGGGATACAAGGGGTTGAATATACTAGTATGATATGCGTAGCTTCTGGGCGCAGGGATTAGGTTTTCACTGTTATGGTAGTAATGCAGGCCCTAGTAATAGGTCTATGTAATTCTGTGTACCGTAGGCCTATATCTGTGTTTTATCATGATTATTGATTAATGGTGACTTCAATAAATATAATATTCTGCATTGCATTTGAGATATTTCAGAAAATTGGCAACTTAACGATTTTATAAGAGACTATTTTACGATTTTTAGAGCCTATTTTCCAATTTTTAGAACCTATTTTAGGTACCTAAAACAGCATTTTTAGCAACCTAAAAGTCCGAAGTCTAGTGATATGGTACACTCAAATTAATAGAATGACACATTTTTATTGAGCCCTGAGCTTTGAAGTCTCTATCCCGTAAAGTCATCACTAGGGCTAGGATTCTGATAAACTACATACAGTGACCCTATCATTTACAGACAACGAAGGGACTTTACAAGCCATCTGCATTTGGGAGGTGTCCTTTATTGGGAGCAAGGCTTCCCAATCTAATAGTATACTTATAACATGCTTCAACTTAAATGTATTTGTTTAATCCTAAATTTTCTACAGTAAATTATTTGCAACTTCTAACTGGAAGAGACCAAAGAGGAAAGTAGGCCTACTGTGCCATGAACTTTTATTGTAAGTCTAAGTTATGTAATAGTCTACAGTAATTTACAGTTTTCAACTTAGGAATAATGTCGTGCTCCAATAAGTCATCTTTCTATTGCAGAAGGGTGCTTATTTGGGTCCCTTCTACTCAGAGTTTATCTGCGTGCGTACGGACATTGCTTTTAATTTTTACCACACATTCAATAACTTTACACCATTTGTGAGGAGTGTAGTTTTGTCAAACCTTTTTGTTTAGGTAGCCTGTCTCTTAGACAGAACAGCTGAGTGAAGTGAAGAGAAAAATTAACCTCGGCTACCTGTCATGTGTTGGATTTGAACAGTAAAGCTTTTAGAAAGGCAAGCACGTGGTGCGAGACCCATATTGTACTCTTTCATGTTAAGGACTGTACAGTCTTTAAAACTAAATTTTCCAATTTTGTAATAATTATTTAGTAAAGCAAGCTTTAGAACTGTCAAATAGTCCGTGTTCATAAACGAGAGCTGAATTTATCATTATTTCTGTATTTTTCAGATTGCACATAAAAATCATTCCACATAGTGGACAGTATTTTGGGTGTGTCCTTACGAAGAGGTTTCACTGTATTACCAAAAAAATGATCTATAAGCCAGGCTTTTATGATTTAAAAACGCTCTAAAAGTATTTAAAATTTTCCTAAAAATAATTGTGATATTCTAAATTTACTTAGTGTAATAAGAGGGTTTTAACTTATTATTAGAGTAGTTACTTTAATGAGTAATTGCATTATTCAATTCAAGTACCCTACCAACGAAGACTGTATTCTACAGTATTCTTTATTTTATTTTTTATTTTATTTACACTGTATGGTACCGGTAACTTATAGTTTACATTACATATGGGTTGAAGTTAACATCAAAATTTTGATGAGTGGAAAAAATTAAAATGTGTAAAAATTGGGCTTTAATGGCAAAAATTAATAGAGAAAATAATATCGAAGGAATCTAATAAAGAAAAGAGAATGTTGTTGATATTATTATTGTTGCTATCATTATTGTAATTATTATTATTATTATTGCTATTATTATTATTAGGCCTATTGTGATTACTGCTATTATTAATATTACTACTACTACTACTACTACTACTACTACTACTAATACTACTACTATTACTACTATTACTACTACTACAACTACTACTACTACTACTACTAGGCCTGCTACTTCTGCTACTACTACTGCTACTACTACTACTACTAGGCCTACTACTTCTGCTACTACTACTGCTACTACTACTACTACTGTTGGGGGTTTCTGCACAAAGTTTTTTCTAAAATCCCTTAAAATCCAACATGGATAAAGCTTAAGAGACAAAAAATGTAAAAACAAAGAATGGTCCTTAACATATATGTCTAAAAAGGTTGTGTTTAGTATAAAGAATGCAAGTAAGAAAGCAGTAATTTAGTTAAGTTACTGAATTACTAGAAAAATAGGAAAAAAATTATCCAATTTCATCAAAATCCCAGCCCTAGTCATCACGAAAGGTATTCTGTAAGCTTAAACATTTCTGTCCAAACTGTTGTCGAAGAGCTGAATTTGGTCCTTATTACTTCCCAAGCAAAGCACTCATTACTCCCCACCATTACTATGACCCAGTGTTTCGAGATGTCTTTTTTTTTTTTTTTTTTTTTTCTTTCTTCATTTTTCATGGACACTTTCTCTTCACGGGGTTAAAATTTCTGAGCAAGATTTTAGAATTCTGAAAAAAAGTCTGAATTCTTTGCTACAGTATCATTAATGTCAATGGTGTCATTAGACCAATGCCATATTAGTAATCCATAGTTAAAATTAGGAATTGAAATTAGGAATCCTCAACTATTTTATCACTCCTTTTGTGAGTTCCACACGCCAGTGGCTTAGGGGAAGAATCTTATCTATGTTTCAAATAATTCATATGCGGCAGTATCTCCCTTGTGTGTAATCGGTGATCATTACGCAGGGTTTCCTAACACAATACAATCATCGTCAGTGGATATTTAGTAAATCCAATCCGACATTCGCTTTTTCGAGTGGGAAGGATTCTTATGGAACCACATTCAGGTTGGCTGCTAAGGGGATTCGAATCTCTGTGTCCTCTCGAGTGTGAGTCAGCGATGTTACAGCCTGGAAGAAAGCCTTCATTGTGTCATTTTCTGCTTTTGGAAAATAAATACTGGTATGTTTTCCCAACAAACTGTAATCATGAAATGTCTATGCAATTAGTCTAGAAAACTTCCAAAATTAAATTCTGTGCTGTGATTTGAATTCAAATACTTTCTTCTGGCATTTGATCACCAGGGCTAGGATTTAGTAGTAGTAAAAATGGCTAAATGTGTACTTACAAATGGGCTAAAAATTCTCAAAATGTAGAGTAAAATATGGACTGATGATTTTTAAATGATGCAAAATAATATAAAGAGCACCTTAATTTATCAGCATTGTTATAAATTTAAAGATTTATTGCTTAAACATGAAAGCCACAGGAAAGAATAGAATAGGTGCCACACAACAATTTAAAGGAGAGTCACAAAACATAAGTTTAACTTTCTTACATAATTCATAATTGGGATTTTTAAAACTGTTGCTACAATTTGGGAGGGGGGCACATATCAGTATTTTAATGAGAGTTGCCTATTTTGAAGCAGTGGGTTAAGCTGGAAATTGCTTTGTACCCAGAAAAACTCCGCTCAACGTCACAAGAAGTAGCAGGGATCTTTATAAAACTTGCTACAACTCCAGGAGCTAAATCCAGATCCATTTCTAGATCTGGTTTTCAACATTTCATAGAAATTCAAGAAACTAGCTTTGAAATGAAATGAAATTTAAACGATTTTCTAACAAGTATAGTACATATTTTTACAAATTTAAAAACATTCTTATCTTTACATAATTGAAAGTTTTATTTTAAATATCTAACCATAAAATATGGAATATATTTAAATAAAACTTTCAATTATGTAAAAATACGATTTTTTTGAAATATGTAAAAATAAGTACTATACTTTGAAATATGGACAAATATGAAAAATCAAAAGTGTCTTAAACCACTCCAAATGTGTCTTAAACCATTCCGAATGTCTCAATTCGTAAACATTTATAAAGGATCGAACTTTAACTAATGTATTTACATAGAAATCCTAGGCATGGTGATCACCAAGGTTTAAGGTTTAATTGCACCTTTCATAGATAAGACACATATATCGATAGAGATATGTTTATTGATGAGAAAACGTATAACAACCTCGGATATAACTGTATGATGGTTCTGCCCGAAGGCAGGTCCAGAGCTGGATCGAAGCCATGGAAGGATGACCAACGACTCGTCCAAGGATGATACCACGGAGATTTTCCCTTGCCATTTGCGGGTTGGTTTGAAGGGACAACAACGCCCAGTCCTGAACCCAGGAAAGAAAATTTCCACTACTGTAAAATCCCCAACGGAGCCACGAATGGAACTGGGCCGATTGTGTGGAACGTAGCCACGCTGCGGGAAATAATTATATATTAGGTAATTTAAAAATTAAAATCATTTGGAATTGTAAATTTCCTGAAACCTGTAAAGACGCTTTGCTATAAAACAACTACTGTAGAGGTGTCCTCTTATATAGCCCAGTCAAATTAGGATTTTTGCTGGATTAAATCATGTAGTTCCATAAGTTTAAGGATTGTGTAGGGGGAGGTCCCCTGAAAAAAACGCCTAATCAAGTCCCGCCGATTTCAGGTGCCGCTGGGTTGGGGGGGGGGGTGCCTTTTCTCAGTTTTTGGCGCATGTCTCGAAAACGGTGCGTCACACAAAACAAAAACTTACATTCTTTTCAAAATTAAAGTTTATTAAATTCACTACGTCCACCGCTGTGGCTTAGGGGATGCGTTCAATCCTCTCGCACAGCGGGCCCGGGTTCGATTCCTGGTCGGGACAAGTTACCTAGGTGAGGTTTTTTCCGGGGTTTTCCCTCACCTGTGAGACAAATGTCAGGTAACTTTAGGCCCTTGTGGTCCCTGGATATCATCTGGCCGTCATTATCATCTTCATCCTCATCCTCGCCTTGTTCTGAGTGAGTGTGTGAATGGAGTGTATCGTCCTATATGTTCGTGTTGTCTCGGAGGTGGCCCCGGCATTGGACTGATCACTTATCCGTGGAGGCCCTCCATGTCCTTGTCTGGTCAAAAAAGTATGTATGTGATCCAAAGGTAATCCCTCCCCCGACAGGTCGCGGCCCTCTAAGGCCCGGGCGGCTTGGGTCGCTTAAATCCTAAAAGGGAGGGGTAAAACTACGAAGAAGAAAGAAAGAAAGAAAGAAAATTCACTACAAAATGATATTCACATGTATTTCAAGAAATGAGCCGGCGAAAATGGAAAATTTGCAGAAAAATTTGTAGCGCCTCACTTTTTTCGTCAAACTTGCCCTCCCAACTCTTTTGCCTTACATTTTACAGGAAACACGCAAGGAAAGAAGTTGAAAAGCATTAAATTTCCTTCAAGAATATATATGTTCTTTTAATAATTTATTTTCAAGCAGTCAACAGTTAGAGCGTTTTGAAGTTTCGGGGTCGATTTCGAGATCCCGCTAGTAAACTGCTCATGGTAACACATAGAGATAAATGTGAATATACCATTTTGTAGTGAAATTAATAAGCTTTGATTTTGAAAAGAATAAAAGTTTTTGTGTGACGCACCGTTTTCGAGATAGGCGTCATAAACTGAGAAAAGGCACATTTGAACCTCCCCCCCCCCCACCCTCCGCGGCACCCGAAATCGGTGGGACTTTATTAGACGTTGTTCAGGGGACCTCCCCCTACACATTCTTGAAACTTTTGGAACTACATGATTTAATGCAGCAAAACCACCTTTTTTGGTCTAATTTGACTGCGCTAATATAATTCAAGCGATAACTGTTCAATTTTATAAGAAATACTAATTGTGATGTTTGAGTGAAACAATTTAAGAACTAGCCTATATCTTTTCTACAATTCCTTTTACGAATGTAGATATCTATTTTGAATGCATTAGTTATTAACTGAATGTGGGAAACAATGAACCATTCTCCATGCGCGGAACATTAGGTCTTCCGAGCAGATTCGGTACCGAATATGAATTTACTTAAGCTTATTTTCTTGTAGAGGGCGGAGTGAATCAGGTGGTCAATCCTTTTTGTAGACAGCCAAAGGTCAGACAGGTCGTTTCATAAACAGTATCGTGTCTTAATAAAAAAAAATATATAGGCTCGTTGCATAATGTACTATTCTGTTATAAAAAAAAAACAGAATTTCATTTTGGCCACTATTTTCGTAGGAAAAAACTGCCTATTAAAATAAAACAAACTCAAATTGCAGTTCCTGTCCATTTATGAAACATAGCCCTGGTAATCACGTGTTCATTTTGATGCATTCTTTCTGTGAAATTCTGTATTCATCAGTTGACTTGATTGGAATGCGACTTGCGGCCACGGTTCACTGCGCACCGCGTGGAAACTGGAATGTGTTGTTTATTTGCAAACTCCAAGTTGCTGCAGCTCCAATGGAACAACTTCCTGCCCGGAAACGTTCACCGCTATTAGCTGCGATTTATTTACAGTATACCTAACATGAACTGACTGATTCCTGTCTGAAAGAAGTTTGTTATGGAAGAATTCGAACAATTTTAGCAGAATGCTGTTATCAGAGGTGTATTCGAGTGTATATGCAGGTAAACGCTTAATTTGACTCATTAGCTTCACCCTTCTGATTCATTGCATATACCTTCTGCTCTGATTACTTTTATTGACTTATTTATTATATAATGACTAGAGGCTCAAATTCAAAAGTTTCTACACAAAGTTCTGATGACAACAAGAGAAGCAATTGGATTGTTTTTGCTAGACAGTTGGATCTAGCTTCAGTACTTTACTGTCAAATCCATTTAGCTTGTTCTTCAAATTATTTTTCACCGCAGTCTTTGTGATCAAATGTGATCAGTTGATCAACAATTTTTTATTTTTTTATTTTTTTTTTTTTTTTTTACGACGCATTCTCTATGGCAGTGCTTCCCAAAATTTTTGGACACTTTTCACTCACTCATGCCTTCCGAAAAAATCAAAACTTTCTTTGCGATAGCTTAAAAAATGTTACAATTTTAAAACACATTCAAGTTGTTTACTTATTGAATTTTTTTTACTATGACCTTCTAGCTTAGAGTTCTGTTTTTCCATACATGATTCTACTTAAAATTGCGAAAAAATTTAAAGTGATGCTAATGAACGATACAATAAAACTGTCTTTATTCTTATACAAATTGCATGCATTACGTGATTGTTTTATTTCTCTCTCAGGGCTATGGCCACAGAGCAAGGCCACTTGCAGTTGATTCCACAATTTGAAAGTATTAGCGAAAACTGGCGCATCGATAGGACTAAAAATTACGTTTTCCTGCAGTTTCTTGCTCATAATTCGCAAAAAATTGAAACTCCTGCTTTGAAGTGCATTTTTAACCCCTTCCAGCCATCTATTAAAACAATTTCAAAACTGTGCATGCAGTAGATTTTGCTGGGTATCGCACACAATCATACAGACGAACAAACAGGAGACATACTTCCTCTTTTTATACAGATTCCAAGAAAATAAAGGCTTCTGTTAATAACAATTATTCGAATTCCCCTTATAATATTACATGTGACATAATGTTATCATAAAAACATCCTTACGAATTTACGATAAAAATGTGTGTATCGATTATTATCGAACACGGAACGATCTTTGAACCTTGAGAACTGCAAATAAAACTGTTTAATCTGTATTTAAAACAAAATCAGTTCTGTTCGTGTCAATTTCAATATTGTACTAAATTACGTTAATTTATTGTGTTTTTAATGTGCGTTGTCTGACTTTTAAGCGTCAAGATCCGCCCTGCGGCCTTCATGCCTTATGGCCTTCATCAATTACGAGCTGTTCTGAAAACCAAAAACTTGCACAGTTAATTGTGGTAGAAGAGAAACAGTCGAGTGCAACTTGCATATAATTGCAATTATGAATCTCCTATAAAAATTGTGAAATTCACTTTGCTCGTTTTATAAAGACATACTTATGTCTTAATAAATAACCTTACAGGCTCGTTGGATATGTTTTATTTCCATGAAACAGAGCAGGAAAGCACGCCCTTTGTGTTCCAGAACAGTACAATGATAATAATAGTTACTATAAAGAGTTAGCCCCGAATCGGTATTTTTATTATCACTGCCACCAATAGCAAAACAGGTAATCGAGATAAAGGTAACCTGAGCGAAAACAGTGGTGAATTGTTACATAAATTTCAGTTGGTGAGAAAGCGAATGTCATCGTCAAGACCGAAATATAACTTACTGCAAAAAACTACCGGGCGAGTTTTTTGGGATGTCATCCTCAACTTTACGAGGTAATGTAATTAATGTTAATTATATCTTGTTTTTTTTTTGCTTGTAATAGTATGAAGTACGGTACCGGTACTATACATGATGTTACAAAAAGCCAAAATGTTGGGGAAAGAAACATCCCTTGCATATAGAGGGCGAACATGGGTCCAAAAGTGCTTTATTTCCTTGTTAGAACCCTTTCTCAACATCTGCACCACTTAGCAGAATACTCCAAAACAACTGTGGAAAACAGAGAATCATATAAAATAGCACTCAAAGCAGAACTGCGGGTAATATAACATCAAATGAAATGTTCAATTTGTCCTTTGTTAGCACGGATACATCCGCCAACCCGCAGTGGCATGAACTCCCTGATGAGCTGGTGTATCCCTGGAGTATTTCGTATTATCTGGCAGCTTTGCAGAACACGAACCCGGAGACTCTCTACATCTTGGACCGGTGTTGCATGCACAAGGGTTTTTAAATGCCCACAGATAAAAAATATAGTGGATTCAGGTCAGGTGAGCGTGGAGGCCAAGAAATTGGTTTACCTCTTCCTATCCATTTATCACGGACCCGTCTTTTCAGAAACTGTCGAACATGAGGCTGAAATGAGCAAGAGCTCCATCGTGCGTGAAGTACATTTCTCGGAGGGTAGTTCTGAGGAATAGGGAACCTCCTTGCCATCTACTGCGAAGAAGTTTTGTTTTGTCACGGCCTATATTTTCCTCTGACTCAGATTCACGTGGTAGCGCAGGAGCATTGAGTTGAAAATGTAATCGCTGGCATCGGGGAGAACGGGGAAATACCTTGGCGATGTCTACCGTCGCCCCCACAAACTCAACAAAATATCACAGGGGCAATATGTATAGCCCATAGCATTGAGCTAATTGCGGGATTATCGAAAGCGTGCCCAGCTGTTATTGTCGAACCGGGCTTCGAAAACAAAACAACTGGTTTAGGAGTGGTCTTGACACTCGCCAAGTGTTCTGAATTTGGCTGCCACTGACCCACTTGATGATGATGATTCACTCTCCCTCCTGTTCATTATGAGTTTGCGCATAAACGTTCGTTGTTACCTACGGCATTCAGTGCAACTGTAGGCACTAGTTTAACATACGAGTTTTAATATTGGCATCACATTTCTTTCATAAAATTAAGCAGAAAAAGGTTTATAGGCTGCCACCTTCACTTGATCTTGGATCAAGCATTGGATGACCATAACATTTTGCGCTGAAAACGGGAGTCTGCAAGTCGGATTAATATCCCAAAGATCTAGGTTATTTATTTATTTATTTATTTATTATTATTATTATTATTATTATTATTATTAAGAAACTAATCCATTTTAAGAATAGGAGAAGCACATGCCCATATATTGTATAAGCCTAATGCTTTATATAGTACAGTTATTTATTGCATACCCAGGCGACTTCCTTTGTTAGGAGAATTTTGTCGCCAGTTCAACCCATGCTGTTTATTGTCACCGCGCCTATCAGATAGTTACCTCAGCCAATCAAAATATAGGAATGTTTTGTGACACCTACTCGTCTACTCCGCCTAGAGTCAAAACCGGGTTTGCAAGATCTAGAGACAGTGAACAATAAAACACTTGGGAAATGATTAGACCGAGAACGAACTGAGTCAGATCAATTGACATAAAGAAACACCGACTTAATGGTTCATCCCTTTGAAGCCGCCTGGAGATGATGCACAAAAATCAGAAGTTTTTGTTTTTACACAACAGTTGCACAAGGCATCAATGACCGCCATACACGGTCAAAATGATTGCACGACATAGCATTCTGTGCAGAATAATCGATCTTGTGTGGGCCCCTTAGGTGTTCTACAAAAAAAAAATACCTGTGCAAACATTTTTTTTTTCGTGTAAATAAACGTGGTTGCCAAAATTATGCTATGTTGCTTCACTGAAAAAACACGCTACACTTAAAATTCCAATATACATATTTCAGACATTAAAAGTATCTAACTGTGAAATCTAATACGTGCGGTCTACAGATGCAACTTTAAGGCCGGGCGCAAGTTGAAACGCAGTTTGGTGAGGTGAGGTGACGCAGAGTGACGCCGGGAAGCAGGATTCAATCAACTGCGCGCAGGGAGAGCGAAAGTTGGGAAGCAGTTCTATCACAACTGCGTGTTTACGAGACAGTGAGCAATGTGCGCGATGGCTGCCATGTACATAGAATCATTACTAAGTTCAGAATCAGAGTCAGATGAACTCAAAGAACAAGTAATTTCAACATTACACGAAAAGCTTCCAAAAAGTAATTATTTAAAGAATAGAAAGACACACGAAGAATTCATCCTTAAGGACGAATTGGACATCGCAAGGATGTTAATGGTGCATATAAATATTTCAACTGCTAGTACGATATTTGTTGTATGTTTTTAAATTTATTTACTATGTAACGCATCGCATCGCCCACTATTTTGTATCAAAACACTGCATAACTTCTGTTTACACACCCAAAATTGTCCTTATAAACTTTAAAGTTTCAAATAACTTTCGAAATCAGGGATTGAGCTACCGCAATACAAGAAGCCTCGGTAATAAGTTTTTCTTTGTGTCTTCAACGAGACTGTATCCAGTACGATGACTCATCGCAACTCCATGCCACATCAACCTAACTTAGTTCCAATCATAAGGTGCCTCGGATCCTATGTCTCATAATAATGACGATATAAAAATTCATCTTTAAGACATAATACATATATACTTTTTAATAAATGTAATAACTTACGTTGTCTAATGTTTCTTATTTTGTAACGTCACTGTAACACCATTTCTTTTCTCAAGCATTGAAATTTCAATTAAAGTTAATTTTCAAATTCCGGTTTCTTTAAGGAAAGGTTTAAACCCCAACTCTGAACGGAAAATCGTGAAAAAGTTAATCGTGATAAAGTGATAGAACTAATTGGTAGTTAGTAGTAAATAAAATCATTCTGAGATAATGTATCATTTCAAATCGTCTGTTCCTTAACATGGAGAAATGTATTTATTTTACTGTACATAATTATAAAACATTTATAAACGTTTGAAAATACATTTCAAGAATATGTCTTCATTTTATTTTTACTTACAAATCTGAAACTTCCCAACTAATTAATTCTTGTCATGCATTATTACAGTTCATACTAGTTATGACATATATATATCTTCGCAGGAAGTCTACTGTATATAAAATGTTTTCTCACACAGATAAAGGGTACAGCGGAAAACGGCAGTGGTAAAAAAAGAGGCATTTATAGAAGAACAAATTGAACACATTGTATATAAATTAGTGCAAGAAACGCTTTTGATTGAAAATACCATAAAAACGAACTGATAAACAATAAATATGATGAGTTGAAGAGAAGAGCGGACATCAATATTTCACCTCTACAACTGAACGGAATAGGATCCTTTATATAATTTATTTTACCTATAATATTGCCGCTTTATCCCTAAACTAATTCCAACATTACAAATTTACTAGAAGGCATTACTACCTCAAAGTCAAATAACACGGACTACTACCGATTTCCCTTGTACCCTCATAATTAATTAATCTTGTTTACGTAAACAAAATTATAAAAACTTATCACATTTCAATCCAATTTCCTTAGAAATTTCGTCCCAAATCTGCAATTTTAATTTTGCTTCCAAGTAATCAGCATGGGAGGTGTCATATAAAATCTTTCTTGCTCGCACTGCTTCGATTAATTTCTCCTCCATGGTGGACAAACACAACTATTCACGCGCAGTCGTAGTCACTAGTGAAAAACTGTGGTACGATCACAAACCTTCGCAGCTCACAGACGCGATGCAATTGCGTCACCTCACCCTGCGTGCGAACATTCGCTGTTGTATTTATTTCTGTGTTTCACAAAATTCACGGTGAGTCACCTCACTTCACCTCACCAAACTGCGTCTCAACTTGCGCCCGGCAGTGTACGTTGTACTTTCGAGCTTGTTTGTAGACTTTATACAATTGGCTAATTGCATTTATTTTGCAGTACTGACGGGACGGTCGGGACACACCTAATAAACGGACCTGTTCCGGTCAAAACGGGTCACTCTGTTGAAGCATACCTCGAAACTAACTGGATCTTCTTTACCATCACATAAGTCTCAAATGAGTAGGCCTATTCTATTCTGTGGTGGCTGATTATCTGGATAAAGTTAATTGCTTATCTGAACAAATGCCACTTACCTTTCTCCCACGCAAAGCAGTTAACCAGATAAATGGATAATGAAGTCTTTTTAATCAATCATTTAATTGGAATGATAATTCTTTCACACTGGCCGTGTGTAGGCTAAGATGGACACGTGAAGTCAGAATGAAAAATTCAATGCCATAGCCGGGATTTGAACCAGGATCTTCGGCTCTCCATGCCGATGCTCTAACCAACTGAGCTACCATGGCAACGTGCCGGTAGAACATTAAATTCTCCAACTGACTCACAATCCCAGTATACGACCAGGCGTTCTCAATATGAGATACGAACCCAGTGGCGACTTACAACCTGTAAGTACTTTAAGACCCGGGCTTTATAGTAAACCACTAGTAGGTCACAGTGGAATGATAATTCTTTCACTTATCATTCCAACATTACTGGGTTTAGTTTATGCAAAAGGGAAATTTTAACCTTTTAACTGCTGAGGCCGTGACCGTGAGGAAAATGGCTTAAACGCGCCCACGTAAAATATAAACTTATACAGTAATACTATATGTTAAAATGTGAATATCTTTATTCTTCTGTTACAAATATCACTAGTAAATAGTTTTTTTTTGCTAAAAAATTCCTCATTGATTTGAAATTACTTTCCGCCATCGTAGTCACTGCTACAACTGTTTAAAGGTTAATTCCCCTCCACAGAGTAGGTTTTCTTTACCAAAAATTTGCGTGAGGTAGCTTTTAGTTTTTAAAACAGTTTTTCTCATAACTCATTTCCGTTCACAGATGTTCATTTAAATCTAAAATATTAGGTATATAATAAATATTTGAACATTTTTAGTTCATTTTACTCATATGACTTAAAACAGAAGTAACTGTCAGTAGATTATCATTGGCAAAAACGGCACAGTATTGGTTACTTACTTACTCAATGGCAATGACAATTCCTAAGCAAGCTAAAGGAATATTATCTATTTGATGGAGCCCGGAGGTTCATTGCCGCGCTTACCCGAGCCCGCCATTCATCCCTATTCTGTGATAACTCCAACCATCCCTGTCAAATCCTACTTCTCTTAAATCTATACTAATATTGTCCTCCCACCTACGTCTAGGTCTTGCCTCTGTTGGTGGATGGAGATTCATAACTATGACGTCACACCACTGTCCTCTTAGAATAATATAAGAAAGTTTATCATTAATAAACTCTACTTTCTTAATGGCTGAATTGATTCTCCTATGTATGAAGAACATGGTCCCTAATTGATGGTTGTCATTCCCTTTCCAATAGAACCATATTGGTTAAGCTTTTAGTAAATCTGAAATTAGTAAATATTTTTAGAAGCATATTGAGCATATCAAATTATAAGGTCAATGATTCATTATTTGCTGGGAAAAACAAAATTGAATTGCACTAATTTCTTTTGATGTTGATGAGACCCTTTATTAGACTGCATACTGCATTGGTAATGAGGACTATCACTTGATAATTATTACGCTGACATCACTTGCATTGTTGCTTGGCATGAGCTAGTATTAACGGAATGTGGAACGTGTATTTCGCACTGACTCACCGTTCGCCAGTGATGCATTTTAATGCTTGTAACGTCATAAAATGGTGCCTCTGCATAGAGACTGTATTTATTGTGTTCTCTGTTGCCCAGCCTTAATTGTGTATTTTTGGCTCTTCCTGCTACGGCAATCAGCTTCTTTCATTTTGCTGCGAAGCTTTTCCCAGTCATTTGTTATGTGTACATGTTGTATAAACACTTTATTCCAGTGGTTCCCAAAGTGGGGTCCGCGATGGTGTTTCAGAAGAAGTAGGATATCCAGTAATTTTGAAGTGCTTAACTGTGCTCCCCACTACTTATCTAAGTGAAACAGCATTCTCCCACCTCACGTACTTGAAATCAAAGTTGAGAAATAAACATGAAGTCGAAAGTGACTTATTATTGAAATTATCAGACACTAAACCTAACATTGCAGAACTAATTAATCAAAAGCAGCTTCACTGTTCACATTGAGGAGTAAACTCTGTTTGTTACCATTGATATTGTTATTTTGTTTATTGAATTTAATGCATTTGAATCAAAGTATTTATTTAGTTTTTTATTTCAAAACCCAGAGGGGGTCCGCGAAAATTTAATTTTTTTCAAGGGGTCCGCGGACTGAAAAGTTTGGGAACCACTGCAGTTTATTCTGATTGTGATTGGTTTTCTTCTGAATTTTCAATTTCCCACCTAGCTTTTCAACATCCCAGTGCCGCGTGCCCATTTTTGTATACTTAACAAGTCTTGAAGTTTTTCTTTCTGTTTTATTAGACCTGTCTGATAGGGACTCGTGCATCAGGAACATATTTCGAATTATTATTCTATTAGTGTTTAGTAAGGTAATGTTTAGCTCTTAATAGGCCTAAGGTTCCCCTTAATACTCTCATTACTAAGGCAAAATTTTAAACAAATGCTCAAATTATTTTATATTATTATTGTATTTATTGTTTTTAATTCTGCCAGGCAAAATACATTATGATGATTATTATTATTATTGTTATTATTATTATTATTAAATTATTATTATTATTATTATTCTTAATCTTAAGTTATTAGCCATCATTTCTTGTAATTAGTCTTTTAGAAGTAATGATTTGATTTTAGAGAGCAATTTAATGGGTGCGAGTGCAACTTAATGATATAAAATTATGGCTTATTTCAAGAATCAATATTGGGCCCCTCTCCTGTTTATTGTAATGATTAACGATTTTAGTTATATACCCGATGCCCCAGTCTTGTATGCAGATGACACCATCATAAGGATCAAAAACAAAAACTTGGATGAATTAAATAGTGCAACAGATATTAATTTTAATGTAGATAAATACTGGTATATGATGAATGGTTTTATTTTCAACAAGAATAAGACACAGGTCGTGTGTTTTGGACTGAAAGATGTATCAAATGATCTTGATAATGTTACTAATGAATAATGATCAAATTTCCTGGAAGTATATCGATACGATATGCATACAGTGAGTGCCGTCTCAATTTAATCTCTGCTCTTGTTTAATTCTGAAAGAAAATAATAGAGAACTGAATACTAATTGTATGTTTAATGATGTGTGGAAACCTCCTTACGACTGAAATGTGCGTTTGAAGGAGAATGTAATGATTGCCATCAAATGTTTGTCAAAGAGGCATTAACAAACAACACCATTCGTCATTAGGCTAGAATTTTGACGACCTATGATTTGCCGAATAGTGTACTGAAAATAATAAGGTGCTTAAACTATTACGATTCTAAATTTACTTGGTGGAAAAGGAGGGTTTGTACTTTTTCTTATTTAGAATGGTAATTTAATTAACAATTGCGTTATTTAATTAATGAACCGTACTATCAAGACCGTTATTATACATATTCTTTATTTTTTATAACTTGTTATAGTGCATATAAATTATTTTACCACCGGTAGTCCTGTTTGTCATTGGTTTCCAGTTTGACTTTGGATTATAATAGGCAAAGTTCAAGCAAGTTTTACCCGGACGAAACTATATTGAACTGATAACTGGACTGGTCATTTACAATAGGGTGAAAGTTAAAATGAAAATTTTGAAGTGTAGAAAATTACAATTAAAATGTGCACAAAAAATGTATTTTAGTGGGAAAAATGAAATTCAGAAAACTCCAAAGGAAATTAAAAAAATAATCAAGATTATATTATTATTGGGAGTTACTGCACAAAATTGAAGTAAAATGCACTAAACTGGCAATGTTTAAAAAATGCTCCGAAGAGACTGGAGAAAAAAAAAAAAAAAAAGGCCTAATAAATGTGTCTAAAATATTTAACGTAAAACATGCAAATGCTAATATTATGCAGTTATATTTCAATATTACAAGCAACAAAGACCATGCTTTTTCTTCAAAGTTCTAGCCCTAGCCCTAGTCATTATTGTTAAATGGTTTCAGTGGTATCTTGCTATTTTCAATCCCCGTAGTCATTAAATTGTATATAATAAAAATATGGGGTTTATTAAAATAATTCACATAATTTTTGTTTTCGGAAAACAAATTTCACATTATGAAGGACATTTATAGAATATTGTGCTCCTATAACCGTATAATTGACATGTGTCTAAAATGTTTGTTCTAATGATGCAAATTCATAATTCCGGCCTGACATGCTTAAAGAGTGAATTAGTTTTTCTCGGAATGTTATGGGGTCCTTTTTTTCTTCTTTTTTTATCATCATCATCTCTCGGAATGAGTGCAAGCCCATTCTACAATCTTTTCATCAAATTTGCATTCATGGTGAAATTCTGTGTACTGTCAAACTAGAAGCACACCATTACGAAAATATTTCATTTACGTGGCTTATAGCCTTATTATTATTATTATTATGAGTTGTTGCTGGGTATGAGGTAATGCTGACGTCACCACTTGCTTTAGAACCTTACGTCAGGGCGGCTGCCTATGTAGTCCTATGTGAAGATGTGCAAACGGCCGTAAGCGACGTGACCCATCTAACAGACACAGCATTTTAAAGTGTTTTCCTCAGAATTTCCCGCCAAAATGAAGCCCCAGCGTAGATTCCAGTGAAGTTGGGATGAGACGTGAGTGAGTGACAATAACGCAAATAGATTCTGCATAAGTGGGATGGCATTTCCCATTGTGAGGAGGGCGCCTTGCTTGTACTGATGTCATGTCATGTCAAGGCAAGGTGTGGGAAGCCCTGTCGTATTTTTCAAAGAATAGACATGAATAATAATAATTGTTACCTCTGTAGTCTGCCAGATTTCTCTTCGTAGGGTCATATCTAAGGCTAACGTTATATTTGAGAACTTTGGTGGCTTGTGTGATGGTTATTTTCATTATTAAGTGCCAGTATGGTACTTTATGAGATTGTGTGTGGGGGACGAAAAATGTCTGTCTGTCTGTCTGTCCGTCCGTCTGTGTGTCCGGGTGTCTGTACGCACAATAACTCAAATACGCTTTATCGGATTTTCAAGAAACTTGGTATACGCATTTATAATGTCCATGGGAAGAACCCTATTTTTATTGAACCAAATCGGTTCACCGGTACCGGCGTCAAACCCAATTTAGTGTTTTTATTTAAAGGCGCCATAACTCAAATACACTTTATCGGATTTTCATGAAACTTGGTATACACATTTATAATGCCCATGGGAAGACGTCTGTTGATATTGGACCAAATGGGTTGGCCGGTACCGGAATAATGCCCAATTTAGTGAATTTTTATGGTATTATATAACAAAAGGCCCCATAACTCAAATATGCTTTATCGGATTTTCATGAAACTTGGTATACACATTTATAACGTCCACGGCAATACGTCTATTAATTTTGGACCTAATCTGTTGACCGGTACCGGAGTAACGACTACTTAAAAGTCACATGTTCTTTAATTTTTGTCTACCGGTATAATTTGACAGTTAACACTATTCCTTCACTTATGCTTATCAAACGACACCGTCAACCTGACTGAGTTGGCCAAATAGCAACGTCTTGGACTCGTATTCTGGAGGTCCCCGGATCAAATCCCGGAGCCGGCCGATTTGACATGGATTTGTTTTATTTAATTTTTAATTTTTATGTGAGTGCGCGATTGTCAAGGTATCACAAATCTGTAGTTCTGCTGACGCTGGTCGATTTTAATCTGATTAGAAAAACTTATTTTCTGCATATCATAATTGCAATTATAATTGATTCAACAAATACATACTGTCACTTTGTTATATCAGTTTACCTGATTTTTTTTATTATTGTAATTATTATTACATTATTTTATCATCATCATCATCATCGATTTTGATATAAAGTAAAACCTGTCAAGCTTTTCGGTCGGATCTGGTCAATACATAGAGGTGGTCATGCTACAAAGTTTTTCAGTGACCTATCAAAAGTTGAACTATTCAGGTGACCTAATGTAGATGGAACTCGGAGACATAACAATGCAGTAAAAACTAATGTGAACTTTTATTTTAAATTTAATATCAATGTGTATTAGGTTTATTACTAAGCTATCATCATCATCATAAGCGATGCTGTTAAAAAAGCTCCTTAATAAAAATTTGTTTAATATTACAGTACAGTTATAGTTACTTTGCAAAATTGTCTTCGGTGTTTGTTTACGGTATCCAAGTTCATTTTAGAAATGAGCATCCTCATTTCATTGTCTGTATATAAATTAAATGGCCCTTTTAGATCATTTGAATTCTTTGCTTTACAATATTTAATCAGTTGGTCGACACGTTTTAGGGCTTTAAGTTAGTACAGGGTCTTATGGGCTATTACATGAACACACCCCACATTATATTTACAAATATAAACTCCTCTGTAAATTCGTTTTCAAAATTCATTATGATAAAACAACGTAATATTTATTGTAAGTAACAGATAAGTTACGACTTCTTATATATGAGAATAAATATTATGTTCAATGACATAACTAATTATTTCATTTTCAAGTATTTAAGGGGTGCCGTTCAGTAAGGGGAACGGCAGGTCCTGCATTGCCAAAAACGGGAGATGGTCAGCTTCTCCACCCTACCCCCACCCCCAGGTCAGTCAGGTATATGATCCCTTGCTGTATAGTGCGTTTCAACTGTGACAAGTGCGGCTATCTTTACAGCGTGTATAATAATTGTATTCTTTATTTAGTTTAGTTAAATTATTATTATCATTGTTGTTATTATTAATATTATCATTCGTGTTACGTTTCTTTTTTCTTGTGTTTTTTCGTACTGCGTTTGTTTTTCTTGTTACCTTTTTTCTTGTTTTTTCTTCTGTGTTGAGATTATTACAATGGATGGTGATCAAGGCACTAAAAAACGTAAGTGTGGGCAAGTGCTGACGAGTAAAGAGAGACAAATGGTACTCAATGCCTTTAATTATATAAAAAATAAGAATCCCCAAACTCTGTGAACTGGATTGTTACCGAAACAGCTTCAGCTCTTGGCATTTCAGCGACTACAGTGTACAAAATCAGAAAGGAGGCTTCACGTGGTCCTGTGGTGCCTCCAAACAAGAAAAGGAAACTCAAGGGAATTCGGAAGAACAGTAGAAAAATTACTTACACTGAGTTCACTAGGAGCTGTATAAGGAGAAAGATCCATGAATTTTACTTAAGAAACCAGCCACCTACTTTAAGTTCTGTCTTGGCAAATGTAAACAGTGATCTGGATCTTCCTAATTTTAAGAGAACGACTTTCCATACTCTCATTAAGGAAATGGGATTCGAATATACGCGACAGGAGAACAGATCCATTATGATTGAGAGAAATGACATAGTAGTGTGGCGTCGTGATTATCTTGTTGCCTTGAGGAGATAAAGCAGCGTTTCTCAACCTTTTTGAACCCGAGGACCTCCAAAATGTCTAAAAAAAATTTACGGACCCCTAATTTGACATCCTATTTTTAAAAGAAGGCCTATATTCTGAATATGAGGGGTTTTAATTATAGGTCATTATAATGGAATATGTGAAAATATTCTTTACTTTCCACTTGCTTTATGATATTTTTAAATTATATCTGCGGACCATCTGCACCATCTTCGCGGACCACCAGTGGTCCGCGGACCATAGGTTGAGAAACGCTGAGATAAGGAATGAGGGAAGAAGTATTTTTTATACGGACGAGACATGGGTAAATACAGGCACTACAGTCAACAAGGACACAAGGACATGGAAGGACACAACAATGAAAACACCAAAACATGCATTCTTGGCAGGTCTTTCTACAGGTTTGAAAAGACCTACAGCTCGCGGACCACGGTTTGCAATAGTACACACTGGAAATGAAAATGGTTTCCTGCCCAATACCAATCTAGTTTTCTTGTGCAAAAAGAACACCCAAGACTGCCATGATGAAGTGGATGGAGATGTGTACGAAAGTTATTTTCGAGACAAGTCCTCCCTAATCTACCTCCGAACTCAGTAAATAGTGATGGACAACGCCCTACAGTCGGAAACTTGAGGCAGTACCTACAATGGCATGGAAGAAAGACAAAATACGGAATTGGTTACAGCTTCACGATCAACATTTCGAACCATATATGCTGAAGATGCATTTGTTGGATATTGTGCACAGGATTCGCCCTTTGTATGATAAATACAAAATTGACGCTATGGCAGAAGAAATGGGCCACTGTGTGCTTCGTTTACCACCTTACCATTGTGAGCTGAATCCAATTGAGCTTGTGTGGTCTCAAGTTAAGGGCCAATAACACCTCTTTCAATATAAATGAAATGAGGTATTAATCTCGTGTCGCCGGAAAAGTGGAAAAGTTGTGTAGACCACGTGAAGAAGGTGGAAAGCTGATGATATACAGGATGACATTGATCCCTTCGTCATTAATTTAAATGACACCAGTGACGATGAGTCTTCCGGGAGTGAGGAATATAGCGAGGAAAATGATGATATGGACGGCGTTGAACCTCTTCAAGAATAATACATTATTAATATTATTGCTCGTTGGCATTTAATTTATTGTAGTGAGGCGACGCTTTGGATTATTTACAGCACCGGTAGTAGGTATAATAAAGATAAATTAATTTTATGTTTTGCTTAAATAACATAATTTTAGTATATTTTATTTTTTGTTTTAGGATAAATGTTGGATAAAATATTCACGAGCTATCACGGGCTAAATAAAGTTATTTCTTATCTTACATACTTCTAATTTAATTTAATTATTGTTGTGTATACTTTTAATCTTAACTTGTTACTACAGAAGTGTGATGCGTTAAACAGCAATTATTGTTTCCTCTACTCCTGCAGTGACAATAACAGTGACAACTGACAATGCCCTCCTTTTGGGACAGCCAATACTTCCGCAAACCCTGCGGTGAGAAAAATACTTTCATAATAATAATAATAATAGTTAGATTGCGCACAATGTGCATTGAAGTATACTTTCATTCATTGTTCCTTTTAATCACGTTCTCTCCTTGTCTTCGTCTTGCGAAGGGTAGATACTGGAACCATGGACCCATAAAGCATGTACTTCACTCTTAACTTTGACCGACTAATAGGTAAAATATTTGTCTGGAAACTTCTTTCAGGTTCTGCGACTCAGAACCGCTAACAGTATTTAGCAAGTAGTGTACACTGCTACTGATTTCTTTCAGTGCTTAAGGGTGGGGTAAGATTGAAGGATAGTAAACACAAATCAACTCTGAACATACTATAAGCCAATAGAATGTCACGCAACTTGCAGTGTTGCAAGTTCACGACTCGCGACTCTGCAAACGTTCTCTGTCTAACAAAGAAAGAGAGAGAGAGAGAGAGAGAGAGAGAGAGCGAGAACACGCGTGCTTACTCACTGCTGCTCTGCGTCAAACATTCACACATTATTTTAACGTATTTCGTTTTTGAAAAATCGCGAACAAAAGTAGCTTGAAATTTTGAAACCTATTACACGTAAGATACAACATAAATTATCTTAAAAGAAAGTGAAGAAAGGCTTACCTTATTGAGCTGTAGAAATAGGCCTACAAAGGGACAAATAAAACTTCTTCGTCTTCGTCCTCTTCACTTCCTTCACCACTCGTGTCACTATCTGTTTCACTGTCCCTAAGATTTATAATTATACTTTCAACAGTGTCATCCCTGTGTATTACTTCGTCGCCCATTTCTAACTCTATCTGATCCAGTTCATATATATTTTTTCGTGAGTTTTATAAGGGGCAACACGGGCTAGGAATTCTGATATAGTTTCTGTGGGACTGTATGTTATGTTGTGTTCTTGAAGCCATTCCTGAATATCTCTCTCTCTCTCTCTCTCTCTCTCTCTCTCTCTCTCTCTCTCTCTCTCTCTCTCTCTCTTACGTGAATTTGTTGTGGGTAACTTATTTAATAGCCTAGAATGATAGCTGGCGTTATCCATAGTGATGAGCAAATGCAAGACCAAGACCAAGACTAAGGCGGTCTTGGTCTTGGTCTTGGTCTCGCACACTCAGTCTTGGTCTTGGTCTCGCATCGGTAACCCTGGTCTTGGTCTTGGTCTTGGTCTTGCATACTCGGTCTTGGTCTTGGTCTCGGTCTTGCATACTCGGTCTTGGTCTTGTTGCAAGAGTCTTGCATTTTTCTTTTACGCATCTTACTGTGATTGATGGCGTTTACGTGATTTACAGTTACACCGATTACATGTGTGTTATTGCTTGCGAAAGTAACGAAAGGTAATTGCTTTTAGTTGCTTGAACCGTGAAAACAGTAACAAAACAACTGAAAGCTATTTCATCTTTAGCCATTAGTTATTAAGTGACAGAATGGCACTTTATGAAATTTGTGTGGGGGACGGGAAAATGTCTGTCCGTCTGTCTGTCTGTCCATGTGTCTGTACTCGCGATAACTCAAATGCGCTTTATTGGATTTTCATGAAACTTGGTATACGCACTTACAACATCCATAGGAAGAAGTCTTATTTATTTTCGCTGTTGCGTTTCTACTGGCTGCAACCCCTGCAAGTGATTAGCAAAATACCTTCCTTTCAACTTGCAAGCAGTCGCACAGACGAGTTACACGTTTTCATTCCTTAGAAAGTAGAAACAGCTATCGTTTCGTTGTGTTGTTGATTGTTGTAACGTAGTGTTTCAACATGAAACAAAAACGAGTAACCGTAACAAAACAAGGTCTGTGTGGCGTTACTTTACATGTAAGAGATCAATTTTATAAAATGACTAAATGGATATACCATTAAAATGGTTTGTGTCCCGTTCTTATTTTAAAATTTGAAGAGTTCAGGCTACAGTATAGTAGGATTAAGCCACCCACACAGCAAGGCCCATTTAATGTCCCGGTCAAGTACATATTTAGAAATCAGTTTCCCGGGGGTCCTAAACTGATGAACCAGAAATTACTGACATCTTCTCTTCCTAAGTAATACAAAAAATATATTTTTAACTAATACTTTAAAAATCTCATATTTGGGTGGGGGGGGGGTGCGGTCCGGACCCACGTCCTTGCCTCCTGATGTTGTCTATTTTAAATTCATAAAAAATTGTTGGTCTATGCCTATCAAATTTTGCTGTTTTATTGCCATTGATATGCATATTTTAGAATTTAAAAAATGTTTAATTGGGAATAGGTGGAGCAGTTGATTTTATACAAGCATTAAAACTATCCGTCGACCGGTGTCTGAAATTTCTTATATATAAATATTAACAATAACAAGTTATGTCCAAAAAATTAAGTACAATGTCATTTGAAACGTAATATAAATTTTTTGGGTAAAACTTAAAAAGGTATTAACAGTACCGAATGCATTTAAAACGTGTTGGATTTTTACTTTGCATTTTATTTTCTTATAGTGACTTGTTCTTTTTCTGTTACATGTAAACATTAATTTAGGTATTGGTTAAGAATTTCAATGTATTTCACTTTTTTATTAAGTAATTTCATTTAAAGTACTAATCAAGAAGATTCATTATTATGCTTGTATCAATGTGAGAAAACATTGTAACAGTTTTTCCAAGTTAAGGTAATTAGAAAGACCGCAAAGGACTATGGGCTGTGTGGGTTATGTTGGCACTGAAGTCATAAAACTACCCTGCCACTATTCAGCAGGTAGCCAAAAGTTTGTTGCTCACTCCACTATCCCACTGGGTGGAGTAGGGTGTATAGAAAAAATGGGGGAAAACCAGAATTTCGAGGTTTAAGTAATCGCCAGATGTGTTTAAGCAGTCATATTGTCGTTTAGGAAAGAGACGTGGCGGCTTCTTACTGTAAATGGTGTTTATGTTAAGTCCTGATTATACAAATTCGTGGAGTGAGTAACCTTTCACAATAGTATGTTTCTATCTCTTTCTGTTCAATTACTGACTTCTGCCAAACATCTTCTGTCTCAATTTTCTGATCCGACTTTAGTGTCGGCATTACACCATGTCATAAATTTCTCAAGGGTCGGCGTAGCATATCTTTCAAATGAAGGTATGTGATTTACAATTGTCCTTGGAGACAATTTTCCTCTTTGCTATTTCTTACTATGAGGGAGGAATGTATTGTTCCTACCCCAAGAAGTAGTTTAAAACAAGTTCTCTGCAGGGCCGTGGAGAGAAAGCAAAGGACCTCAGGAAAAAATTTCCCGGGCCCCGTCAAATATTAATTTCACCACTAAAACCCAAAGTATGCAGCAAAAAGATTGTATAAAAATATTACATAATTATTATATAATGTATGTAATGGTATGTAAGTATCCTATTACTTGAAGACATATGATATTTTTGTTAATCACTAAAAAGTTAGTCATATTTTACAAAAAATAAAACCATGTAAGTTTAAAAGCTTTTCAGTTGTGCACACAGAGGTAATAATACGTGTTTTGGCAAAATGCTATCAATAATCATAAAAACTAATCACTGTACAACTAGTGTCTTACTTTTCAACTATAAATAACAACATTTAAATTATATATCGGTACCCAACTATGTTTAATCACCATGAAAAATTTGCTTGTTTTGAACAACATAAACTGAAGATAAGATAAACATATACGATTGACAATAAAACTTGACACAATGACATAAGAACTCTTATTAAGTACCAGAATGGTACTTTCTGAGATCATGTGGGGGACGGGAAAATGGCTGTCCGTCCGTGTCTGTCCGTCAGTCTGTCCGTGTGCCTGTATGCGCGATAACTCAAATACGCTTTATCGGATTTTCATGAAATTTGATATACATATTTATAACGTCCATAGAAAGAAGCCTATTAATTTTGTACCAAATCGGTTGGCCGGTACCGGAGTAACAACTAATTAACGGTCACATGCTTATTAAATGGCAAATCATCACTATACTACAAAGCCGCTTAGCTAATCACTGAGGGCTTTCACCACAATGCAGTCAGATGTTTGTAAATTTATTATATCACATCTTGCTTTAGATGTGAGGCATTCGTTCTGTTGTCATCCCACTTATTCCTCCACATGTGTTTAACGAACTTTCTCAAGAGTTCGGTCTAAAACTATATAGTTTCTGAAAAAAAAGACCAATTAACTACATCTGGCACTTTTTTGTATCAGTTTACCTGATTTTTTATTATATTACGGCACAGTCTATCTTATGCCGATATCAGACAAAGGTTGAGCTAATAAAGTATTCAAAAGGAAAAATGTTATTGTTACTGAGACATGTAATAGGCTATACTACAAAGTAATTATTAAAAGAATGTCTTAAGAATCCACCGTCTTAAAAAATAGCTTTCCTAGCTTTTTACTTTGCAAAAGTATCAATAATACTATTATAATTCAGTTGTCTAGCAAAGATATCTCCAAAAACGTCAATGCTATAAGAGGTAATGAATTTCCTAGGAATCCCGGGGATAATTTTGCAGAGATATGTACCAATTTTATATGTATTCTATGTATCAAAATTAATCATTTGAAAATTATTATTTTAAATGCCGAACGTTAGTGAGGCCTACTGTTGAGTCTAAAAGGATTTCTGCTTCTACTTTAAAAAAAAAATAATTTTTCTCCAAGAATAATCCGTTTCAGATTACCTGATTAATTCCGTGTCACCGTTATGCGACAGGACAATGCAGATAAAAAATAAACACATACAGCTTAAGCTGTTTGTTGACTTATAAAACATTTAATTTTAGAGTAAATTAGAAAGTAAAAAATAAAACCTGGTCGGCCGGGCCGGGCCGGGGCCCCAAGTCTTTAGTCTCGGCTGCTACCCCTCTCGTCCTTGCCAGCCTAGCCGAAACAGTTCCAACAAAAATGCTAGTGAAACCGGTCTTTTGCAACCGTTTCATAAAACTGTTATGTGCGCGTAACAGTTTCGGCTACAACCTTTATCTAGAAACAGCTTATTTTCCCACCTCTACCGATAACGGTAACGGCACCTTTCAGTAGTGGTTGCTGGCTTGCTGCGTACACAATCGAGCATTTAAAACATTTTCAATATAGCAAGACTGCAAGAGTCTTGCAGTTCGGTCTTGGTCTTGCCCGAGTCTTGCAGACTTGGTCTCGGTCTTGGTCTTGGTCTTGCACACTCGGTCTTGGTCTTGGTCTTGCTAACGCAGATGCGGTCTTGGTCTTGGTCTTGCATTTTCTGCAAGACCAAGACCAAGACTGCAAGACCAAGACTGGTCTCGCTCATCACTAGTTATCCATAATTATTATTGAACTCGCGTCCAGATAAAAAAGAAATATGTTCGTGAACCATTCTTTGAACCTGTCCGAAGACATTTCTGTATGATAATCGGTGTTTTTACTTTTAGGATTGGAGCGAAATACCCATTTACTTTCTGGTATAAACCCTGTTTTAGCTGAGCCTGCATGGCATATTATAAGCATACTACCTTTTCCTATTGGTACTTTAAGGCCGCCTCTTCCAGTCGGATCTTGCCATATGTCCCTCCTGGAGTGATTCTGGTTGACCCATGTTTCATCAAGATAAAATATGGGCCTCGTATCTCCCATCCCCCTAAGATTGTGAATTGTACGCAGAAATTTTTGTCTGGCTGCAACAATGTCGTCCCTTTCCAGTAGAAATTTCCGGCCATCATTGGTTCTCCTGTACTTAAATTCTAGGGATTTCAAAATCATATACATGGAGGAGACAGAACCTTTATATTTTTTTTTCTTTCGCATTAAAGAAACTAATTTTTTAGCTGTGGGATATTCCCCCGTATCGTACAATTCAAATATTGTCCGGCGTAAAATACACTTTTGAAAACCGTCAAGATTTGCTTTGCGCTTTTTAACTGTGCGATGGTTTCCAGGAGATCTAAAACTGAGCCCACCCCCTACTTCAGTTGATTGTTTTCCCTCCTTAATAAAATAAGTCACAGATTGTTCACTAATTTGGCAAGCTTTAGCAGTTAATTCCGGTCATGAAAATCACCATTAACGGCCGTGGGTGTCGGCATGCTGACCACATGCCCCCAATCCTGCCATCTACCTGTGGTAGATGACGCAGCGGTCGGGTGGGAGGCCAAGTCTCTTCAGGGATGTAGCGCCATGGAGTTTATTTTTTTCAGCAGTCAATTCCTTACAAAATTCGTATTATTATGCACTTCGTCGTCCGAAATAGTCTTTTAAAAAACTAAAAACACTGAAAACCATAGCTCTCGCCTGCTTACGCAAAATTTTGTGGGTATAAATTGTTTCACCACTCGTACTAGGCTTGCTAAGGTGACATTACGGACACTAAATTCTCACAAAAGAATACACACGAAACGCTCTTGATTGCTAACACATATAAACTGAAACTGCGTCTGTGTTTTATCTGTGGCTGTGTTTGTGGAAGTGAGAGGGTCTTGTTGTTGTTTATGTTAACAGATAGACAGAAACTTAGTCTAATGTTCTCCATCGGTGGTGTTATTATTTTAGGGTAGAAATAAGAAAGGATCTCGTTGTTTGTATTAACATTTGCAGGATAAGCGCTATCTTCCGAACGGAGCGTCCTACAGACATGGTGTTTGGACAGTCGGCTTCCAAAAAAATACAGCTTTCTAATGGTGATATCAGGAAATACCTAAATTTAATAGATTTTGAGCGCGCAAAGAAATAAGTGAAGTACATCTCTTTAGCGAGGCAGCACGTTTCGTCAACTGTACAACACCGCAGCAACCTAATTCGCTTATCACTTCGTCACGTGACTCTGCCTGCCCCGCCTCAGGTTCAGAGTTGTTCTGTGTTTACTTCTACCATCAGAGCGGTCAAGTTTCACAGGTTAAAATTCTTAAATTTATGCCTGACTTTGGTCAAGATACAAGTTACACAGGCGGTCAACTCTCAGCAACTTAGCCTACACATATAAATAAATTGGATTTTGTTGGTTCCATGAAAAAGCGAACAATTAAGGCAGGTAGTCATGTTGCAGAGGTGGTCAACTTCATGGGTTTTACTGTACCAACAAAACGTTGCACATAATGAAGTCGCTAAATTGACCACACTGATCTATATTATAAAACGCAACTCTCCTTTCTTTATGTTGTCCGGTAGTATGCTATGCCTATTCAATATTATTACAATAATTAGTAATTAATTAATGGAAAGAGGTAAAAATGCACGAAAAATGACTGAAACAATACTATATATACAATTTATTTATTATATTCTTGTATGTATTTAATTCATGTCATACTGTGTACAATATATATATATAA
This sequence comes from Ectobius pallidus, assembly GCA_964059195.1. Taxonomy (NCBI): domain Eukaryota; kingdom Metazoa; phylum Arthropoda; class Insecta; order Blattodea; family Ectobiidae; genus Ectobius; species Ectobius pallidus. Next base: position 59,172,905 of record CAXKWD010000011.1, read on the forward strand.
TATATATATTATATATTTCTGAATGTATAGAGTATATGCCATGAATTAGTCGATCAACGTTGAGCTTGAACGTTCTGAGTTCTCGACAATAGACAGGCTCAGGAAGGAATTGGACAATCGAGTTGTCCCGATAGTGAATGACGAACAATAAAGTTAAGAATAGCTAGGGAGAGTAGTCAAGGTGGAATTTTGACTGGATGTTGTTCCGGGATCGTGAACTTCTGATTGGCAGTGAAAACGGCAGGCCAAGCAAAAAGGGGTTGCGAAGTAGTTTGTGTAGTATTGAAAGAAAATGTAGATTAATTTTTTGAGTTCATGAAGCGAACTCTTTGTGACAGTCTCAAAGCAGTGAGTCACAATAATCAAAATGGGATATTAGAAGCGTGCGAACATTGTGTTGTTATCCTTACGGCATCTTATTCTTTGAATCATTAAAAAGGAAAGACAATTGACTAAATATCATTATTCTTTCTTCCACCTTGACCTCGACGTGGCGGTCGATGTTAATGATTACCTCATCCGGAAGAAACCCTGATAGACATGTTATTTCAAGAAATTGCCAGCAGTTGTATCTAGGGACGCTCTTAATCTTTAAGGGATGACAGATGTGTCGATTTGCCCATTTTAGTACCACATTCCCATCTTGAATGTTAAGTGTATATAACAACAGTGGGAGCCCGGTCACAAAAACCAATAATTAGTGTGCCTCACAGTGTGTGACATAACTTGTCTGTCAGTGAGGTAGACCATTAAGGTCAGTCATAGGAGAGAGGTTCCATCTGGCGCTGTGAAGTGAACTCTGGCTTAGCTCAGTTGGGAGAGCAGTGGCACGGATAGCCAACGGTCCTGGGTTAAAATCCCAGTGTCAGGATTTTTTCTCCCATAATATTCTCGTGTAATGTCCAACAGAGAAATAATCTGTGGTTCATGAATGCATATATATCCATCCTATTTATATGTTATGAACTGATGAAATAAACATTCTATCTATTCCACTCTTTTTAAATTATAAAATTTGTAAATTTAGATATAAAGGAAAGAGCATTCATAAAATCTTTAAATTAAGAAATTTAACTTAGAAATACAGGGCGTTCATACTTATCTCTTATTAGAAAATTAGGAAATTTAGACAAAGTAAGACATTGTATTCTACTCCCCTGAAATTACATGTAACATTAGCAAGATAGTGCATTCATATTACCGCTAATCTTAAATTAACGAATCTCAATGCTGCTACATCCCTGAAAGGGGCTAGTCCTACCATCCGACCGCAAGTTATCTACCATAATCAGATGGCAGGATTGGGGACATGTGGTCAGCATGCTGGTACCCACAGCCTATATCTTAAATGAGAAAATCAGTAAATCAGCAAAGTAAGATATTGCATTCGTGCAAAAATAATACAGTGAGTTCGGTTGCTACTTCAGCAATCATATCATGTGGGATTAAAACACCATACAACGCAGATTTAGTTTTGCCTTAGGTATGTGGTGAATTGGCTGCCTTTTTCTTTCCTCTTTACACCCTCAAATAAGCTCGGCATGATTTGTGATGTTATATCAGTCTGAATATTAATATTTCAATATGCGGGTGGAATGTAGCTATGCATCAGTAAGTTTAAGAAAAAAATCAGTTGTCTGTCCCTTGAATTATCCTGCAGATTACAAAGTATTTTGCATGTAGTGTTCATAATACGTGGTATAGCATAGCCCGTTATATAACAATAACCCTCATATAACAAAATATTCTGCTAAGACCGACAAATATCGCCAATACAGAGGTGTGAAGTCATTGATGTAACAGAACCTGATAAAATTATAGCTTTGCTTATGTTCCACTAAAGAAATTCCTATAAAGAGGTAAGCAACGGAACTATTATAGATGCATCCTAGCCACATTATATAACTGTTAATGTGTATTTCCTGGACTCTAGAGAAATACTTGAAGGGTGGAGAACTTATTGAAAGGGGGATGGCATAAAGGAAAGTTTGCAATTACTGGAGGTATGGGACATACCCGAAAAAAGTGGGGTCCGGGAGTGTTCCCCCGACAATTAAAATAAATAAATAAAGTTCACCATGATGAGGTTTTAGGTCCTCTGGGAGATGCCCAGAGTATTAGTTCTGTTGAGAAATGTTGTCGGTGTTACATACTAGGCCTACATAAAAATTAAAATCATTGATCAAATATGAAACTTTTTACTTTTTAACTTAAATTGCTGGTTAGAAATAGTTTACAAGAAATCAATTAATCACTTATAATTACTATTAAAGAAACTGAACTTCCTGTTTTGTGCGTTGTCGTGGCTCTTCGCATTTGACCAAGGCGTCTAGAATATAATTATGTGAACTTGCATTTTACAATCCCGAGGCTGAAATAGGGTTAGCACATGCTTTTATTTTGGTATTGTATTAAATTAATTTGAATTCTATTTTAGTACGTAATTATTTTCGGTGAATAAAAAAGACTGACCAAGAGAACTCGGGTTATATTTATGACCAAGAATACATTTTCTAAGGAAAATGTAAAATCAATTGCTACAGTAAGACGTAATTGTTGAAAATTGGTTCGAGAACACATTTTCTGAGAAAAAATAAAATAAATTTCAATAGTAAGACGAAATTGTTTAAATTTGGCCACTAACAATAATTTGTATTCTATTATCCCGTACAAGGCTGAGTTAAATTAATGTAAGGAATCAAGTGAAATCATCAGTAACAGTGAGCTCGAGGTTTACAATCAACGAGAAAAAATTCAGTAGAACAACTCATTTCCAGAATAACAATCGTAACAAAAGGATAAAAATACATTTACTTTTTACATAAAGTATTGATCTTTTAATCTTTTAAGTCTGATTTGAAGTTACAAATTTATACATCAGTAGCAGTGAAAAAGTTTACGAAAACATGAATGGAGAAAAGGCATTTCTAATTATCTGAAAATTATTTGATTGGAACCTGTTTTACACGTTTAAAGATTAGTTAGCTTTCTTAAATTAAATAATGCTATTTTCTCGCTCTTTACACTTCGAATCTTAATTTCCTGTTATAAAGTAAATGATTAGGAAGGAGGAAAGGCTACACTAGGTTTTCTGTCATGTGACGAAGCCTTTTATCGACAGCCATAATGTTGCGTCTCATAAACACATTTCGTCCGGAGCATTCCTGGATTCAAGCAGTTTCATTTAGGACACCCTGTAATAGATATTAAGAATTTATTATTGCTGAGTGGTCAGACGTCCCTTCAAAACTAAGACGCCTTTCTTAAGCAAGCAGACATCCCCCGAAGCCCTACGTTTTCTTAGAGAAGACGCTATGATTTCGGCCACCCCTCTCGGTGAATAAAAATTATTCTTTCAGCAAGTCACAAGAAAATGAAGGTTTATGTCCATCCCATCCTCGATTGAAGACGCAAGCCACGACCGATAAAAACGTAGTCCTGCCTTAAACGTTACGTATGGAAACGGTTTCATGTTTAAAAAGCAGATTTGTCAAGGGGGAGAGCATTTCTCACATGTCTCTGTTATAGTTGCTACGCTGCTAGGCGTGAATCCAGCTGTCGAAGGAAAAGACCTAACACCAAGTCTTTTCCTTCGGCAGCTGGATTCACGCATTCGAGAATTGGGCTTCTCCCTTCGATATCTGGATTTACTCCTTCGAGAGCTAGAACTCTACCTTAATATTTCCCTAAGGTACTGAAATCAGAATGATAATGATGATGATGATGATGATAATGATATTAATAACAATAATAATAATAATAATATTTAAATTCACAGACTAAGGAAGGTTTCACAACAGTCTCTGATCTTCAATCTGCCCGACTGGTGGAACATAAGAATGTAAAATTAGCTACACGATGCCTTCTTGTTTGGTTCATTTTTTACCTAAGTCTCCATTTTTGTGATTATTTGATAAATATCACTTTCAAAAGATTAAGGGTAAGGTTAAAGATTCACCAGAATTTATAATCGAAACAACCGAGTTCCCAGCCTACATTCTTAGTTCTGAAGAGGATAAATACGATGAACAGAAATTCTATACTCAACTAGGGGTCGTGAAGTTCATCGCTCAGTGAAGTTCTGCAAACCTCTTTCTTGCATTCATGCCGCACTATAAATGTCGTTTCGTTTCACCAACAGATTCTGTCATGGATAAGTTTTCTTTGAAAGACCCTGTACAAAATTAAAAAAACAAAAATGAAATCTTTTTGTAACAATGTTAAAACTCGTAAATATACTTTTATTATATATAAAACACCAACACCTATAAACAGATCGAATCCTCCTTTTGATACCTTTCCCTTGGCAAAGTAAAACATGGGAGGCTATACAAAAATATGGAATTCTTCTAACTATCCCATTACTCTTTACACTTTGACTTCAAATTACACTCCCAGAATTTACATTTGAGATGTTTAAAGATCTGTAAAATTAAGACCTGAACTCCATGGAACTATATTGGAATGATACAAAAACTAAAATTACCCAATGTCAAGTTTGGTCAGAGGAATGGTAATATAAGGCATTTACACTTTGACTTCAAATTACACTCCGAAAATGTATATTTGAGGTTTTTAAAGATTGGTTCAAGTTGTGACTTGAAGGGGATTGAACTATTTTGAAACAATATAAAATTGCAAATTATCCAGTGCCAGATTGAGCAATTTTCGACTGTTAGGTCAGAGAAGCCTTGTCGACCGTAAAAATCCACTTCACTCACAATTTCTCACATAACTCTCCTGTTGCTAGGTAACAGCACATTTTTTTTCATTACTGAGATCACAATGTTAGAAAAGATTATTCGTTACATAGTTTGTAAAATTTCCTAATTATGATACATTGGCATTTCATTTTTACATCCGGGTTGATTTTTATAATTCTTACATTGCTTACGGTTGTGAAGTTACACATGTGGTCAAAGTGAAACTAAAACAAGTTGCAACCGGCAATACGAATTCCTAAACTAATCTTGACTGAAAAGAAACTTCAACAAATGAGGGAGGAATGTCGTGTCGAAATGAAGATTCTTAATGGTAACGTATATATAGCAACAGGAAAAATTACCATTGATTTGTAAAAGAATTTTATGAAAATATTAACACGGCCTCCCAGATCAATCTCAGAAGTGTAAGGACTAAAAATATTTATAAACATCTAACACATTATTTGCTGAAACAGATTAGAAGATTCAGGTGAATACAGCATTTGAAATATTACACCACATATGCACTTTTCAAGAGAATGCTAAACATTTAGAATTTTATGTACCGGTACCTCTTGTACACTGCACTTAGAAGCTCTTCATTAATTATTTCTGTATGCTATTGCATTTCTTCCACCCTTGCTTCAATTGAAAACATATGGTCGAAACGCTGAATACTTCTGTGCAAGCTATTATTTGTCCGGGTTCTATACTTATGAAATGCAATACGGAATTAGCATTCTTTATGATACATGTACTGGTGTCAGGAGAAAACTATTTGTGCATTTATGTAGAAACATATGGGGAATATCGTGTTATCCTCTTAAAATACGTATAAATTATGAATTAATTTGAATAGGATACTAATTTATTAGGAATGTAGAAGCCACATGTCAGTTAAATTCGATTTTATAAGAAACACTGAAATATATTATATGCAAGAAAGTATGCATGAAGAATTTAATATACAAGAAGGTAGATTTGTATACGTGGTTAAATGGGTTGAGATATTGACTTTCAGGATGCAGCAGAACTATAAATGCCATGTTAAGAAATAGTTTGTGAAACACAAATACGTATATGTAGAGGATAGGAATGTTTCGAGTCAATCCACATCAAATCAACAAATTTAAATTGAGATGGTCGCTGACAAAATTTATTTATTATTATTTTTTTTTACCTATGTTTGTATTATAATCAGAGAGTTGAAAACAGGTTTCAGTTCCTTTTTCAGCGGCCATATTGTATTTGTGCGTCAGCCTATTTTGCATTTTACAGAGGTTTGCAATAAACTCTATAACTTCTTTTTTTAAGATATTGGTTCAAACAAAAACCATGTTAAAGAGCATAAAATGTACATTATTTTCCGTTCAGTATATATAAGAACACTAAAAATTAAATAAACTAAAAGAATAGGTAAATGTTTACGTTTTCAAAATAAAAATATTCACTTTTAAAATTACGAATGTTAAAAATAAAACTAAGACTCATCCTCATTTTTTTATCACTTCTGAAACATTCGAACTGTTGAATAGACTAGGTAGAAGCTTAAGTTCTTCTTCTGGATAATGCCGTAACATTGATCAGATATTGATCAATAAAGTTTAGCAATTCCTCGAATATAGACCAATCACGATCGTTTATCTTATAGAGTGCTTGCTATTAATATGAGGATGGGATTTTATCTGATAAAATCGTCAACTCGTTACTGTACACATAGGCATCAATGTGCCGTGATTAATACCTCACATACTACCATTAAGCAGCACGAAAACATAATATGTTGTAGTCCCCATCTCTAAAAGCATGTTCTGCCAGGCTCACTTAACTACATGTCCCAGACGGCAGTTCGTTTTATGTTCCTTTATTCTTGTAGAAATATACCGCTGTGTGGTTCAGAACACGGTATCAGGTAGGCCTACAACCCTCATGTAGATAGTGGCTGCGTCAGGTCCTTCACTTCATTAACACCGTGTTTTTGAAGGGGTGGGAAAATCCATGTTCAAAGTGAGGTAGCTTAGGTTGGAATTGATCGAGGGAGTAAATGGATACAGGAGTATCGGCTGTAGTTTAGATGATATCTTTGCTTGAAGGATAATTTTGTCTGGTTCTGTTGGTATGTCGGTTGGTTCGTTGGTGTCCTTAGAAGTCTGTTTTTTCTTAGTTTTAATGGTATGTTTTTTCTTAGTTTTAATGGTATAGTTATGTTTCGGCTTATATATGAAAGGTTTGTGTATTGGTTAGTTTTATTGTAAGTTTATGTTTTGGCTTGATAGTGTGTTGTGAGTTGTGTGATTGTTAGTTTATACAGCTATAGAACGAAAATCCTAATAGCTCCTGCAAAGAATAATGTATAAAGTATTAATAAAAGAACTTCATTCATTCAAAACTTCGCTTTTCACGATTTTCTCCAAAAATGCTCTAACGGTTTTGTTTACTCGGGATAAACACGGGGTGCTTATAAAAGAGCTAAAACTTTTATAGAAAATATTATTTCGACAAAACTTTCTTAAGGGTAGTTATAATCCACCCACTATTGGTAGAACGCAGGCTAGCCAGGTGAACTGTAAAACACTAGGTTGAAAACACTGAATACGTGCTCTTTGCCATACGGCCTCTTATTCTATATGAGAATATGAAGTGAGAATGGTGTATTGCCCATGCTTAGGAGGAATAAATATTTTAAATTCTGTTTTGTAGTGTATTATCTCATTATATGAATAAATAACATTCATTTATCAGTCGGTTAATATTATCAGATTAGCTGCGTCCCGAAGTGATCACAATAAATGGCCGTGCACTGTACATTACAATAAGTGGCAAACTTTGTTCGAGCAGAGGAGTTTCACAAAAAAAAAAAAATTTGTTAAAGAAAAAGCGTGAAACAGTAATTAATGATGTTTAACTCTCATGTAAAGATCCATATTTGTGTCATGGTGTTCTTTACATCCAGTGTATAAATATGATTTGACGTAAGAATGGCTGGATGCTGTAAGGTGATACGCACGAGGAGTTGCATGGGATCGCTGAATTGTCAAAGCTTGTCTCGCATTCCATAGCCAATTCAAACAATTGCATAGAGATGATTGGAATAATAAAGGTCGAGGCCTATCGTAATTTTGTTTCGCTGAACAAATCTTCAACACACAAGTCATGTTTTAGTTTTGGTAATAAATTTCTCGTAGTTCAACTTCAAGGACAGAATCCACATTTTTTAGCTTTTATTAGCATTGCGTGGCACTCACTACATTCACATAGGCCCTATTACTACATCAGAAATTTGGTTTCATGTTTTTGGTTAAAAAATATTTAGGCCTATAACATTTCAGAATCAACAAAATATAACATGTAAAAAAATGATAAATTATTTGAAACCCTCTCGCTGGTGATTTCTTTCTTTTTGTACATGCAGTCTTGTGATCTGTGTATATATTGCTAGAAAGAATGACTTTTTTTAGAAGTCATAATAGAAAATACTGAACAATAATAGGAGTTTTGTGCAGGATATACAAGCCATTCCTTCAGTTTGATATATGATTAAACGCTGCAGCTTAATTTTAGTATTTTTTGATCATTTGGAAGACTGAACATGTAAAAAATGACCATCATGAGGGAAACGGAGGTTCTCGCGCCTCGACTAAAACTCTCGGCACTTTATATTAGGCCCTCTCTTAGCCATTTTCTTTTACCGCTTGTGTTTTGTTTTTGTATACTTTGACATGCAGTTTTTTGTAACTGAATACAGGAATTCGAGGCAGTTGCTGTGTCGCCCGCCTCCTCAAACCGCGCGAAATTTGTAATTTAAATGTAATTGTTAAATAACTTTCTGCTGGAGTTTTCATTTAAACTTACATAATTTTGAAGCAGAATAGGCCTTCTTGTGCAATGGAAAATCTAAGATGATTTTGCTGAGAAAAAAAATTAATTACGAACTTTAATAGCTTGTACACCTTAAGAAAATATAAACTATTAGGTATGGATTTAAGGTATACTAGATTGTGTCCGTTTTAAATGGAACTGTTTTTTTAACTGTTATAGCAAACATATATTTAATATTTTGCATGGCTGAGTGGTTAGACACTTCCATCACTGGGACCCGGGATGGAATCTCGGTGGATTCATGTGGAATTTGTGGTGGACAAAGTGGAATCGGGGAGGTTTTCTAGGGGTGCCCCTGTTTCCTCTGCCATATATATCATTCCACCGTTGCTCCATTCATCATAATATAATCATTTGGTTGCAATAAAGGAAATATCTTATATTTGTTTGAGAGTCGCAATTTTTGTCCTGGTCAGTGTTCTTCTGCATTGTTTGTCTTCCAACATCATCTATATTACAGCAATAATCTTATATCCTACTGTTTGATTTGAAATAGACTTTAGTCAAGCAGGACAAGTAGAGTTGAATTTAGCAAAAAGGCAAACCGTGCAGAGTTCAATATTCCAACTGATAAAGGGACTATCAAAAATTTATTCTCTTTGGAGTCCGGAGTAGAGGTATCGGTAACCTACCAAGCTACACTAAAAGAAATCTTGATAAATGGTATTAGTTGTTCAGTTGTTAAGGTAAAATTATACAGAATTAATAGAAGTCTCCACTGGTGGTCCGCAGACATAATTAAAAAATATCATAAAGCAAGTGGAAAGTAAAGAAGTAAAATTTATTCACATATTTCGTAATAATAACCTATAATTAATACCCCAAATATTAAGAATATAGGCCTTCTTTTAAAAAATGGGATGTAAAATTAGGGGTCCGTAAATTTGTTTAGACATTTTAGAGGTCCTCGGGTTCAAAAAGGTTGAGGAACGCTGCTCTAGATTATTTGCAGATACTGTACTGCATTATACGAGTAGTTTCTCTACTTAAAATACAACTAACTAGCCTTAACTAGGAAAGCTATTTTACTGTAAATAAAAATGTTAAAATTTAGTGTAAATGAATAATTTCGCATTAAAAACACATTTTTTGGTGTTACTTTACATAAAAAACCAAATGGAGTTAGGACCCATATGGTGAAAAATAATGCTTTTTCTGCAAACACACATATCAAGGGATGTTAGGCCTTCCAATTGTAGATTTTAACAATTTTTACCATTGGATCATTAACACCTCTGTCTGTTGTAGAGAAAGGATTGTAACACAGTCTCCTTGGTCTCGTATCGAGGCTGCATAGAGTATATAGGCCTAATGACCGAAATACAGCTATTTCTATATTAAAGAAAATACAACCTACAATAAATTCACTGGCCCTTGATTCTCAATTCAACTTTTCTAAAGCAAAAATTGAATTTATATGAGCCTCTTTCTGTCTTATAATTATAATTGAAGTATTTTTTTTTCTAGGCTTACAATATCCTACTTGGCATGCCAACCAACTGAACGTTTACTTAGTTTCTTGAATAATACCTATTGAATATTATAATTACAATTATTAATTACATAATATTGTAATAATTTATGCATAATGTGTATCGAGTACTTTTAGTAAACTCAATTGTAAACTAAAAATTTCCCTTGAAAAAATAGGCTAAAGTCGTTAAAAAATGAAACGCTTTACATTTAAAGCAAAATATTCTCTACAATACAATTTTTTGACTAGGGTAAAATGGCAATATTTCGACCTACAAGTATTCAAAAAAAATATTTTAACGTTATCACGGGTAAAGTCACAATTCGCGAATCCGTTGCTGTGGAGAAGTATCTCTGGGACTTAAAAATCATGTTATGGTACCATTGATCTCAATCAATAATATAAAATAAAATGGGCAAAATTGATACCATCAGCTCAACTTTCATTATGTTGTGCTTAGGCCTTTCGATGCGTCTGAGATATGGTAATTGCAGCCCTTAAACACGAGGTTTGTTCAACTTTGGGCTTTCAAAGTACATATGTAAGATTTTTAATGTTTGATTATGCCGTTGATATTGATGATGATGATGATGATGATGATGATGATAATAATAATAATAAACGTATATATTGAAGTTGGTTACATTTGTCGTTCACAGGATCTGCCTGCAAGCGTGATAGTTTAGAATTAGCACGTGTATGTGGAGTGCTTATCTAATATCTACATAGGAGTTAGATGTGCCCATGTCCATTACTGCGAGCACGTATTGTGACGGACTGTACATTCTGCAACATGAATGATTGAGCACAACTTGATAACTGAAAAGCTAATTTTTTCAGGTGACAGTAAACTCTAGACAGAAAAGTAGTTCATAGGTGCGAATTGTGCTTTAGATCGTATCAGTTACAGCACCACGGGGCTACTAGCAGGTTATTCTGTAATTAACTTTAATGCTACTATTGTATATTTTTGACAGTTTTTCTAATGCTTGCGATCTTCAACTTGGGAAAACCCTTAATGTTCCTAAAAACTTGACAACGGTACTGCTAACGATTTTACAAAACAAGATTATGTTTTTTGGGCAAATTATTGTTAGACTAAGTCAGGACTAGATTTATGAGGAAAAAATAATATTCTAAAAATTAACTTCAATAAGATCTCACAAGAAGGCTTATGTTTGTAACCCACTCTCGCTGTCATAGATTGGCACACAGTATATCACACTATATCATTCAGAATCTCTAACATCTGAGTCCTTAAAGGAAGGGTAAACTAAAAAAATACCATTTTCTTATTTTAATCTCATCGCACGGAGCTTTGAATTACGAAACGAATGGTGATCTCGTGAACTTCAGGTGCCCAATATTACGCCTTGTACGGGTGAAGTAAAACGCTCCTGTGACGTCACTCCTGACTAACTCGCGGGCAGGACAACAGCTACTGTAATGCTCGCGCCTGTGTTTCTAATACACCACAAAGTCTCATTTGTGTTTGTTGTTGATAGAGATGTCTGCAATGTTACCTTATAAGGACAAATCTCGGTATTCACAAATTAATTTCACACGAAAAGAAAATGACAAGGAATTATTGAAAGAATTGCAAGGAAGAAAAGAAAATACGGAATGTGGGCTGTGTATAGCCTACATATGAAAAAGGGCCACGAGAGTGTGTGTTGTTGGGACTCTGAAGTAATTTGTGAACAGAAGGGGGTTGTGTACTGTATAACACAACCTGCCTCATTCGATAGCGTTATTATAAATAAAGATACACTAGTTGCCAGGCGTTATCAGTTAATACTTAGAGCTAATACAGTTCAAAAACAAAATATTTTTCAAGATACGAACAGAGTCACTTTCAGATTCAGAATCATCTTTTGCGCTAGTAGAAATGTCTGAAATGCTAAAAAAGCTATCTAAATCACAATTTCTAGAAGAAACATTCAATGAATCTGAGCAAACATTGACATAAGTTTCATTTCCTAGTTCACACTGAGCGCCTACGCTGGTAGAAACTGAATTTTCGTCATAAATACTAGATTCCAATTCATGATTTGTCCATTCCCGGATACTGATGGATTACTGTTCGAATCTTGCAACAACTCTCTCATTTCCTTCTTCCTCAAGTACGACGATTTTCTTTTCTTCTTTGGCGGTGTTTCAGATTTCCCACGCAAAAGAAGTGATGGCACAGCACTTCTTTTTTAAACAGATTGCGGAGTTTCTCCAGTTAACTGTTTTCGTAACTGTACCGAAAGCTCGGTATCATTTCCTTCAAAATGTTGTGAACAAACCGTACTGTATTTACTAGGAACAAATTTTTCTCTTTTTATTTTTATCAGCCATTGCTTATTAACGTTCGGGTGACTTATCTCTGTTGGGAAATCGATGAAAATATATTTTAAGTGTGTTATCACTCTTCGACGATGAGTTTGTACACCCCACAACACAACAATAAACCATTGTTTGAACAGGTACTCACTAAAAAACTGTAACAGTAGACAGAATGCTGTGAAATGTCTTTCACCGGGCGAGACTGAGCCAAGCACTCGTCAGGCGTGACGTCACGCGCCCACCGCGTTACAATAAACATATTCGTTTTGTGATTAAATGTGAAGGTATAAAACATTTATAACAGTGAATATCATTTAATAAAAACATTTTCTTTCAATCCGTACGAAGAAAGTGACACTGAATGTTTAGTTTACTTTTCCTTTAAGAGTAGATGGCACATTGTTTATTTCCTCTCTCTCTCTCTCTCTCTCTCTCTCTCTCTCTTAAAAAATATTGTTTCATAGAATGTTTAGCACTCTCTGGAATCTTAAAATAGACATGATTTTGATGTTTCAATAGAACATAATTCTTAGCCCGGGAAGTATATTTCCCAAGTCTGAGAATTTCCACATCTGTTGATAGTCCTATACAGCCCCCTCGAGCCCTGGTTTTAGCATAGGCCTACTGTATCACTCTAATCTTTAAAATTTTGAAGGAGATTTTCATTGTTGCGTGCGTTTCTTAAAAATCACATTGTATAATCACAAAATTCCCACTTAATGTAGAGCTGAAATAAATTAAAAAGCAAGAACTGAGTTTTGCTAAAACTCTCACTTCGCAATAAGCAAGTTCTGAAAACCAAAACAAATTTAGGGCACTGTAAAGGCATTAATCAGATTTTGATAAAACATCTTGGTCTTCGTTTTTATGTTTACGATTCAATGAAAATTTTGTAAATTTCGCTGTTAGCAAGCTGTGCAAAAACGGTCCTCAATTGCTGTTGAATCAACTGATGAACAAGGAATAAATGCACACAAAGGAATCTAAATAACTAGATTACCTAACCAATACCAATTTTAAAGCAAACAGTCTGCAAGAATAATCATAAGTAATAGGCCTATAATGGATACGAATTTGTCGCACAAGGAAGAAATTGAGTGTCGCCATCTGGTCTCCTTCGATCGTGTCGCTGTAATTGCAGTGTACATAATGTATACAAGGGAACTACGTCTGGGGGCATTTGGCTATGCGGTATAAAAGAACCCCGAGAGCGCAAGCAAGTACAGTATCTGCAGTCTCTTGCCGGTTGCAGGCCAGCACAGATATTGTAAATGACCAGTTCGTGAGGGACTCGGGTATGAAAATACATTTTTAGACAGTCCAGGGTAACGGTAGACGATATTTATTAAAAGGAGAAAATTATGGTATTGAGTGTTATACAATTATGATACTCCAGCCTCCATTGTGACCAACTTCGATTGCCTCGCATGGAGAATACTCTTTTAGTTAAGAATAATTGCGTTTGATTATTAAACAGATTCAGTCTGATATAAATCGAAAGTGTTAAAATTCATTACGCCCTTTTAATCACTAAATTTCTCACGGTGGTCGCAAATATGTCTTACATTGGCAGCCATGTACGAGAAGTCAATAACCTCAGTCTGCGCCAGTGCATACTAGGTGGCTGCAAAGCTCTCAAAATGGCTGCAGCGTACATATTCAAAAAAATGTTATTTCAAGAGTATTAACGCTTGTGTAGAAATAGTGTATAATACACGTGGTAGAATGTTTTATTTTGCTCGTAGGATTGCTTCACCCGCCCTTAAGGGCTCGTTCTTTAAGTTCTTCCAATGTATGGGGTTTGACCTTTTTCAAGTTCCCCCATAAATAATATTCACAAGAGAAATTAACTCTATCTCGGAAGCTGTACTAAAAAGGTGCCGGTGTTGTGTGGATGCAAGATGAGGACATTTCTAACATATCTTGTGATGAGCTGCATGGTTATTTCCATTGTAATTGTAAGATCGTTTACAACGTTAGCGGTTTTATTTGCGTAGTTATTTCACCCGATCGCTCGGGAGTTAGAGTTGTGGCCGCCATGATTTCCAAGCTCATACGTGAAACACACTGTAATTAAGAACAACCGCCTCCTCGATCTTGCCCTTATTATCCCTCGTCAAGGAAAAGTTAAAAGAGTCATATTCCAGGAATGCGTGGAGGAAATGTGGAAAGGAAACTCCTAACCGCCGCGCCGCCATGATTAGATATCTCCACCAACTTCCTACCGCAGAATCCTGCAGGTAACACATTTTAGCTAATGCCAAACTTTATTTGTGAAATCTCGAGGTATTAAGTGGAAACAGAAGAACGACAGTAAACGGATTACCGTATACTCCTCCATCTGTGAGTGGACCAATACGACCAGGAGACAAGAACTGGAATTGTTATGAAATAGATTTCGGCCAGTTTAATGCAGTTGATACAGTTCTGGTCGCCCTGCCTGAAAGGGACTGACTAGCTTAGTCACAAAAGTTTTCCAATATAGAGAAATACAAGTTATCAGCCCGGAAAGGAAATTATATATATGGTATGTCTATTGAGATCCGAGAAGAAATTAGGCCTATTCATAACGGTTACGGGCTTACGGCCCTCCATAAATATTTAGAATGAAGATAAATTTAAGTAATTCTACCCGAACTGACGGCAATAGGCTGTAGACTTACAGCGCTTAAGGGTCCTTCGAAGGTATTTAGAATACTGAAAAATTTAAGTTATTTGCCCCGAAGGGAAGACATATTGTAGGCCAGAAAACGAGAGTTATTCTTATTACACTGGTCTACAGTGATACTGCAACTGAACAATAACAAGTGTAGTAACCCATCAAATCTCGGTTGTGTAAGTGATGAACATGGTGAGAGATTCTTTCAGGACATAACAGCGATGGTAAATACGGCCCAAGTATGATGGGTGATTTCTGCTGGTTTCTACAGCGATTAACTGAGCGGAAAAGCAAAAGTCTCCATCACTTTTAAAAGAGGTTTTAGTGCTTACTACATATTGTAAGTGTATATCTTCTTATAAATTTATTTAAAATAATATAATTTAACAATTTTCAAAGTATATGTAGGATAAAGTCAATTTATACCTCTGACTTTACGATGAAAGTATATACTGAATAGTAAGGTTTCGATTATTTTTAGAGTTTCATAACTCAAAAAAATTTGATAGCCGATCTTTTATTATTATATATGAAGAATAAGAATAATATTAAGCTATTTACGAAAATAATAGGCCTACTTACGTAGAAACCAGGCAGGGGAGAAATGTAAAGTTGTATCCCATATTTTGTGTACGTGCTGAAGCTGTTCTTTTTTAAAGAAACCGGTTTTTTTTGTTCAGCAGCGTTTTCATTGCAGTTCATTATTTGCCGAACCAAATCTCCATTACAATTGGCACACTTCAAAAATTAAATCCTTGTTGACCTTTCCAGGGGAAAGAACCCTTGTCTGATACAAATAGCGTAAAAGTGAAAATCTAACTTGATCAGAAGTTATATCTACTCGTTTGGGTTTCTGGACATCTTAAAATATGTGTTCTGCATCTTCTCTAATTAGACATAATTATTGGCATAGTCCTTTTGTCATTTTTTTTTGTCCACTAGTTTTTCATACCCCTAAGCGCCACCATGCTAGACCATTTTTCTGTTTCTTGAAGCAACCTACCACATAATTTTCCATATCCCACATTTATTTTATGTTTATGTAATACAATAATGACCTTTCCCCATCCTTATTGCGAAGTGATCCTGCCTTTGAATATCATTCAAAGATGGATATGAGAAAGGAAGAAATGCCCATGTTCGGCAAAACTAACGTTATAGGCTAACTAGAAAGTAAAAGAAGCAGTACGGAGAGAGAGAGAGAGAGAGAGAGAGAGAGAGAGAGAGAGAGAGATAAACGCGATGAGATTAATACTGGAGAAAGAAAAGAAAGTCGACGCAGATGGCATGCTCCAAATTTGAACGATGTAATAAAATAATATTTTGGGGGAAGATACAGCCAACCTTCACATGGTCTTGCGTGGCTATTGCCTTTGAAAAATAAGTCTGTTAACTGGGACATAATTTACCTTAACCCCGTTTTTTCGTCGGGACCCAGTTTACTGCATCCTTTGCTCTCTGAACCTGCTTTACTCTTATAGCAAAATAGCAACAGAAATTTCTCATATACGGATTCTATAGCTATAGGAACGTGAATCCAGTGCATTCTGGGCTGCATGTGGCAAATTCGAATGCTGGCAGAAGAACTTGTGAGTGGTGCTGCACGCCGTCAAGGTCACATATCTGCAAACGTTTCTGCTTGTTTTCGTCTTGTTCAAAGTGTTTGAACACGTTCACGCATACCTGTGTGTACAAATTCAGTGCATTTCAATGCGTACGTTAACACTTTCATGTCAGTGAAAGAATATATTAAATAACTATATATACAGTAAAGTTGTGGCAATCCTGGTTAAAGTAACCTAGTGGAAGACTGATTCTTTGTTTTACATCTGATAATTTTCTTACCCTATTTATAACTCCGTTATTTATGCTCACCTTACAGTTGATATGTTATAATTTTGCATTTCAATAGAAAACTTCTGCTTTATTTTGTTTACTTAATTGTGATTCTGCCTCGTGCAGTGTTTACCATGATTATTGTAAGCTGACTGAAGTAAATGGACGTATCAAAAATTTGATGGCAATCGCTAGTTTGACTTTCTTTCTTTATTATTATTATTATTATTATTATTATTAAAATCACCATCATTACTATTATTATTATTTCTGCTTATGGCAGGTCTAAACCCACATGTGAAATTTTACCCTCGCTTATGGCAGGTCTAAACCCACATGTGAAATTTTACCCTCCCTCTTTATCTTCAGCTACATCTTTTAACTCTCCATACCTTCTTTTCTTCTTGATGTCTGAGTACCTTAATTCTTCTTCTACCAAGCTTTCTTGTTGTTTTCCTTCGATTATAATAGAAGTACTTTTCATCTCATAATGTGTCCTATCCAGTTACCTTTTCTTTTCCCTACAACGTTCAAGGTACATCCTTTCTCATCCGCTCTTCTTAAAACTAAATTTTTACTGTGTATGAGCACAGAGTCATCTCCATTTTCCTCAAACACCGCATCTCAAAACTGTCTAAATATTTCCTTTCCGTTTTCCTCAGCGTACATGTTTCAGCTCCATATAAAGCAAACCTCCGTCCGTGAGTAGCCTTTTATAAGCTTGGCTGCAATGCGATTTTCTCGCTTCGTATTCAGAGTGGCCTCATAGCAGGGAAACAGACACATATTGTGGACTAATCACTACTGTCATTTTAAGGAATTGTCTAATCCATGTGGATTATCTGTTGCCAAAGTTTGGAAGTCAGTGAACTATTATTTTCGAAATAGGGGAGAAGAGGGATGCGCTTATATTCTGAAAACACTAGGAGGGTTCTTAAAAAAGTAATAAATAAAAAAAAAGCTAACATGTCCTCAAAAGTGAGGTCTCTATTTCCATCCGAGTAAAAAGAAAAAAAAGTAGCAATCCACACCGCTTAATAAAACGAGCTTTTGCACGTTCTCATCCCATACTTAAAGGTAAAGTGATCCCTGTATGGGCCGTGGAGATCCATAAGGTTCTGGGAGGTGGAGGCTGCCAGATTGAGACATTCGGCACAGGAATACTCCTGGTGCTCATTTTTTAGCGGCTGAGTCGATCCCAGGGCCATAGTGCCACCAGTGCCACGAGTGGAAAAATCCTAATGCAGTTCTTGCCCTCCCCATTAATACTGTAGTTCAAACACTTATTTAACTTATGTTCAAAATTATACAGTAATAATATGTTATTCAACTATCTGCAGAATACAATTTCCCTGGGTGTTCGCTCTGCTGCTGAGGGAAGGTAGCTCTTCTGAGACCGTCACGGAGCCTGCGGGCTCGAAAAAAAAATGGCAATTACGTCACCGTATTACGTCAGGTTACCGCACCAAGTGCGAGGTCATCAGGAGTTACCGGTTTTACGCTCCTCTCCGGTTTGAAACCCGAGCCCATCTTCTTGTTAGAGCATGTGGCACGGTAGATATCGTGGGCTTTGGGTTGAACCCAGTGGCGGACGCAGAATGTTTTTTTTTTGGGGGGGGGGAGATTTGAACAGCTAGAAAGAATACTAAAACATCAATTAACTTTTATATTAAGCGGCATGAAATCAGATTATTTTATGCAACATAAATGTTTGAAAATTTAAATAATATAAATGTACATTGATTAAAAACACAATTTGAATTCGGTGCAAGCCAGTTCGTGTGCTTTTATTCTGTTCTGCTGTTAGCTTACCTGAATTAGGTTAACTATGTCTTGTATGCACCATTGATAGCATTGGTTACTTACATGGTAACTCGAATCGATTCATGGATGGTTTATTCATAGCATGTCGTGATCTCACAGCTGTTAGTTTTGTTTTTATATAACAAAGTAAGAGAGTAATTATTATTTGTATAACCCGTTACATTTTTATTCATAGAATAGTCTTAATGAGTCCATCTCGAGTTGACGAGTTTCATGAGATAAATTCGTCAACTTTCGTGGGATTACCTATGATAAAACCACTCTCAGATGTGTGAATAGCTCAGGGAAAATTTTTGTATTTTAAATTTGAATATAACATTTTTAAACAGAAAAATAGATACCTGTTTTTTTTCCTTGGCTCTTCACTCAACTGAGAGTGCTCTTACCACAGGAATTAAAATTTTTTGCACTAGTCACTTGTACCACCTTTTTTCTACGCCCTTCAATTGACTATTAAACATTTGCTTGTAGTGTAGGTAGACACTCCGACCTACAAATTGAGGTGCATCGAGAATTAACAATTGTTCACCTAAGTACAGGTATTTCAATATTGAAATAAAATATAAAATACATTCACCAATACTAGGTCATAGTGCTAAATTAAAATACGATGCTGCAAAAATTAATTTGCATTAATCCCTAAATATAAGGTTTTTTAAATTTTGTATCGAAATATTTCTTTCTAGTTCTGTAGAGTTATACTATACGAGTGGCGTAGGCCTACCTGCTAACTCAACATTTAAGTGGCTTATTGAATATTATTTTTATCAATGTGCACATGGAGTTGGACTTCCTATGAATATATCGTTTGAATCCACCCAACACTCCTGATTTCCATTTAAAAATGAAAATTATTTTGAAACCTAAAAATTTCACACTAATAACAAAAACTTCGCCAAAAATACAAAATTTAATGTTTTTTCGCCAATATAAAACAATATTTCGGCCTAGAAGTGTTTGGAACAGAGATTTTTCACTTTATTAGTGGTAATAACCAAAATTCACGAGTCCTTCACACAGGGAAACTAGGTATCTCTAGTTATATCAGATACTGATGTGATATCTAACTAGCAAACTGAACATATCAAAACCATATTCTCGCTTGCTTGAAACCCTCTTCAAAATTTCAATTATAATTATAATTCTCATGTAATGTCCAACAGAGACAATAATCTGTGGTTCATGAAAGCTTATATATCAATCTTGAATGTCAACTGTACAATAACAGTGGGAGCCCGGTCACAAAAATCACTAATTAGTGTGCCTCACAGTACTGCATATGACATGACTTGTCTGTCTGTGAGGTAGACCATTAGGGCAATCAGTCATAGGAGAGAGGTTCCATCCGGCGCTGTGAGTTGAACTCCGGCTTAGCTCAGTTGGTAGAGCATTGGCGCGAATAGCCAAAGGTCCTGGGTTCAAGTCCCAGTGTCTGAGGAATTTTTCTCCTATAATATTCTCGGTGTGAGGCTGGACCCACCTTATCGTTTTACTAGGCCTACATCATTCTAGTAGAGTATACAGACATTCTTGAGTTCGTGCGTGCATTTTTCCCGTTGTTTAAATAAGCAGAAATTTTAACACCTGTGCTCTCATTGAAAATAGTTGGTCCTAAAAGAGATGAAAATGGGGACGGGAGAAAACTGCATAAGGACAAGCTTCTTTACCTGTACTCTTCACCGGATATAGTAAAGGTAATTAAATCACGGATGAAATGGGCTGGACATATTGCGCGCATGGGGGAGAAAGGACATCTCAAAAGTATTGACTGGGAGACCCGAAGGGAAAAGACCACTTAGAAGATCTAGACGTAAGTGGGAGGACAATATTAGTATAGATTTAAGGGAAGTCGGATTTGCGAGGGATGGTTGGAGTTTGCACAGAATAGGGTTGAATGGCGGGCTCAGGTAGCGCGGCAATGAACCTTCGGGTTCCATTTAATAATATTCCTTTAGCTTGTTAAGGAATTGTCTATTGGCATGCTCTCATCACCTATAACGTTCTGATAAATGGACACCAACTTAACAACAGCATTCCATTGTAATACATGCAAGAAACTCGCCGTTCAATATGGAAGATAAATCACATCCACCTTATAAATCACGGGACTGGACATCACTTGTGTTGCAAAACTTCTCAAACCCCCTATAGGTACGGTGACCACATTTCTGTTAGTGAAAATCGGGATAATTTTGTTAAGTCAATGCCCTCTTATCTCCAGAACACCTAATCCTCTTTTGCTATGAAACATTATTATTAACCTGGTACTCACATCTTTTCACATGATAGTAGTACAGTGAGTCCCACGCAAGAGTTGGCCAATGACGCGGGTTTCTGCCTCGCGGCTGGCACAGCTCCAACTCCCGAGCGATCGGGTGAAATATCTACGCAAATAATGCCGAGGTCGTTGTAATGATTCAGGTTCTTACATTTACAGTTAAAATTACAATGCAAATAACCACGTTACCTCATCACAATAGATGGTGGAAATGTTCTCCTCTTGCATCCACACAACACTGGCATCTTTTTAGAAAATTTTCTTTCATGCACATAAGTTCAGCTTCCGAGATAGGGTTAATTTCTCTCGTGATATTGTCTTTTTAAGTTCTTCTTATGTATGGGAAATTGACCTATACACTTTATTTTTCAAGTTTCCCCATAAATAATATTTACATACTGTTAGAAGAACTTAAAGACATTATCACATAGGCCTATCACAAGAGAAAGTAGCTCTGTCTCGGAAGCTGAACTTATGCGCGTGAAAGAAAATTTCCTAAAAAGGTCCCAGCATTGTGTGGATGCAAGAGGAGAACATTTCTAACATATCTTGTGATGAGGTACGTGGTTATTTTCATTGTAATTTTAACTGTAAATGTGAGAACCTGAATCATTACAACGACCGCGGCATTATTTGCGTAGATATTTCACCCGATCGCTCGGGAGTTGGAGCTCTGCCAGCCGCGACGCAAAATCCCGTGTCTTTGGCCAACTCTTGCGTGGGACTCACTGTAGTATAGCAGTATATATAAGTATACCCTTAGCAACCAGGGAAGTCGGTTGAGGCCAGGTAGATTCCTTCACCCACAGGCACCCTCACATTTACAAGGGCAGGAGATTTAGGACCAACCGTAATTTCCTCCCCGTGAGTCACCTAGTCTACTTCAATCAATCAATCTTAGATTTTTTTAATATGTCATTTTATCTTAAAATGTTTGTTATATATCAATTCTACACATAATTACAAGAAAAATGACACCAAACAATGTATAATTTACTTTAATAAGAACATAGGACTTGAAAGCAGTTTTCTCGTAACTTTTATTTATGTATTTGTTATAGATGTTCCTGTTAAAGTAAATTATACATTGTTTGGTGTCATTTTTCTTGTAATTATGTGTAGAATTGATATATAACAAACATTTTAAGATAAAATGACATATTAAAAAAATCCAAGATTGATTGATTGAAGTAGACTAGGTGACTCACGGGGAGGAAATTACGGTTGGTCCTAAATCTCCTGCCCTTGTAAATGTGAGGGTGCCTGTGGGTGAAGGAATCTATCTGGCCTCAACCGCCTTCCCTGGTTGCTAAGGGTATAGGTTGGGTTTAGTAAGTATAAACAAGACATATTTTCTTATTGAACAAGACGTGCTCTGCAATAACTGATGGTCAGAGTTAAAAAGAAAAATATTTTAAGTTGATCATTTGTTATGTTCATTGGCATTAATTTTTTTTCAGTGTTTATAGAAAATATGTTTCGGGTTCTTTCCAATCATATTTCGCTGGTGAAGCCAGTGCTCTTAAAAAAGATCCTTGCTTTTCTTTATGTTCTCGTACAAGCTGTAACGTTCAAAGTTTTGCTTCCTTTATATATATATATATATATATATATATATATATATATATATATATATATATATATATATATATATATATATATATATATATATATATATAGATGTTTTTGTTTCCTATTTGATTTCTGTTTTCCAATAATCGGATTATTAGGGACTATGGGGGGTTTTATTCGGGACGCCAGGAGAAAGTACTTAAAATTGGGAAGGTCCCGATTTTTTTCGGGAGGTATGGTCACCGTACGCTATAGAGATTGTTTCGTAGTGAAGAGTACACCTTCTCCTATGTCTCTCAGAGTCACAATATCTTGAGGCACTAGAATAGTTTTCTTGTTATTTTAAATAAATATATTATTTAAAATAAAATACTATGCGCAATTTACTTGATAGGGAAAAATAACACTGAAGTAAAATAATGCGTTCTACGCTTGTTACCATCATAGTACGTGCATTTTAAGTGAGTAATCTATCACTCTAGTATAAATATTACAAAGCTATTAATAAGCCGGGTTTTGAGGGAAAACGTATTTTGTTTCTGAAAAGCTTGACTCATATTAGGTATTATTTACATGTGTCATGGATCGATGTAAGCAATAAAATTGTGTTAAAGTGTGGACAATTAAAATATGACATGATATGACTTTATTTGTTAATACATCATTACACTGTGTAGCAACATCAATATAAAATAATAATAATGATAGTGATAATTCAAATTTAAGATCAATTACAATACATGTCCATGGTATATTAACAAGAATCAAAATTTTCTACTATTAAAAAATTACTCAAGGCTATAAACAAGGTTCGATATCAGTGTTGATCCGACTGTTCTTTTAAAAACAGGCGGTAATAAGTTTTTTAATACATCTGGGAGACTATTGCATGATTTTAGAGCTACTGTTACAAAACTATTTTGTGTTTTACATGTATATTCGAACATACACGTGTGGGATAGTTATGGATTACTGCACATAGTTTATAATTATTATTTCTCTTAACATTAGCCAGGCAATGTGATGTCCAAGCTAAAATGCCAAGCTTTATAAATAAAGGTTTACACTGCGTTCTTGAAGGAACTCACACACAATTCTGATAACCCTCTTTTGGAACATAGTTTATACGCTAAAGGAATGAACTACTCTCATGTAAAATATGCAACAGGCCTATCTAAAATACAACCTAGCAGGCTTAATACTCAGCCAAATAGTAATAATAATAGGTATAACCTGAATTTATTAATTTTGAGTAAGTTGTGTAAGATGTGTTGCGAGGAAAGATAAATTCATTTATAATTTTAGAGCCTATTTTTAAGTTGAGGGCCAACTTTATGGTTTTATTGAGTTTATTGTAGGTACCTAAAACCTTTTTTAGAGCCTATAATCCGAAGACTTTTGTAATCCTTAAAAACAAAAAAGTGGGAGGAGCAATCCTGAAAGAAACTATACTCTGCACGTAGCATATTCTATGTACAAGTCAAGAAGGTTGTTTTCAGTATAACAGTGGTGTTCATACAAATTCAATAAGGGCGAAACCAGTTTTAGATTGAGGCATAATAGACCTTAATATTCAGTGGTCAAGTATCGCCCGTTTGGAAATGAACACCACTGAATGGGTACCATGATGGACTGCCCACCCTTTGTGGGTACGATGGCCTGACGGCCACAACTTAACCTTGTACGGACCTACCCTGAGGACTCTCCGGCCTCAGATAGATGTGCGATGAAGGGCAATACCAATCGGTTGGGTACTTTCATGTTTGTGAGAAATAAGTCTTTTACTGTCGTAAATGTACAAGTTCAGGTTGATTTTAAAAGTTTTCCAGATAAATAATGGGAATGAAAAGTTAGTATGGAAACTCTGATATTCTTGTTGTAAGCAGAATATGCACGTTATATTCTGTTAGGAGTATTTAAAATAAAATTATATATATAAGTTACAATGAATGAAAATAAAAAAAGTTACTATTGTTTTTAAAATATATTGAAAAAAATAATGTATGTATTGTCCTCATTCTTGAAACAGAAAAAAATTACTTACTTCATAAATCTCATCTATATAATAAAAGTGCTTGTTTGTTTATCTGTCTGCGATCCCCAGCCAAAATGTTCTAGAGAACACAGGAGATCTAATTTTTTTTAACATAGATGTTCTGAAGGGTGGCGGAATGCACTTTGAAGCCAGATTTTCATTTTAACTTTCGTTGGCTGGTTATCAGGGGAAAATAGGCAGAAAAAGTGTCTTTTGAGCTATTGACGTAACAGTTTCCGCTAAAATGTTTCAATTGTAAAATGAAATTACACATGGCCGCTGTGTTGTCATATCAACCAGAAAAAAACCACTGTGAAATTGATCTTTTTTTTTAAACATAGAGCGTCGATTTGTCGATCAATTCTATTTCTTTAGGCAGCTCTGCTTGATTAATTTGTTTATAATGTATCGACACGCAAAGATCTCAATTTTTTACATAGGTGGACTGGAGGGGATAATGAAAGTAGGCCTAAATTGGAAAACATTAATCAATTTGGACGAAATTCACTATACGGGAATCTTTTGGGTCAGGGAACTCTAATCTGGGGTCTTTTTTTTCCCCCGGGCGGTGTTTTCTAAATGTGAATTGCACCACCTCGAATCCGATTTTTAGCTTTTTCGTTATTATTCGTTTTAATTGTTTATGATTGTTTAGTGTAAGTTTCAATAAATACGGTGTTTTAATTAGTTTCTGTTAAGTAAACGATTAAAATATCAAGCAATTGAATTAAACGCGGACTAAGCCGCGGGCACCTGCTACTAAAGAGTATATGGGCTTTATCTATGTCGAGAATATTACAAGTCGCGATCCATATTTGCCCCCTTAAAACGTCTTTAGAGTCCTACCTGTATGGGAAACCAGTTTAAATTAATGAACAGCAAAAGAAAAGCCAATTCGCCTTCAGTTTATGTAAAGTTTAATACGTATCAATTCTGCATGTTGCAGAGAACTTTGTCTTTAAGCCAGTAGTAGGGGATAAAATATTTTTCACCTTATTTTCGTCGGTTAGGTATGTCAGTCGGTATGACGCTGGCTTTCTGTGACCAAGGTTAGCGGGTTGTATACCGGCCCAGGTCGATGGCATTTATGTATGCATAAATATTTATGTATGCATAAATGTCTGTCGATTTACAGACATATAAAATAGCTTCTGCGGGTACAGTCCTGTCCGCCGTCAAAATAATAACCATAAATCCAAAACCTACAACTTATTTTCGTATACAGTATTTTTACATCATTAACGTAGCTACTAGGGTACTTGATATTCGTGTTACCGGTCCATACCCCTTGAGCTCTCAGACTCACCACGGAGAATTTTGCATATTGTAACCTGTGATACATGCCTCCAGATTTACTTCAAATTCTCACAAATCTAACATGTAGTGACGTTTTGTAGTGTTTTATACACTACATACAAAGTAATAAAAATACGTTTATAACACAAAACACCTAAGGTGACCCTGAGAGGCTCTATTATTTTTATTTTACAGCGTTTGATTTTAAATGAATGGCAGCAATGTAATAATATTATTTTATTATGTTACATTGGTGTAACTGTCACAAATAAATCACTCCATTTCAGTTTATAGCAGGCTATGAATACGTACGAACGAACTTGGCTGAATAGCATG
Source organism: Ectobius pallidus (assembly GCA_964059195.1). Lineage (NCBI taxonomy): Eukaryota > Metazoa > Arthropoda > Insecta > Blattodea > Ectobiidae > Ectobius > Ectobius pallidus. Next base: position 59,199,128 of record CAXKWD010000011.1, read on the forward strand.
TGACATTTATATTAGCAATATTTTCAGTAGTGACGAATATAGGTTATACCACAAGACAAAATTGTGATGAGGGATGAAAATGATATCCAGGAAATTTAAGACAAGACAGTCGGCCTAACTAAAAAAAATCAGGAAAACTCTGATACTGATAGTAAAATACCAACGATTAAAGTGAACGTCCCATTTGAAGGTCCTTCAATAATAATTTTATAAAACATATTATAGTTTCAATGGAGGATAATAGATCTACAATTTAGTGGTAGCATTGATACTGTATTGTTTAAAAAAGTGCATGAAATTTCAAGCGTGAAGGCAGTAGACAAGCCAGTAATTTTAGTCGCCATTATATTTACATATTGCGGTATAGCATTACAGCCTTTGGGAATTATAAAGAGTTACCCCCTCCCCTATTTGTTTTTACTTATAAAAATAGCTGATATCGCTTTTAAATATACACAATTAAACAAATAAATCGAATAAGTAAATAAACACACTCCTATTGAACTACCCTCTTTAAAAGTACTAATTGCTAGTTTGTATTTTTTATTGCATGGCACCAACTAATTTGTAAAAAATTGCAAAAACTAAATATTTTGTAAGTATTTTAACTGACTGCAAACTTTAACGGCTGTAACAAACAACAGCCAAACACACGAACTAAATTTATTGTTTGTTACTAGAGAAGCTAGAGCAACGATTAGCTAAAACACAGGAAACCAAAACTAATCAAAATCGCGTGGTAAATTCAAAATATGTCGATTACTTCTGGGTATTTCCTAACTCTTCCGAATAAATTCAATCATCGTGTGCATGTCAAAAGGACTGCTACGAAACTTTAATTTCGTTGTGAAAATGATAATAAAATAAAATGAGATAGCTGTTTTTCAATTGAAAAAAAGGGAAAAAAGCAATTGAAGAACTTATATCAAAGTGATTTTCTCCATGATTCGACATGTTCACAAAAAATACTTGATAAAAATAGAAGAATAGGAGCTTAATTCTATGCAAATTCCTTTTTATCCATTGAGATAATAGTTACGTAACTGAAAAAAAATTACTAAACTTGGGATTAGTGGATCTTCCTTCATGCTAATTAATTACGTTAAATATATTATGGATTATAATATGGCAGAATAGCCACCAATATACAGATTCATGGCAATGAAAATATATACTATTGATTATAATATGGCTAAATAATATATAGCTTCATGGGAATAAAACGTATGGATTATAGTATGACAGGATGTCCATGAATTTACAGCTTCATGGAAATAAAATAATTATGTTATGGATCATAATAAGGCAGGGTGGCCATAATCTACAGATATTGAATACAGATTAAAAAAAAATCATGTACTGAAAATGTATGCAGTTTATTTAATATAGTAAAAATACATACCAGAGATCTTTCTTAGTATCAAAGTGTCTTTAGTCCTAGACATGTGATCGGACAACATAGTCCTGTACTTATTTTTAATTTTGAAAGTAACATAAACATTTGAGGGGTCTTCAATAGGGATAGTATTTTAAAAACATTCATTGTACGTTCGAGGTACTTCTTGTTTATGAATTTATTAGCTGTACAAAAAAAATTAAAGTAGCTTAATTATTTAAAAGCAATACAATTTTGACTGCGGAAATAAGCGTGAAAATTCACGAGTATTAGCACAAATTCTGACTGAACGAAAATTTACAGATCACGTTCAATTCTTGAGTAATGGTGGAAAAAAACCTTTTCAAAACAAGGTATGAACTTTACATTTTCTAACGGTTTCGAAAATTTAGGAAACTGGGTAACTATAAATATATGCATTATAGTATTTTTAAACTTGCTTGTTAAAAATGATGTAGACGTTATCAGTAAGCTTAGGCATATGAAGGAGATTTCCAAGAGCGCTGCGGAGAGAGATGGCTAAATAAGGTGAAGGTTGCGTAGACTTGGTGTGAATGTGAGAAGAAAGTTGCCTTATTTGGAGGCACAACGGCTAACCATGACCGGGTATGTTGCAATTTTCGCTGCAGCTATTATGACTAATTTGCCACACTCGTGTCATTTCTGGCTCTAACGTTTCTGATGGGAGTTCGTTTATTACTGGCACCTAGAAAGGATGGTGTTCAGTACCATGCATAAGATATATATATGGGTGATTCTTCAAATACGGGAAAATTTGCGTTCCGGAGTGATATTTCCCTTCAAATTCAACTTAAAAAAAATAATTAAATTAAAAGTTTGTTTCTACTACTTCCATACTACAACTATCACTTTGAAATGTCACTAACTTTAAATTCTGATATTCCAAAATCGAATTTAATTCAATGAAATGTCATCCACATGCCCTGTCCCAAACCTCGGTTTTGTTTATTCTAATGCATTTTTCCACAAAACAAAATGTTATTTCCTCTTCAACTTTTTTCCTGTCAATGAGTATGAATGGGTGAAGAATATTAACCCCTAAAAAATAAAATGAAATAAAATTGTCACCCCACCTAATGAACATAAAGAATGTCCCAAGGGTTTTTGGTCATCCACATGGCTGAAAAGAATGGAATTTTTCTGCAGAAATGAGAAATTTGTAAAACTGGCAACAGTGTTAGAAAGCCAACAGGGCAGCTTGTGGTTGAATTGTAAGGTTGAATTTTGCTTGCTTACAAACAGTTTGGGATTAACAAAGGACTTTGTATCATTTTCAAGGAAAACGTTTTTATTCCCCGTCATTAACATGGCTTCTAGAAAGTAGGCAGAAAGTGAATATTAATTAATTTTGATTATGCACTATGATAAACCTTCCAATTCAAAGTACCTGACTGAAGTTGAGCCTACAGAGGTTTAGAAATGGCTTGCTGAGACCACTTAAACTCCTTTTTTGTCATCCACATGCCTGATTTTTGTGTCATCCACATGTCTCATGAAGGGGTGTGTGGATGACTCTCAAGTCATGTAGATGATAAATGTAGGATACTATTGTGTTTGCGGTGTCTGTGACCTGTACTTAAGATCTTAAAACTGATTAAATGAATTTCTGCTTGATTCCCCCCTCCCCCAAAACCGTAAGAACACAGTTTCGTTAAAATTACATTAATTCCGGAGTATGCACACAAATTTGCAAATTTGATGCAAAATCAACTGAAGTATGCTGAGAAAAATATGAAATCACATAAAGAAAAGCAGATTGTTGCCAAAGTTAGTCATTAATGTGGCCTTCTGCCATCCACATGTACACGGATGTCATCCACATGGCTTTAAAAAAGTAATGAAATTAAAATAAATAAAAATATAAACATTTAAGCTCTGCTGGTGTCATATTATAATCAAGTAACCCCTGAAGTATTTTAGTGATTTTTTTTAGATTTTTTAAACAAAGTAAAAAAATTGGATTTTACACACTCCAAATTTTCCCGTATTTGAAGAATCACCCATATATATATATATATATTTGCATACCAGTATGACTGTATTCCGGAAGTAATGGGAAGGGACTGAGAAAATCTTCCTTTAATTCTTGGTTAACTTGCATTAAAAATATTCTACGAAAAAATAGTTATTTACTAAAGTTTATTTAGATACAGAATTTGACAGAATTTTATACCTTTTCAGTCTAGTTAATTGGTTGATATGGTGTTGTTTATTAAACATCGGGATTGTAATGCTACTAGGGTGTATGTCGGAATTCTGCCCAGCAGGAGTTCTTTTACTTGCCTATACTTCTGTCACATTTGAATGAGTGAATGGAGCCTGTAGCGTCCCATAAAGGACAAATGCCTCCTGCAAGTAAGAGACTCTCATGGTGAGCCTTTTCACGTAAGTGAGTTTGCACGTGTCTATGTTCTTCCATACTTCGATTCTCACTTGAACTCACACTGACTAATGATCTTATATTAGTTTACATTTTTATGAAGTTCTTCATTGTTTGTTCCTGCCTTTTAGTTTTCTTTCACAGTCTTTCCAAACGGTTCTTCACCGTGCGCACTGGACCATTGTGGCCTTAATGGTTGTCTGAAGTAGTCTGCCCAATAGAGATGGGGAATATTTCTTGTAACTGTTACATGTATGTAACGGTAACGACCTGTTACAAAAAATCAAAAGTAACGGTTACCAAAGCTCCTCCTAGGATATCTTATTTTCGTCTCAACCAAAGGCGGAATCAGAAAATACTGAAAGGAGGGGCCGACACAGACGAAATTTTGCTGTTATTGGGGGTGTGGGGGTATGGAATATCCCAAAAATGGGGGTCCGGGGTCCTCCCCCGGGATTTTTGTTAAAAAAAAGGGGGGAAAAACGACAAACCCACAATAATAACTGCAAAAAAGAGGAAAGAGCACATTTTCAAACATTCAAGTCTCGCGTTATATGAGCTATCGAGAAACTAGCTATTGATTTGCAGAGTACTCATCAAGAGCTTTTCAACGATACCCCATAAGACGTGGTTTCAAAAATTTCAAATTTCAATCCCCCACCCCCACTCTTACCCCCAAAACCCCCGAATCGTTGGTGTCACTGTGAACTCCATAGCAAGTACTCTAATTTATTCAAACAAAGTTTCTCTCTATACTTCATAGGGGCCGAGATATAAATATTTCAAAATTTCAACCCCCCTCCCCTTGGGCCAATTTTGCTCATTAACGAACTTGTCCGAACTATTGGGCCTAGAAATAACATAATATAATTTGGTTCAAATATCTTCAAAATTACGGCCGTTGGCATGTAAAGATATATATATAAATATACAAAAAAAAGATTAACGGGCGGTGGTTTCGTACTTAGGGAGGCATGAAACGCAAAGATATAAAATAATTTTTTCGAAAGTCATGACATGGTATCGATCCCAGGAATTCTGTATGGTTTTTCCAAATTTCTCAGCAACTCTCCTTTTTCTCAGGATTTATTTAAATACATTTATTTTTGGTTTTGGTTTTTATTTTATTTATTTATTTACTTATTTATTATTATTATTATTTTTAGTTGTGTTGAGATATATGTCAGTGTCGAGCGAATGTAACTGGTCGTAACGTCACGAGAGTTACACCCGTTACCATTATTCTCACCCGTTACAGTAACTCTGACCCGTTACAATTACTCTCACCCGTTACAGTTACTCTGACAGTGACAGTTATTCTCGCCAGTTACAGTGACAGCGGCGGTTACAGTGACAGCGGCAGTGACAGTGACAGGAGCAGTTACAGTGACAGGGGCAGTTACAGTGACAACGGCAGTGACAGATACTCTCACCCGTTACAGTTACTCTGACCAGTTACAGTTACTTTGACCCGTTACAGTTACTTCTAATATTTCTGTTACAAGTGTTTTATCCGTGACTTTGACCTTGTTCTGTTACATCTGTTATTTACAATATTTGAAAAAATAAAATAAAAACATGAAAATAAAAAACAATATAAAAACCTAAAATAAATAAAAAAAAACCATGCAATTATCGTAATTATAAGCTTTTCATGCCACTTAAAAATGTATTAAAATACGATATTGCCTTTATTGGATAATTTAAACTTAAAATATGGATATATATGGATTCGAAATAATAATATTGATAATTTTACTACTACTAATAAAATCCCTATAATATAAAGCCACACGGCTGACTCACTCACTCATTGACATTGATGTTTGCTCACTTCCAGATGAGCTAGAAACTTGAAATTTGGTACACATATAGCTTTTAGGCTATAAACCACAGGAAAATTTCAAAATGTATTTTTTTTAAGTCTTTAGCTCTAAAAACTCCCGAAAAAGGGCTCGCTCACTGACATTAATGTTTGCCCACTTCCGGATGAGCTAGAAACTTTAAATTTGGCACACATATAGCTTTTAGGCTGTAAACCACAGAAGAATTCCAAAAAGTATTTTTTTTTTTAATTTTAGCCCTAAAACCCCCCGAAAAAAGCTCGCTCACTGACATTAATATTTGCTCACTTAGAGATGAGCAAGAAACTTGAATTTTGGTACACATAAATCTATTAGGCTATAAAACCACAGGAAAATTCCAAAATGTATTTTTTTTAATTTTTAGCTCTAAAAACTCCCGAAAAAGAGCTCGCTCACTGACATTAATGTTTGCTCACTTCCAGAAGAGCTAGAAACTTGAAATTTGGCAGGCCTACACATATAGCTTTTAGGCTGTAAACCATAGAAAAATTCCAAAAAAAGTATTTTTTTAAGTTTTAGCCCTATAACCCCCGAAAAAGGGCACGCTCACTGACATTAATGTTTGCCCACTTCCAGATGAGCTAGAAACTTGAAATATGCTACACTTTTATCATTAGGCTGTAAACCACAGGAAAATTCCAAACAGTTTATTTTCATGTCGATAATCGATGTTTTTTTACATCCATGGTTAATAACCGATGTTTTTGCTACATCGATGTTTGTCCCCGACATCGATGTTTTTGTAACAAAAAAAATTAATGGGCTACCTTGGTTCTACGATATAATTTAAATTACAGGAGCTTAATTTCCCAAAAGAATGATTTTTTACAACGATAGTTTTCATGGAAATATTTCTGTTGGTTTGTGAATTTTGCCTAATTTTCTGATACCATGGAATTTAAAAAAAAATACATATCTTTTTTTTTCTAAATACATTGATGATTTCAGGTCGATATTATCGTCATATCGATGTTTTCAGGTCGATATTCGAATATTTCGAATATGACTTTAAGAATTTATAGTTAGCAAAAGTTAGTAAATGTACAAGAAACTTAATGTAGTATTTTCACTTATATTGTAAAATTAGTTGTGAATTATGTATATTTCGTGTTGTAATTTATGTATGTAATCTTTGTACTCCTGACTTTGTCTATTACCTAAATGGTTTAATGACAAGAAAATAAAATTATTATTATTATGATATTATCATCATATCGATGGTTATCTCCGATTTTAACCTCGATATTTTAATTATCGATGCTCATCCCTAATTGAAAGCTTAATTTTACAACTGTTATTTTATTTCGGGGGTCCCTACCTAGAGCCCCAGCCTTGGCTACGGCCCTAACCGGGGGGGGGGGAGATGAAAGGGCATTCCCCTACAAGTGGGAAGTGATCTGGCGATTAACTACGTAATATAAAAAAAAGTAACAGGTAACGGTTATAAATAACAGTTACTTTCGTGTAACTGTAACAGTAACGTAACTGTTCCAAAAAAAGTAACAGGTTTCCATCTCTACTGCCCAACCGATTCCTGTTCTTTCGCGATTTCTTTTTCGATCGCAGGGGTTCCACGTAATAGACTTGTGCTCCCAATCCATCAGTCGTGGTAAAGCTTCACAACGTGCCAAGCGTATTTCCATTTGATTCTTGCAACTTGCTGCGCAACCTTATCGGATGACGTAATTTCTTGTAGTCTTATGTTTGAAATTTCTGTCCCGTAGTGACGCATAGATTAATACTGGGTCCTGTTTCATTGAACTTGCTAATAATATTATAACTCATATTATTATTATTATTATTATTTAACAAAATCTTGTTTCATAGAGATATGAGCACTGCTCATAAAATCTCTTCACATTTTTATTAGTTCATTAGTCAGCTGATTGATTTGAAGGTTAAGTCTGGATTCTTGTTTGTGTTTTTCCCCTTCTTAGTCTTTTTGTCAATACTATTTCAAAGCAACACGGTAACATATATCTTCATAAATATAACAAATAATAACTAGCTCTAAGAAATGAATAAATCTGCCAGGCACTTATTCAAGATAGTAGTAGGCTTATGTACTAAAATCTAACCTCAAATCCTAAAACTTATGACAGAAATGCCTTTGATAGCATATGTAAGCTTTTTCTAAATTAATTTAATCAGAGTGATTCATTTTCCACAAATTTAAGATCACGAAATCTGAATTACATGGGTTTGAGAATAAGTTATTTGTCCAAAATTCTTATGTAGAAAAACACCTAATATTATCGCTAGAGTAGGATTACTTGCACAAAGTCTCTGGGTTTTCACATATATACCTTAGGAGCGAGTCTCACCGTTCGTAGAGTTCCTGCCTAGTGGAGGTAGCTGCACCCTGATTGGCTCAGCTCTTCTGTCCCACTCCACGTGTTGTCTGTCTCTCTCGCTGCGGTATTATTCCTCCACTCAACTATTATAGTATTTTCTACGACTGCCAACGTGCTCCATAATGTTCACTCTGTGCTCAACAGTAGCTCACTGATCTTACGCGCAGCGAATCCGCGCAACTGGTAACGAGACTTAACGAGAAGCTCGCTGGCTGGGTTAGTCTTCAAGGCCAGAGACTTTGTGGAAGTAATCCTACTCTAAACGTTATTAGTTCTACAGTCTATGAAACACTTTACTAATAATATTAGCAATATTTATTAATAATTTAGAGCCATGAACTCATAACTAATATTATTGGAAAATATTCTTATGAAACAGAAGACTAATATTAGAAAATAATATTATTATGTATTTTCTAATAATATGAGTGTAAAAGTTCTATGAACAGGGCCCAGGGAGTGTTCTATATGTGTAAGAGTTTCGATTCTGTGTTTTTCTGTTGAATTATTTATCCAGGAGTACTGTCGCATTTAGCACACATAAATGCCATCTGACTGGAGGAAATCGGATCAGGGACCTAAGCCCTTAAGCCACAGAAAGCCAGTTCTATTCTGACTGTCAGTGGCTTCAACAGAATCTGAGGAAGTGGGTGTGCGGAAGGGGTGCGATAAGTAAAATTTACAAAAAATTGTAAATACCGGTGGAACTGTGACTGTACTTCCGATAGTTTTCATAGTCCGGTTGCAACTGGAAGGTGAAGTCAGAAGTCAGTCATCCAGTCTGTTTCTGACACAACTTTTCCGAAGCTTAAAAGAAAACACTTGCTCACGCACCTCTGAAAATGCAAACATGGCGATGATCTTCTGGGCACGAGAAATCAAAATTTGGAAACTTGTTTTTTGGGGGAAGGACTTGTGGAATTCAAGTTCTGAGAGTTAATAAAAAAGTCGTGTGTTACTTTGCAACTCAACCAATTTGTGCTGAGTGCCCGCAATCCACAGTAAATGGAAGAATAAAAATACCCTAGGCTGAAGTTCTGTTCAAATTCACCATGGACTCACGCATTAGGAGGAAAATAGTCGAGTTAATATATATTATGTATATATTCATATATATTCATATATATTCTCCTTTCCTGTCACTGGCTGCATTGAACCTTTTGAGGGTAGAATCTGGCCCGCGCAGAACTGGGCCCGGGGCAGAATACTGTACTATGGTTGGGTCCGGTCTTCAAAGATATCAACCTAGGTTTGACGTGATTTAACCTTAGTTTAATTTTGGTGATATTTCTACGTTAAGTAAACGGTGCAAAATATGTTTCACAAACTTTCTCACAAATACGTGTTAAGATTTGTATTTGGGGTTTTTAGGTTGACGAAAGAAAGCAGGATGTACCATTCAAACATGTACAATCAGCAGGTTAAAGTAATTTAAGAATCTTGCAGATTTATTATATATAACATTCCTCTTATAGCATCACACATATAACTGAACCGACCATAAAGTAGAGCGAATATGAAACAAAGTGAATGTGATATATGACTTAGGGTCATTTTAATTATTGCTATTTTAAGTGGGGATTTTTAAAATGGATTTAAGTTGTACATATTTTAATAAGTACTTTTTACGTCTTAAATTCACATTTGCTGAAGAAAATACAGTATTCTGTATTTAAGCCACTATTCTCTTTATTATTAATATAATTGTTGTGATAGTTATTGTTATTGATATTAGCTTATTATGAAGGTTTTAACTGCACATAGATCTCGTGGTTAGATCGTATGGGTTTACCGGTAATAACCCATTCGTCCTGCATCTATTTTCTATTGTTCGGTGATATCTCAATACATCCGGCGTTTGCCTTGGAGAAGGAGAAAACCATGAAAGACCCAAGTCAAATTGGCCGACCACTAGTTTTAAGAAATGAACCTTACCTCTTCCACTTTGTCCGGATTAGAATTTTAACGTGTGCATTATGAGACAGGTATACTACACATTCCAGCTATAAATTAATTGTAGTATTGTTGTTACTAAGGAAAAACAAATAGTCGTTCATATTTTAAAGGAGTGTTCTAATATTGTGCATTGAGGTAATACTTATTCGGTTTCTGTCTCGGTAGCCATTGATTTTGTAAAGAAATGTTTATGACAATAATGTTCATTTTAACCTTTTTTACAACTGACTTTGCCAGATTTTCATGTATCTAGTCTAGTTGCCTTCCCAATTTAGATTCAATCGCCAAGGACCGCAAATCTGTGAGGCGTTGTTCATGCAAAGTTGATCTAAGGAAATTTTTAACACGAGCCAGAGTGCTGAATGATCTTTCTTCTTCTGCTGCAATCACAGGAAGAGTGCGAAAGATGCGCAAAGCTACACATACATTTTGAAATAAACTTGAAATTTTAATTACATTCATCTTATTCAGAAGGTGCAATGGTTCACAAAGTATTGTCTCCAAAATTTGCAGTATGTATTGCCTTCAAATACTTCATTTCTTCATCCATATCTGTTGTGACATCAGTATGATCTTCACTAATGAATTGCTTACATGCTTCAGCAACGTATTTCCAGAAGAACCCAAAATTTTCATCTAAAAGCTCATTTGCGAAAATTCCGCGAGTTGGCAGGAGAATCCTCCCTAGTCATAGCATTCATTTAATGTAAGTTTCTGAGCAATATCAAAAATAAATTATGTATTTACATTAGAGGGCAACCATTATGAGGAGAAGATGAAGAGAGAGGCTCCCCCCCCCCCGATTTTGCCCCCTCTGACTCGGGCCTGCGGGCCTTACTTTGCCCATCACTGATATAGGGTTTTGAATTTTCTGCTCACCAAGAACATAATCTCTCTGCACGCTAGTCTTCACCATCTATTGTTGTGCAGTTGGGCGACTGTCCCATAAATTTATAAAAATGAAAAAAACTTTGTAAACCCAGTTTAAAATCATCACATATTTCCCAGCAGTAAATTATTGTCAGCATTATTAGTGAATTTTTTTGGTATGTTCGGTATATAATTCGTTCACATTTTTGCAGAGACAGGCAGAATTTTCTATTGCGTAATATCTTGTTAGTTTATCATTTCGTTTTCTGAAACCAAAATATGTATATATTTTGCTAATAAGTTCCTTTGTTGCCAAATTCTGCGCGAACGAGTCTGCAACAAACAGACAGGAATTATATTTAGGCTATACAGGAAGCTTTGTCCTGGGTTTTCAGGTTGGTGCACTAATGCCGGCTGTCCAAGAGAGAACTCAGTCACTTTCCACATACAGTAACCCTACGTATTTATAGTAAGAGTGTGCATAAAACTCTGCTGCTGATTTTGTCACTAGGGACAAGGTTAGGATTTCATGCGTAAAAAAAGGTTTACTTCACGACTTGTAAATTACGGATAAAACGCGAATTTTTCTGGATTAAATGTAAAATACTTGGAAAAAAAACTCTTGCGGTCTTTAACTTTGTTCCATTTTATAAATTTTACGAACAGTTCAAGAATTACGTTGAAACCTACTGATGCAGAATTCTAATTTGGAGTTTGTGTATGTAGAAACTTAATTTCCACACCCTCAACTATTAGTACACGTGGACGAGTAAATGATAGCTATTGTTGACAAACAGAATTTTATTCCACAGCATTTCGTGTGCATCGGTAATTTATTAAAGGGAACCTTGACAACAATAATATACAAATTACCAGGTTGCAAAACTAAACTAGGAAGATTGATATTTAAATTCTTTTTACTGTGATGAAGAACTATAATAACCCAGTTATTATTTGCATACCCAGGCGGCTTCCTTTTGTTAGGAGGAAAAATTTGCCGACAGCTCAACCCATGTCCTTTATTTTTACCACACCAATCCGCTAGTTACCTCAGCCAATTGAAATCTAAGAATGTCCTGTGACGACTGTGGCAGCTACTCATCTACTCCGCGTGGAGCGAAACGCGGGGTTGCAATATCTAGTTACAGTAATCAATAACACTAGTGACTCGATTAATGCGAGGGAAGAACTGAGGTCAGTGATAACAATGAGAGAATATTGCAACGTTGCTTTTGTCTTGGAAAGGGGAAATCAAGACAGACTTGGTCAGTTCAATTAACGTAAAGAAACACCGACTTAATGGTTTTTCCTTTGACGCAACCTCTACTATACAAGTTACCATCAGTGGCGTAGCAAGCTTAGGTGGTACCCGGTGCGGAAAAGTTCTTGTCACCCCCCCCCCCCATTTAAATTATTAAAAGATGGAACAGTTCCAAGTGTTATTTTTTGGATAGTCAAAGGTAATCCCACGAGAGTTTAAGAGTTTATCGATAGATGCAGCTGCAACGAATTTTTCTGATGTAACTCATAAACTCAACGGATTATGCAAAATTAGTGATAATTATTTTGTTATATAAAAACAAAACTAAGCTCCGAAATCATGATATATTATGAATCAACCATCCATAAAGCGATTAGAGTTACCATACTGTTGCCATGTTGTAACCAGTACTACCAATGGTGCATATAAGACATAATAGTTAACCTAATTCAGCCAATTTTGTTAGGATTAAGGAAAGACATACATATCAAGTACATTATACTGTACATTGTACATTGTACTGTTAAACGACAATAAATTCCATTATTATTATTATTATTATTATTATTAATCTAAAGTGCGTTATAGACAGACAGATATAGGCTTACATTGTTTTCGTGAGCGACAGAGTGTGGGTTTTACCGTTAATAAAGCGAACATCTAGGCCAAAATACACTCCCGAAATTGTGCAAATTTTTATTTTTTGAGTGATGTTTTTATATTTTTATATTTTGTTTTCCAAACGAAATCTCGAATTTTGGAAAGATGAATTTTGATAAAACGACAGAATTTTGTATCTATGTCGGATACCTTTCAAGATGTGAACCGAAGATTGGAGACACGTTTTCCTTATTTTTACATAAAGAAAGTTTTCTCGAAAACGGCTCTAACGATTTTCTTTAAATTTTGCACATGGGTTGGTTATACCAAGAGCTAAAACTTTTATTTGAAACACTTTTTCGAAATAATTCTCTGAAGGGTAGTTATAAGCCACCCACTCTGAATACCCGCACTTTGCAATACGGCAACTTGCAACGGAAAATCGTACGAAAACAAAATTTTGTGTTTGGGTTAAGTACCTTATGGGGATGTGACAAGAAGATTGGCGACAACTTTCTCTTATTTTTAAGGGGAGGCTAACTTTTATTTGGGCAGAGGAAGTAACGTAATTATACATCAATTTTTTATAGGTTGATCCTAAGAAATTTCATAAACAAGTAATGTAACTATTTTACGGAACTGTATTATTAATAATCTATTCTTATATATGCGCACATACCAGTTCAAAATCTAGATTGAGGGAGACTTCGGAGTCAACTCACATTCGAAGTTTATTTTCGTCAAAGCCATGACTGCCGCAGCGGGTAGAATTGGTTACGGCTTGAGTGATATAAAATATCACAGATTGTTGAAGTCTAGTTTAAATTAATAAAACTGCAGAGACAAGCATCGACAGAAATAAACACCCCTCCCCCTAACCATAATATTATTGTTCGTATCAACACAGCGGCCAGTTAGCCGCGTTTTATTACCTTTGTTGACTGCATTTAAAACTAAAAGTTTCAATACGCATGTTGACTTGTAGAAAGTTGTTAAGCTTACTTAATTGTTTTAAATAATATTATTATTTCCTTTAAATTCCCTTGAGCGATTTTTTTATTTACCGGTACAAAGACACATTTTTATTTTGTCACCCCCCGGGTGATGGCATCCGGGGCGGTCCGCACCCCCTTCCTACGCCACTGGTTACCATAACTACGTGGGCTCAGTAATTTAACGAAAGCAAGAAGTTAAAAAGTAAACAGTAAAATTATATTTAATAATATAAATCAGGACCACTCCACACTTACACGTCGTATATTAATGAATAATGATCAAACCAATAGCTGTGGGGCTTCAAGTCAGTTCAAGAGTTTTGCTATGTAAGTGAATTGAATTTGCAATTGCACTTAATATTTTGTGTATAAAAATGAAATTTACAATACTAATAATAAAGTAATGAGTGTGCATAGTGTCAAAATCAATTGAATAGTAGTTCATTACATCACGCGTATAAAACTGTATTGCTTATTTTTCATATATTTTACATGTAAAATACGTATAGGTAAATTACTCTCCCAACCATGTCTAGAATGTAAAATCTCCGGAGATTAGTAGTAATCTCTGGTATATAGATTTTACTTCGATGTGTCAGAAAAAGGTAGCCTAAATTGTTGTAATTAAAAATACCACGGAACAAAATAATATAATAATAATAACAATAGCATATAACAATCTAAACGTTGTGCAAAGTTTTACAGAGGGTAAGAAACTGTGCATAATATTATGCATGTCTCTTTCGGATTGTGAACAGGCGTATCCTTACAGGATACAGATAATTGCTGGGAGAATAACCATTGTGATGTAACATTTTCAGCCATTACCGGAACCAGCTAAATCCATGAACTGAACTGGTTTTCTGCCAGAGAGCTAAGCGTGTGCTTTCTAAATGAAATGCTTGTTTCAGAATCTCACTCGCTCACGAGGGATGAAACAGTGGTGTAAGTCATTCTCAAGGAAAAACTTTGAGTTCGTCTGTTATCCCCATTTATTTGCGGTGTGATTGGAATAGGTGGCCAAGATGTCCTGCTTTTTGCAGTATACCCCTTTTTAACACCTTGTCCTGAGGCCTGCTAATAACTTATGCATGGCCAAATTTAAAAAGTTATGTGTTTATATATATATCAACCCCTATAGTCGCTCAAATACGTTTCCACTTTCTCAACGTACCGAAACCACATAAAAAGCAACCGAAATCGTAACTTTAACAAGTTAAAGCAAATCGGATCATGTGTTGACTCTAACCCAGGACAAAGGAAGGTTCAATTAATGACTAGCGTAGAGACGTTTGAGCGGACATGCGCTCTCGGTACCGTTCAACGCAATGCAGTAATAGACTTCAGTTCCACTAACTCTTCCCCTCGCCCCTACCATCTATCTTCCTAAAATAGTTGGACCGCTCTCTACTTGAGTGAAATCCGTCGGTCTTTGCAAGAAGGACGTTCTTGGCTTCTTGTGCCGTGTGTTACCTAAATCACGTTGCAATCCCAGAGGTTTTAATCAGAGCTCCTGTCCGAATGCTCGGAATTTTATAAAACTTCGCGAAGAAATCATGAATAGTATTCGCCGAGAAAAATTGAAGTAATCCATAATACTAATACAGTTGGAAGTACTTTTTAAAATTAAATGGGGATTATTTCATTTGTTGGGTGCATCCAATAACCAGTGTACACTTTACTTTTTTTATCATTTGAAGTCGAATTTCTGTATGACTTGTTACTTGTATGGAAGTGCTTTTTTTCATTTGTTCGGTGCATCCAATAACCAAGGTACACTTATCTTAGCATTTGACGTTGCTATTATTGAATGGGTTGGAGGAAGATAGCGCTGACCCACTAAACCTCATTTTGAGATTTTACGTTTTTACAAATCTTCAGATTTAATTATTATCTTTTCTTAGTACATATTATGTTACTAACAAGATGTGTTGCAGAAACATTGAAATAAATAGTGACTAAAAAATACAGTGGAATAATCCCAGTGCAATAAACTATACTTTACAAAATGGGGGTCAGCACTATCTTCCCCTGACTCTTCAGTTTAACTCTTTGACTTCTTATCTGTATACTATGTAAGACGGGGAAAAACAGTGATCAAGTTTGTCATCACACCACTTTCACGATTGAGTCCTGTTTTTTGTGTCTGAAATCCTGATTACTCTAATTGGAACTGCAAGACATTTTCTACTTGGTTGATTGGTTGATTGGCTGACAAGCCAGGTGGCTTTGGATGAAATAATCTCATGAGTGCTGCAAAATATTATATGTAGAGCTCCGACAGTTAGTGCCACAACACACTGCTTCGTTTTAAATTTTAACACAGGTATACTGTATTTGTTCAGCATCTCTACATGAATACTGTGTCGCCTCTTTTTGTTTATGAATTATGACACGTTCTAAAACTCCGTATCTTCCAGTCCGATAGCATATCCATGGCAAATTAAAACCTTGCCTCTCAAGATTTTGTCACAGTCATGAAATTGCTGTATTTCGCCTCCTGATACCAATGTACCCTAAGATTATTCTAACAATCGAAAACCAAAGCGAGCAACTCCTCCTGTAAACCTATCTATACCAGGGTATTCCAACATCAAGAGGGCCAGTAATATGTACAGGAAGGAGTTGATTGGAGGTCGCACAACTTTTGGGCTGCTGACCAATAACGCTTAGCAATACGTTTGATTTCGACCAGTCACAGTAATTTATCTTATAATATTCTTGCTAAGAACACAATGTGCAATTTTATCTGATAAAACGTCAGCTTGCTGCTGGAAACGTAAGACATCAATATGCAGTAATTAATACGTTATATTCTGCCAGTGTACATAATAAGAAAACATTATTTTATGCAACATAACTAGTTTGGAAATAGGAATAATATAAATGTGCGTTGATTAAAAACAATTTCGATTCGACACAAGCGAGTTCGTTTGGTTTTATTCTTTTCCGATGTTAAATAGTTAACTATTTCTCATATGCACTATTGGTAGCATTGGTAACTCAAATTGTTTCATCGACTGTTCTTTATTTAGTATGCCGTGATCTCACAATAGAATATTTATTTCATTTTAAACAACAAAGTAAGAAAATAAATATTATTTACAAAATCCGTTAATTTTTTTCATGGAATAGTCTTTATAAATCCTATCCAAGATTACGAGTTTCATCAGATAAATTTGCTCGAACTTCGTTCTCCCAAACATATCGATAAATTCACAGCATTGTAAAGTCGTAGCTAATATCGACAGGACATGTTTATCGGATACTGTTATAGGTAAATATCCATTAATGACAAATTTGTAAATCAACAAAGATCAATGAAATGGATATGAAGACTTGAGGAGTGCTGTGTATATTAATAGTAAAAGGATTGTTATGTCTACTCCAAAATCTGACCCTTGCGGTGACTCTAGAGTGAAATTAACAATAATGAGTACAAGAATTTATTAGTAATACAAAAGCATGTGACCTATAGGGTGACCTATAAAAATATTTACTGCTGACCCTTGTGGTGACCTTAAAGTTAAAAAGATTGTCATGTGATGTATGTAAAGTACTGTGTAGAAGCAGTGTTCCTTTTTTCTTTAACTAACTTGTTACTATTTTACTGTATACATTTATAACCTAGTAAAGTGGCCGTGACGGTAACATTCTTAGGTCGTGGGCTGGAATCCCGTGATGGGCCAATCTGACGGTGAGTGTAATTTTTTTTGGGGGGGGGGGCTTGCCCTGAGTAGCAAAGGCGAATGCTGGAGTAAATTTAACGCCCGAACGTACCCTGTCGGTTGTATGTACAAGATTGCGACCTCTGTTCGGAAACTGGAGGGTGTCTCTTTATTTCCTGTCTCAATAACTCCTACCTTCAGCCAGGCATTTATGTTGAAAATACTGGACATTTATTTTTGAAGTAACCTGCCTGTCTTGTTAGAGCTGTCTGATTAAGTTTTCTACAGGACCGCCAAGTTATATTGGTATTTATGAACGGGGGGGGGGGGGTCTACTGCAACCAAAACCTGTGACCGTGATCGATGTTCCGGAATTTTGTCCCGCAGGAGTTCTTTTAGATGCCTATAATTCTACAGACACGGGACTATCAAATCATACAACAGAGGTGTAGTCAGGATTTCGGTTCGAGATGGGCTCACAGGGGGACCTGGAGGTACTACCCCGATTTTTGGGGGGTAAAATTAGCCTTCAAGTTTCATTTTAACGTATTTTTAACGTTACAATCAAAATAACTTTTTAAACACATATCACACTTTTTACTGTTCTAAAGTAATAGCATTTTGAAAAAAAGCTATTAAAATGAAATTTTAAGGCTTAATTTTATAACTGTTAATAAGTAGGCCTACTGTTAGTCTGATATAAAATGCCCTAAGGGTAACAATAGTTATTTATGGTATAAGAGTTAAAAGCGAGATTTTATTCTATGAGTAGGAATGATTGCAATCCTGCGAGCTTTAACACACGTGACGTACACTATTTTTAGGCAGTTGTTAACATTTGTGAAACAATAATAAATATTATTGTAATGAATTACGAACCCTAGAGCCAGGCATGTTGCAGCGCGCAGACAGCTGACAGCTGGTATTGATTTTCCTCGTACATAGCTGCCAACATGAAAACGCATTTCATCCACCAAAAATAACTATTTTTGTAATCACGTGAGAAATTTCACATTTAAAAGGCGTAGTGAATTTAAAAATTGTCAAACTTTATCAAACTGAGTTTATTTAATAACCATATGAAAATATTTTTAACTAAATGAGTGTTTTCCATGTGGCTCATACGAAGTTGGTACCAATGGAATGGCATAGTGCGATAATGTGCAACTGTCACTTCGTGTTTCTTGTGTTGGAAGTTCTACTTTTAATTCAACCTGTGTAAATAATTTATTTCAGAATTCTAAATGAGAAGTACATTTTAATTTAGTGAATTTAATTTACATTTAGCTTAAAAGTAATACTATGGTATTCATGGTGACTAAATAAGATTAATTTTTAACTTTTTCAATTACAATACAATTATACAATTTAATTTGGAAAAATAAACATATTAAAAAAATGGTTGATGGGCTTAACTAAGGATACATTTTAACGCCAAAAATACTAATAAAATTATCCTTAATGATAAAAAATGTAGAAATGTCAAAAAAGTGTAAATGAAATCTCAATACTCAATATAACCATCTATTTTAAAACTTAAGTACCGCATTCAGTTGTATTTTCGTAAGTTTTTTTTCCGGGGGTGGGGGCGGATTTCTCGTGCTACATTCCTGCCAGAGGCTAATCTCTACCAGCAAACTTAAACTACCCTGCAATTTATGCTTGACATTTTGAATATCGTTCTGTAGCAGTTACCATTGTATGCTGGAGCTGCATAACTTCTTTGCCACTACTGTACGTGACCACTGCATTCCAGCCAGGACACTCACCATTCCTCCTTCTTTTTTGGATAAAAATATAGGTCTGGAAGTGATAGTGGTAGTAGTACTTCTTAAGTCATAAGTTTCTCAAATTGAAGGATTTACTAGTTGTAAGCCTTCCATATATTTCTATTGAAAATGTGGGACACTTATACTATCCATGAATTAATGTTACAAGTTGATGAAAATAATGTGAATTGTTAGGCAAAACTGAAACAGTGGAGGTAATAGAACACGGAACGTGCCTTCAAATATTTTTTTCATGTCATCTTAACATCATTAACTTTTCATTTTTGATCATCCCAAGGGCCTTATTTTGAAATAGGTACAAACATTAAATTCCTTCTCTGGTTTTCGTACACCCATTACCCCTCATACATATTAAAATTACTCCAAGGGGCAGATGTACAGCTTTAAAAATACAAATAGGTGTTTTGAAATGGAGATGTCAATGAAATTTCTACACTATAATGCCGTCAACCCTCGATATAATGCCACCGTCCGTTCTCTAAAATTTAGTGGCACAAAGCGAGGGTGGCATTAAAACGAAATTTCATTTTTAAAATAAAAATGGCATAATACTGTGCTGTGTTAATTTACTGTAATTTTTTTTATTATGAAGGGAAAATTAAATTAAAGGTAAATAGAGAACTTCAGCACAAAATAAAATACTGTACAGTAACTCAATTTATTAGAGTATATGTGTCCATTGCTAGTACACAAAGGGGTTGAAAATCATATGGGTCCATGTGAGTGATTAACTGTAACTTGGTAACTGTAGTGTAGTGTTTAAAAGTTGAATGGACACTGGACTAAAAGAAGCGAAACGGGCTCTTTCTACCTGCTCCACCCTCTTGCAGGCTGTCTGTCCGACTTCTTAACATAGCTCCCTCATTCTACCGCACTACATTTACATTCACTTCTTGGAAATACAGTACAGTATGTTTCTTAAACAATCTTCCTAACGTTCACGCTAGTTTTAAAAGAATTCTGCAACTGAAAAAATCACTGCAAGCTATATTTTGTAAGAATCTTGTCTTATATTCACTGGCACTAAATAACGAGGTTTATTATTTATTTTATATGGGAAAAAGATCCATTCACTTGCATTTATTGGCACAGTGCGAGGGTGACACTGTAAAGAGGGGCGTTATATCGAGGGTTCACTGCTTTAACACCTTTTGTACACATTTCAGTCATGTGTGCTAGTTTTACATTTTGCGTTTTATAATTATCTCTGTTGTCGACTGTAAATACGACATTTGCGCTGAACATTTTGCTGTGGATTTTCGCTTATAAGAACCTAAGAATTACGAACATTTATGGTAATCGAAAACACAAATTTACCATTTTAGCTTTGAATTATACCTGTGATTTAACGCCCAGAAGTTAATGCTCTATCCGTGTCAATATGCTCTAAAATTTGTAAAATATGCCCAATAACCAATGAAGTATGCTTTTATCATTTAAGAAATTTTAATACTTGACGTTCTCTTGTTAGGTGAATTACGTTATAAATTACAAAAAATAGCGGAAGCTTAAAAAACAAGGTCAATGCAACAGATTTTAGTAAATTGAAAGCTAATGAAATGAATCGTCACTTAATATTATACGATCAGTTAGGCTATGTAGGCCTACTGTCAATTATTGTACAGTCTCTTCTCAATTATGCCAATTATTCACTTAGCCAATTGTTTGAATTAACAGAGATATGCACAATATTTAAAATCTGTCAGAAACGTACGTTAAAAGTGTGATAAATTAATAAATATGCACAAATATTTTAATATCAAGCAAATATGATGCGTTATTGCAAAACTACATAATATGCAAAATGAAGCCATAAATTTTCTATGATTTCTTTCATGTCTAGTGCACATTTTAACACTACTGGGTAGTATGCAGTAAATTGCACTATTAAAAATATGATTTTTCATAAATTTCTGGGCCCTCACATAATGTTACATAAAAAATATATATTTGCTCGGAGAGTAACTTGTTCAAAGTGGGGCTGGGTCCTGTTTTTCTACGGAAAGTATAGTGGGCTTACTCGTTTGCTCTAGCATATAGAATCATTTTGACATGACTTTTCAATTATTGTAGATCCATGTAGATTTTTTGTATATTGTCCATGTTTTGAAAAACATATAATAAGGATCCCTACACACTAGGTAAAAGTGGCACATGGTTCCTCCTTTATTGTATCATCATTTTACAAACTTGAGATGGCGTCCAGACAAGGGGTGATAAAGAAAAATTCCGCCATTTTTTGGTCAAAAGTAACTCCCTATTATTGCATAGAATTAATCCACGAGTTTCCATACGGTTAGACTCCTCTCATACCTTTTCAAATTAAAATATTTTTTAAAGAGTACGTTTCAGGAATCCTAAATTTAAGAAAATGACTTTTCTTCCTTATCCCAAGGGTACATATATATATAAGGCATTTTAGTGTTTTTCCTGACTTTAAAAGACACTGTAAGAATTGTAGACCATGATTTGATAATGTGTCTTAATTTTAAAAATGTAGGCCTATAGCAAAAAATTGTATCATTTGCGTGAATTACTTTTGTAGCGCGTTGGCCTATAGACATCCCATGCCAAAAATGTATCCTCTAGCTTACAAATTGTAAAACTAAATATTTCATAAAACATTTTTAAACAAGCCGGTAAGGTTGCTGGTTTGCTTCCCGATGGGGTCGGTGGGATTTCTCCATTAGCCTAAACCTTCTAGTGGCACAGTGGCCCTGGGGTCGACTCAGCCTCTAACAGAAACGAGTACCAAGAGTACTCCTGGGGGTAAAAAGCGGCCGGTGCGTATGGCTGACAACCTTACCAGTTTTCTGTGCTGATGTCTCAACCTCCCGGAAACCCTACGGGTCTCCATGGCCCATACAAGTATCGCTTTATTTTTTTATCAGGGGACTCTTAAGGCCCAGTAATAACAATTTCATTCCTCGAATTAGTTTTTTAGAATTGTTTTATGATATTTAATTATTAATTCAAAAGCTTTTTTGTTACAATAAATATTACACATAAATCAAATACATATCAATCAATCAATCAATCAATCTTTTATTCACCTTCAAAACTGGACAATACAGTTATGGCTTTGTCTTTACAAAAAAATAAGACTCCCTATATTACAGACTATAAAACAACTAAGAGCTAAAATACATCATAGCCTATAAGTAGGTCTACACGTCAAATAGACAAATAACACATATGAAATGCAGGGGAACATGATGCGAAAGTGAAAATGTTAACTAAGGACCTTGAAATTACTCGTGCTTACCGTCAAAACATTAAATTCACACTTGCATTAAAATATTCTTTAACGTCATAAAATGGATTAGCAATAAGCCATGCTTTTAACACCCTTTTGAATCTGGTCAAGCCAATCGTGTGAGCCTCTCTGGGTAATCTGTTGAACATGTCCACTGCCATATTATTATACCACTGTTTAGATTTTGTCAATCTTACATTGGATTTGACTATCAAATAGTTAAACCTAGTAGGATAGCTGTGATGGGAATTTTGAAAACTGTAATTTGCTAGATTTGCCTTTACTGCAACAAGACAATTATAAATGTATTGGTTAAAGACTGTAAGAATATCTAAATTGATGAATAATGGACGACAGTGAGCATCAAATGATGCATTGGAAATTATTCTTACAGCTTTTTTCTGCAGAATAAGTATATTCTTAACATTTACACCATTCCCCCATAAATGGAGTCCATATGATAAAATACTATGAAAAAAGGCATAATATGCTTGTTTCAAGTAATCCTTGGGCACCGAATATTTCAAGTGACGGAGTAAATATAGGACACGCGATAGTTTCTTACAAACATGAGCAATATGGTCATTCCAAGTCAATTTAGCGTCTAGTATAATACCAAGCAGTTTGCCATTTGGGAGCATTATATCATTCAGGGGCTTCATAGAAAAGACCAAATGCTGCGTTTTTTGCCTCAAACCAACCAAACCAACCAAACCAATTTGCTGCATCTTGCAAAGACGAGTCCATATACTGGGCAAGGTCGCACAGGTCATGCATAGAGGACAATAGAGTGGTATCATCGGCAAACAGAATTGCGTCACAATTTATGCTAATAGGCAAATCATTGATCATAATCAGGAAAAGAAGTGGGCTGAGAACAGACCCTTGGGGGACCCCAATATTAATCTCTGCTGGGTACGAGAAGGCTCCATTAATACAAGTACTCTGCGTACGATTTGACAGGTATGACCTGATTAATTCTAATTCTTTGTTAGCAATGCCATAATAATGAAGTTTCTGACAGAGTAGATTATGATTAACACAATCAAACGCCTTCGACAAGTCACATAACACAGCCATTGTGCTACGATGATTCTCGAAGCCCGAGATAACAGATTCAATAAGACTTTCAATGGCGTCCAAAGTTGAAAGTCCTGCTCTGAAACCAAACTGTGCTTTATTAAATAACGACTTAGTTTCGAGGTATATAGTTAATTGTTTTTTCATTAATGTTTCAATTACCTTGGAGAAGATGGGTACAATCGAAATCGGTCTATAGTTATCACACTTAGAAGGGTCACCTTTCTTGAAAACTGGAATGACTTTGGATCTCTTCAGAGATTGGGGAAATATACCAGAGAGAAAGCACTGATTAATAGAATACGTCAATGGCTCAATAATGAAATAAATAACCTGTTTAAGCAGTTCACTGTCCATATCATAAAAGTCTTTACACTTTGAACTTTTCAACTCCAACACTGCACTCAATACATCTTCTTGATTTACTAGTTTCCAGACAAAATTACTATCCACAACTAAATTCGAATTTTGGAGATAATCCGTGGCTAAGCGTTCAGACTGGTTGACTGATGCAGCAATATGTTCAGCAGCAGTGACAAAAAATTTGTTTACATCATTGGGACTCAGGTCAAGGTCACGCCGACAACCCTTTTTATTACGGGCTATATTAATAACCTCCCAGGCTGCCTTACATTTGTTAACTGATTTGTTTATGTAGGCTGCATTGAATTCACATTTTGCTTGCTTGATTGCGAGGGCATATTCCTTTTTTGCTTTGTTATAGAGAGACTTGGCCTCGATTGCATTAATATTTAAATGAGTTGCCCATGCCAAATAGCTTTGCAGACGCAAAAGATACGCCTTTTGCGCTTTTAATATAGTTATAATTGTTTTAAATAACGATGCACTTTTAGTGAAAAGAAAGATGTCTACCGTACACGTAAACAACACTAGTTACCCGGATTAATTGGGACCGGATACGATTCGGTAATCAAATATCCGGATAGTTGGAGAAATCATAAAAACTGTTGTTTCTTTAAAGTAAATTAAACTGTACAGTACTGCACTTGAACGTATCGGTCAGAGTCAGTTCTTTTGCTGACAAACTATAGATTTGTTGGCTAAAAGTTTTGCTTTTCCAAAAGTAATAATCGGTCCTCAAAGAGGGTTTCCCAATGTCGCCACTGCAAAAACCACTTGAATACGGCCTCAAAGCGGTCCGGATGATTGGCGATCCGGTTAGTTGGAGTTTGGATAGTTGGGAGTTCTACTGTAGTCACAAAAGTTTCACAACAGTCGAAAAGAGAATACAAATGCATGAGAAATTAAATAGAATAAACATCTAAACATCGTTGATCCTTATATTACCGAGGCCTGTCAGACCCATAACAAGTTTAGTATTTTTTAAATTATTTTATTGAACATGTTTTAAAATCTGTCTACATTTCACCAGCAGAAAGTATTATTGAGAGCAATGAATTGACAGTTTGGTTTCAAGTGTTTATGATAGATCAAACAAAAACTAATGGACCTCTTAGCCCCGCTTCATATTTCTAGGGTTGACGTAATCCACAGTCTGCGTAAACGAAAATATATATATATATATATATATATATATATATATATATATATATTTTTTTTTTTTGAAACACATGATTATACTTAAACTTGCTGTGAACTAAGAGAAGGTTCTGTAAGTAAGATGGAGTACATGACTCTTAATTATGTAGTAGAAATAAAAACATACACGCTTCTTCCGGTTATTCAGTGTCACTAAAAAGTTGGTTAACAGCAAAGCAAGTGCAACTGCAGATCTGACAGTCGAAATAAAAAGACGAATATTACGAGCATATTATTTGAACGTGTGCCTCGCATCTGTTCCTCACTGCGCACGTGCGCGGGTAATTACCTCATCGCAGTGGCGGCTCGTGGCCGGAAAATTAGGTGAAGAGAACAAAAATGCCACATGCTTATGTTAATAACGGAATTCACCCAATAGCGGCTCGTGTGCGAGGGTGTGCTGTAAATACAATTTCATACAGCAAACTTAAAATATTTTTAAAAATTATTAGTAGGCCTATCTAAACTGCTCGTCTCTTAATCCATCTCTGGGAACTCTCACGCGATTTTCTCTGCCCTAATTATTTTTTTGCTAATTTCTCTCGTCTCGTCGAACGTTGTGTGAGCTGTGTGACGAGAGAAAATAGCAAAAAAAAAAAAAAATAATAATAATAACAATAATAATAATAATGATAATATAATAGTAATAATAACAGCAATAATAATAATAATAATTAGGGCAGGGAAAATCGCGTGAGAGTTCCCCGAAATGGAATAAGAGACGAGAAAATAGTATTTTTAATGATCAAGGTAGAGGAAGTCGCTTAGTGTTCCCAGTGCGACAGAATACTTAATCGGGGTTGTGGAATCCGAGTTTTTCTGAATTTAACACATTCGAATTTGGCGGCGTCAGACGGTGGAAGATCTAACGTGCCCACCTCTTTTTTCTCCGAGCTGACAGTATGAGGTGCTGGGGAAGAATATGGCTGAACAAGAGGGACGGCTTCGTGGGTAGTCTGTTCGCGTCGGTATGGGGACGTGGGATAAGCGAGAAAACTGCTGCTTGCATATCCTCAGTTTTAGTTGACCAGACTACCCATGCAACGGAGGGCGTGGTTTCCATTACACCTTCACACGGTCGACTTGAAGCACGCTGCGCGCTCAGGATCTCAGTGTCTCCTAGCTTTGCCACCAGGTGGTGGTGTGGCGGGCAATTCAAAAATACAGATGTATTTATAGTAAAAACCAACATTCATGGTATGGAAAATAAACTTTAAAAATACGTATTGTAAAGGAAAAATACTGGTGAAGTGCTACTTCACCTACTTCCCCTGAATAGCCTCCACTGCCTCATCGCTTTTCACACCAGTTGTCTGCTGACTGACGAGCCATTTCTGTTCTGTTTGCATTTCTAGCTAGGAAACTTTCGCAAAGTTCGAAATTTAGGTAGAGGTTCTAACGTGGTTTTTGGATAATCGAGCAATATTTGGAAAGCTAGCGGAATGAGTCTTCTTAAATTTCCGTGATCTATTTAACGTAGGCGTATTGCATAAATTATTTTTCTACTTTAGCGATTAGTTAGTAATAAAAGTGGAAACAACAGGAGTCCTGAAGTTTAAAGTATTTTATTTTTAAAATTCCATTTCAAGATGGTGACCGTTTTAAAGGTTTCATGTAATGTTCGGGTCCACCGCTGTGGCTCAGGGGATGCGTTCGATCCTCTCACGCAGCGGGCCCGGGTTCGACTCCTGGTCGGGACAAGTTACAGTACCTAGGTGGGGTTTTTTCTGGGGGTTTTCCTCACCTTTGAGACAAATGTCGTGTAACTTTAGGCCCTTGTGGTCCCCAGATATCATCTGGCCGTCATTATCATTTTCATCCCATCCTCGCCCTGTTTGGAGTGAGTGTGTGTGTGAATGGTGTGTCTCGTCCTATGTGTTCGTGTATGTGTTCGTGTTGTCTCAGAGGTGGCCCGTGCTGGGATGACCCGGGGGCTGGGAGCACCGGTGACCAGGGCTCTGTGTGCATGGGATGACTCAGAGTTGCCTCCTCTTAGGCTATCGGGCGGGTCCTGTAAGTTGCGAATGCAGGCCCCACACTGTGATGGTGTGGGGGGAGGAGGAATAAGCGTTTACGCGAATACTCCTCCCCGGACAATTAGGGGCGTCATGGTCGTACTTCAGGGCCATGGTGTCGGAGGGACTTACCTTAGCCTTATCCCCGGTTTCGGGGTAACGGGCGGGACCCCTTCGCAGACTGAAGTACCAGTGAGGGTGGTGCGTACTGGGGCACCTAGGATTCGGATGGGCGTGCTAAGCGATGTTATGGCGATGGGCTTGGTGCTTCGCCACTTAGCCTCTGGCCGTCAAAGGGTCATCTCCACCGACAAGTGTTGTTTCCCCGTTTTTGCAGACGGAGCTCTGGCCTAGTCCACTGATGCTGAATGCAGTAGTCGGGACGGTATTGAGCCGGTCTGGGTTCCCTTAGGGGTCGTTCTCTTCGGAGGCGCCCGACCGGGACCCGGATTTTACCGTGCTTGGTGTTGGATTCGACGTGGCAGTGGTTCCCGTACTCGGGGAACGAGGAGGGGGGTCGTCGTGTGTGCGTGACCGGTACCATAGCAGGGGGAGGCATAGTCCAAAGATCCCTGCCTTGATTGGACGTCGGTGGCGTTACTACGGCGATGCTCCCGACCTAGAGGGCGGGGAGGCCTTGGTGGTGCTGGGTCCACCGAAAGGTTCCTACCCTCCCCAAAATGCCCTTTCCTCATTCTCCGTGTCACATGGGCTATGCGTAATCGCGAGGCGGCCTCGACAGGTGGATATCCCTACCAGGGAACTCATCCTGAATCTCTCTCTGTCTCAGAGGTGGCCCCGGCATTGGGCTGATCACTCATCCAGGGAGGCCCTCCATGTCCTTGTCTGGCCAAAAAAGTATGTATGTGATCCAAAGATGCGGCTTGGGTCGCTTAAATCCTAAAAGGGAGAGGTGAAACTCCGATAAAGAAAGAAAGAAAGAAAATGTAATGTTCGGCTTCTTTCAATGTTCATGATATAAAAATGTTAAGTCTAATTCCAGTCTCGAGTGTAACATTTTCTAGAACTTTGTTTCAGTGCACTGTTGACGAAACTCTTTATTATTTTCCAGAATGCCATATGTTTGTATGATATCGCGATCGAAGGCGTTCTTCGATTTTCTTCTAATTTGGCACGAATGTTCCTTGAAGACATTAATCTTCACTGTGACGGCGGAAGAAAATTTCAATATAATAGCAGTGTTTTACGCGTAATGTTTGTAGCACAAGGATAACGATCTGCACTTTATGAAGCATTACATTTTATAATTTCTGTGCAGACGACCTTCGGCCTGAGACAATCAGCGACTCTCTTTCAAAGCTCATGACGACCTACGCTGGATCAGTGCATTTTAAACCAGACAAAACACAACCTATTCTGATTGGGCAAAATAGTTTGTTTTCTCTATTAACACGAACACACTTTTACATGTGACCTTGAACAGTGCTATTATTTCATACAAGATAACAGTAAAAATGCTGGGGTGTACTTCCAATCTGATATGAGCTAATACACAAATTAGACGTATCTGTAAGAAAGCACTTTCTATTATGCATTCACTAAGTAGACTAAAAAACTGCTTCCTACTAAACAAAAGTAGACTCGGTACAGACTCCAGTGATACCACATTTCGACTATTGCTGTGTTTTGTTTACCTTCTTAAGTGTTGAATTGTCTGCAGCGTGTTCAAAATTCTTGTGTCCGCCACACATTGAACATTCGTCGATACGATCATATTTGGGATTATTTTGAGCGAATATCCTGGCTCCGACTAAAGGACAGACGGCTACTACACTCCCTGACCGTACTCTATCAAATACTTAACGCTCTGCACCTAATTACTTATACTCCCGTTTCTCGTCTCCCCCCCCCCCCTTCGTGGCAATGGTGAAACGCGTGTGAGGAGAAGAGCATTCAGAGGTCGAAGTTGAATTCGGAGAGATAAGTCATCTTCCCTTCCCGCCAGTCATGACAGGCGTAGCCGTATACCTTAGTCAGCACGATGTGACTCCCTTGAAAACTGGCGTACGAATGAAACATCACCCCTTCAAGTGGCAATATTTATACATAGACTCGTCCGTGCTACTGCGCATTTCTCTGAGCAGGATCAGGTAGAAAAAATCACTGTGACCGCGACACATGGTCTCAAAATAATAGTCTTGTCAATTCCGTGCCATCAGACATCTCTGTATTCTGCTTCATCGCTGTAGCAGCTGCTCGCACCTGGAATTCCCTACCACCGGATACCAGGGCGATGTAGGAGTTTACGGATTTTTAGATCAAAGTAACTCGAACGTTTGGCTATTAATTAGAAACAGTCCCGCGCAGGTTACTTTATATTGTATAATTATTGCGAGTCACTTATATTGCTGAAATTTGTTTGTTTTTGTTTAGTTTTAGGTATCAATTTCAGTATATTATGTGCATTTATAGTCTACATAAATTTCAATTTCATTCCAAACTTGTTCTCAAATTTAAGCACACAATAAACAATTGTAATAGTTTCTTTTTTTTCAAATGATTATAATTATTAGACTGTATATCCAATGCACGAAATGTACATTCTACATTCACCCGCATACACGCGCGCGCGCGCACACACACACACACACACACACACAATATTATATATTACAATTTATAATCCACTTTAATTTCTTTTCTGTCTTCTCTCCTAATTTTAATTGATTGACGACTGTATACACATTTTGTCATGCTTTATTGTAGGCTCTCCCAACTGGATTATTATTTTAATGCGAGTTTTTGTATTTTTATTACGGTGTCGTATTTTTTAACGGTAAACAAATGATGTATTTTGTATTCAACCTGGTTGAATAGAAGAATAGGACCTATGGCTTTAAATCTGCTAGGCAAAATAAAACATTGTTATTATTATTATTATTATTATTATTATTATTATTATTATTATTATTATTATTATTATTATTACAAGGGTAAGTCACTTAGTATCCGCACACTCTTTTTTAAATTTATTGCAATAACAGAAAACTATCCATTACCCCTTTTTTCAACGTAATTCCCCTGCTTCTCAATGCACTTAATCCATCGTTGCACAAGTAGGCGGGGAAAAAAGAATAGTAGACCTATAAAATACAAAGCATGAAGCATATATTAAATGTGAGCTGAACGTTAATATTCTTGATCCAAACTTGTTTGACAGTCGTATTTATATGTTATGTAGGCTACATACCTGTTATTCTGAAAATTATTTTTACCATTGACTTAAAATATTTCTTCTGTTTGTTACAGATTCTACAGATATCGTGGACTGCAAATTGAAATTAATTCTTGGTTTAATATGGACGCTTATTCTCCATTATTCTATTTCTATGCCTATGTGGGAAGGAGAAGAAGATACTCCACACGGAGAAAAAGGCCCCACTCCAAAACAGCGGTAAGTGTGCCATGCATCAGAAAAACTAACTTTCCTCAATACCATTGTCTAAAAGATATATTGATATTTGTATAAATACAAAACCAACAGTTGTGAGATCACGGCATATTGTGATTCGAGCTACCTTGATAAAATCAGTGCTACCAAAGGAGCATATCAGACACAGTTAACTTCATTCAGATAAGCTAACAGCAGAACAGAATAAAAGCACACGAACTGCCTTGCACAGAATCGAAATTGTGTTCTTAATCAATGTAAAGTAAAGTATTCCCTATACAGGCCAGATTTTAGAAATTGGCACATGAAGGTGGTAAGGTTGTCAGCCTTACGCACTGGCCGCCTTTACCCCCAGGATTGCTCCTGGTACTCATTTCTGTTAGAGGCTGAGTCGACCCCAGGGCCATAGTGCCACCAGAAGGATTAGGCCAGTTGAAAAACTCCAACGACCTCATCGGGGATCAAACCCGCGACCTTCCGGTTTCTAGCGCAGCGCCTCAACCACTACGCTACGGCGTACCCCTCTTAATCAATGAACATTTCTATTATTTCAATTTCCAAACAAGTTATGTTGCATAAAATAATCTGATTTCATGCCGCTTAGTGGCAGTATCTGACTATTAGAGCCCATTCAGACGAGGCTCTTAAAGTTGACTGGTTGACTCTCAACTTGTTGACTGCCGTGTGAAGACTCATTTGGTTTGTGTTCACACGAGGCACCTTGTGGAATCAACTTTTCTCCCAAAGGGAGGTCAGTACGATGGCTTGATAATTGAAATGATTGTATAGGTTAATCATCAATAATTATATCCGATAGATATTGCGGTAGTATGAAGTATGAAAGTAGAAATCAGAAATTAGAGGATTCATTCGAAAATTCCAAATCTGGAGGCAATGGGCTCATTGCCAGAGATGCAGCTGTAGAATGAGAGCTATGCGCCAAACCCCCCCGACCCCCTTTTTGGGGGGTATTTCAAACCCCCCCGGCACTTTCGACCCTCCCCGCAATTATTTCTGGCTACGTCATTGTTGCACTTATTATATCATATTATTACTATAATGTTACAAAGTGGCCCAAGAAGTTAAAGCAACAAAAATAAATAAATTTTAAAAATCACCCCCTTAGAAAATATATGGGCGCCCTTGTCGACAGCCAATCAGGTTGGAGGGTGAGCAATGAAGTTGGGGGGTGAGCCATGAAGTTTGGGGGGGGGGGCACCCCTGCTTAAATATTTCTAATAATTTGAATGAAATGTACTTACCGATTGCACCTAGTTTGGCAGGCTCCAGGCTATTAAAATCGGCATAGCATTTTCGTGCCACTTCCCTCCAACCTTCACTCCTTTTAATTTTGTCTTTGTATTCTTCACACCTCATATCCCATATTCAGGGGTGCCCACCCCCCTCAAGCTTCATGACTCACCCCCCCCCAACTTCATTGCTCACCCCCCAACCTGATTGGCTATCGACAAGGGCACCCATATGATATTTTCTGGGGTGGGGGTTATTTTTTTAAATTAATTTATTTTTTGTTGCTTTAACTTCTTGGGCCACTTTGTAACTTTATATTAATAATTATAATAATATAATAAGTGCAACAAAATAAGTAGCCATAAAATAATTGCGGGGAGGGTAGAAAGTGCCGGGGGGGGGTTTGAAATACCCCCCAAAAAGGGGGTCGGGGGTCCATCCCCAGAAAATTTTAAAATATTGAACCAATGAAAATCACATTTTACGCTATTTTAGCACAGAAAAACTAGTTATGAAATTTGTTTACCATACTCTAAGACATGCCAATGTAAATAAGAAATCATTACCTATGTAGGGGGCCACCCCCGGAAAATTTTTAAATATTTAACTAATGAAAATAACATTTTACGCTATTTTAGCACTCAAAATCTAGTTTGGAAATTTTTTTACCGTACTCTAAGACGTGCCAATGTAAACAAGAAAATGTTACCTAAGTCGGGTGTCCACCCCGGGAAATTTTTAAATATTGAACGAAAATAACATTTTAGTCTATTTTAGCACTGAAAAACTAGTTAGCAAATTTGTTTACTGTACTCTAATACATGGCAACTTAAACAAGATATTGTTACTTAAGTTATAATACTTATTACTATTTATAAGAAAAGTTGAATAACACATGGAACAGTGGATATAATAAGCCTACTCATTATGTTATGAAAAGAAAATAACTGCTATATCATATTTGACACACCAACAAATCTTGTTTAAATAAATAAATATTTGTAAAAACTGCTCTCGGGTTTCCAGTCGGGTAGTTATAGATGTGTACTCTAAGCTTTCGGCGACTGTCTGCGTCGTCATCTTCGGAGAAGTGAGATCCAGACCAGACCAGACCAAATATGCTAACTGAGATCAGAGCATTGCGGGCGAAGCCCGCAATGCGATGATCTCGACTCCGATTCCATACCTGCATACGAAATGCATTGCTGGAGATGAAAACGGGTTCCTATCCTATAACTTAAATTTGCTTACGCTAACGGTGTTTTGCATAGGACTTGAACCTATGCAGGGCAACTGCAATGACTTAGGGGTTCGGGCCGTGGCCCTTTTTGTTTAAGTTCCGGTATTCACCTTACAACCAGGGAAAACCACGGAAAACCCTGGTCGGAACTAGCAAAGGGGATTTGGTCATGGTCCTCCATTCTGTAATGCCTGGTAGGGGTTGAACCAACCAGTTGGGATACGTGTCAGCTGAAGGCTTATACGTATTGGGAAAGGGTATTGTTAGGCTGAAGGCCTCAAAAATTCTGACGACTTTAATCGTCCCCTGGGAAGCGAAGTCGCTTTCCAAGTTGCCGTACTAAAGGGTTCTCAGCATCTTGAAGCTTGGAGTCGAAACTCTGTGCAAGGCTTCTGATGTGTGCGGCAAGTAGTGGAACCTTTAGGTCTTCATGGATCTGCCTGTTACTGACGTACCAAGGTGCGCCCGTAGCGAGGCGAAGACATTTCGACTGCACGGCTTGTAGTCTTGCGACATGCGTGCGTGCTGCGGCCCTCCAAGCTGGACTGGCATAGTCTAGCAGAGGTCGGATGAGTTGCTTATAGAGCAGCGCTCCATTCGCAGGTAAAAGTCCTCCTCTGCCGTTAAGCAGAGGGGATAAAATTCCAAGCCGTTGCATGGCTGTTCGTCTAACCTGGGTAACGTGGGGTTTCCAGGTCAGCCTTTTGTCCAGGGTTACCCCCAAACATCTGGCTGTTTCGACCCATTCGATTGGCTCTCCGAAAAATTCTACAGGCCTAGGCGGCGCCGTTCTTTGTCTTCCAGTGAAGAGCAAAGCTGCGCTCTTAGTGACATTGATGGAAATTCGCCACTTTGTCAGCCAGAACTCTAGCTCTTTGAGATATGTCTCGAGATACTTGACGATTAGTGCAGGCCGTTTCGACGTTGCCAAAAGCGCAGTGTCGTCGGCATAAAGCGCCAAGTCGACGTGGCGGTGTGGTGTGGGCATGCCATTCACATACAGGCTAAAGAGGACAGGGGAGACCAGTCCCCCCTGAGCAACTCCAGCTCGCATGTAACGACAAGAAGATGTGGCTGACTGGAAGGACGCTACGAACGTCCTATTGGTAAGGTAGGAGGTGATAACTTTCACCAGGTAATAAGGGAAGTTGAGGAGAAGGAGTTTGTAAAGGAGACCTTTGACCCAAACTGTGTCAAAGGCCTTGGCCACATCAAGGAATACCGCGCCGGTTAGTCGCTTTTCGTCAAAGTTCCTCTTGACTCTCTCAACCAGGCGGGCTATCTGCTGAGTCGTGCTATGTTTGGGTCTGAACCCAAACTGCTCATCACGAATAGCGCTGTGCCTGTTGACGTGCCTTAGGATTCTGCTTAGTAGAATTTTCTCGAAGAGCTTCCCCACCGAATCAAGAAGACTTATGGGTCTATAAGACGATGGAAGTGTCGGATCCTTTCCGGGTTTCCGGATAGAGACAATCCTGGCATGTTTCCATGCAGGTGGGAAATATTGCCTCTTAAGGACCGAATTAAAAATCTTGGTGACGTAGGTGATTCCCCGTTTTGGGAGGTTCCTCAGGGCCCTATTGGGAATACCGCTAGGGCCCGGAGCCTTACCAAGCTTGAGCTCTTTTATAGCCTTGACGACCTCTGATCCACGACTGCATCTGACTAGTCCTGCCATGGGTATATATACAACACCACAACCTCTGGATCTCACTTCTCCGAAGATGACGACGCAGACAGTCGCCGAAAGCTTAGAGTACACATCTATAACTACCCGACTGGAAACCCGAGAGCAGTTTTTACAATGTATTCGGCGGGAGAACCTACAAAGTTTTAAATAAATATTTTTTTAAATACAAATATAGAATTTTAGGTTTTAACTTTTGGGGGTCCAAACCCCAAGGACCCCCCTTTCCTAATCCACTGTTAGAAGAAACCTTTTGAAGTTATAAAATTTGACCGTTTTTATTTTTAACATATAAAACGCTAATTTTGCAACAATTTTCAACCCCCCCCCCCCAGAAATTTCATAAAACGATAATATTTTGCCCCCCCCCCCAGAAATTTCAATGACGCAGTCTGCGTCTTAACCCCCCCCCCTTGTGGGCACCCCTGCCATATTGCAGGATTACTATGGATATCTTCTATGAATTGTTCGGTGTTGAAAACGACAGATGGAACGCCCTCCATTCTGCTCTCACTTGACTCAACTAGGTGCCTCGTGTGAATGGACTAATGCTTAGTAATGTCCTTTTAGTTGAGTCAACTAGTTAGGATGAGAACGGTAGCGGCACGTGTGCCGACTATAAATCCGCCTGGGCGGTCGAGTTGACTGCGTGTGAAAGGGTTCGAGCGATTCCCATATATTTGCTATATCGTTACACTTCCTGACACCCGCCCGTTCAACTAGTGTAATCAACAAGTTGACTCGTGTGAAAGGGCCCTTAATCACTGCACACTGATTCTTGCGTCTCCAGTAACGACCAGCTGGTTTTACCGCGATAAAATGCCGTCCTCACGATTTCTACAAGAATATTGTAAGATAAACGGCCGTGATTGCTCTATATCCGAGGAATTGCTAAACGTTATTGGTCAATATAAACACGGAGCGTATGAGTGGAATAGTCAATAGTTAAATGGGCATTTCGGAAATTGATATATATATTGTACAATCATAAAAGAAACAACGAAACATTATTTGAAATAAAATATACTTATCGGCTCAATAGTTTTAATTTAATTTAATTTCAAACAGCAGTATGAATTCATTGGCTCTCTCCCTGGATTTAGCATTTTTTAGTAGTTTTCTTGCTGAATTTAGAGTTTTTTTTTTAACTAGCTGCTAAACAAAGTCATCCCAAGGATGGAAGATGGAAAGTAAAGTTGGAGATAAGGGGACGTAAAGCAGAATAATGATGCACAATTTTAATCAATCTCAAGTTTGGGTGGTGTGCAGCATTTTTAGGCATACAGTGGGGGGGGGGGAAGATTGAACACCACTGATCTAGATCAGGTACACTAACTACTGCCTGCGTGGTCTAGTAGTTATCAAAACTGACTACAGGTCCACACGCTTTGATTCAATTCCGGTACTTCCTAAATTTTCTGAGGTAGGCGTAGGATCTGGAATGGGGTGCATCGTGAGGACAATTGAGGTGCTACTTGATAAAGAAGTAAGGACTGAATTCACGAAGACCACAGATAACTGCATGCTGACCACATGCCACCAATTCTGCCCTCTCCCAACGTCAAAATATGGAGGTTGGTGATGGAGAGGTAGGCCATGGAATATTGTGGCACGGAGTTTGTTTGGTCAGTTACAAGCTGGGTTAATTCTCTCTACACAGACAGCATTTGCTAAGTATTTCTTAGAGGCACCTATTTTTGGTGAAAACTTTTTCCAGTTTTTCGTAATTTCTTTAAATAGTCATTTCATCATAGTCATCATCATTTTTGCTATTTTTGTCAGAATTTTAGGGAATAATTAAATTAGCATTAATTTCTGTGACTTTGTTTCGTTTTCAAAATGCCTATTAACTCTTTTTTTTCAGTATATATTGGTCTTTCATGAAACCGATTAAAACATCAACTATCAATTTTTATTGTCACAGTTCGCCTCTAGTGTTTGATTATCAATTGCTGCAGTCTATCGTTGCCATCTCAAATTTCTTCTAATGTAATTCACATAATTTAATCAGTTTTTGCAAAAAACACCTGCCTCTTCTAATATTAAACTAAGCCCCATGACACGACAACACTTGTGGTTCTAGGCCTACCATCCAACCTCTGCGTCATCTACCATAGGCATTTGGCAGGACTGGTTAAGTAATACACTAACAATAAACTGATATATAATATTGTCTTTCTTACACATTGCTAATAATTAATCCACAAGAATATAGGTCAATCAATATTTGAGAAGTATCCTAAAAGATACCGTTGTTGACATCAAAGGATTGGTCAAATCTGAAATATAATTCAGTTAGAGTGGTTGTGACCGCACTGAAATTATGGTTTCTCGTTACTTGTTTTCACCTACAAACTTTTTGTCCATTATGGCAGTACTGAAGAAATGATAATGTGCCTTAAATGCAATACCTCCATTCTGTATAGGAAGGTAGTATGGTCTCAAAATTTTTTGAATTGTACAGGTAGCCAGTAATGGGTGGGAATGTCTTATCAATCTGTGTGTGGAAGCATATTTAGTACTTTATGACGAGTGATAACATTTTTTAATCAGCAGTTCAGTAAAGCCCTACTTGTGTGTACTAAAGAGGCAAAGTTACTACGAATAGTTTCCCTCTACCGGATAATTCATGGCAACTATTTTCAGCGATAAAAGGAAGAAGTGGGTACATGCATATAACATTGCTAAGCAGGAGCATGAACTGTTTTAAATAATAATAGTAGTTGTAATAATAATAATAATAAAAATGATGATGATGATAATAATAATAATAATAATAATAATAATAGTAATAATAATAATAATAATAATGATAATGATAGTATTGATGATGATTCTAAAGCATTTTTAAATTAATTTTCTTACATGCTATGTATATAAAAATTTAAAAAAAAAGTGATTACAGTACTTTATTTAGAGATGAATTTTTGTGAACATCAGCATTTCCCCTGGGGGTGAAAAATAGCTTCCTCTGTCTACTTAGTTTACTTGGCACGTAAAGGAAACCTTCTTAACAATATTATTGTCATCAGTTTTTGAATGCAGTAATTTGTGAAGAAATATTAATCCTGGGCAATTTCATCTGTATTTTAAATTTTTAATTTCATATACTTAAGCGTTTGGTAATTCATCCACTCTTAACTTAAAAAAAAGGAACAAAAATTATCCTAATTAATAAATATCAGAACCGGGAGATTAAAACGTTTGTAAACTACAAACCGTAAGAAATTATTGTTTGGATGGTTATATTGGTGGATAGTGAGTTCTGAATATTTTATCAAGGAATTTTGAAGACATATTAATTTGAGTGAAGATAATTTGTAAAATATGAGCAGCATCCCACAAGTTTCTGAGCTGCTGAAATAAATTAAATTAAATGAATAAAATCAAATTCTTCTCAGTTATATCAGCACCAACAAAGGTTGTAGAATCGTACAAAATAATAATAATATAATAATAATAATAATACTGATGATGATGAAGGTAATGATGATGATGATGATGTTGATGATAACGATGATGATAATGATCATGATAACAAATTACTGTATATATATTATGTATAATATTTGTATGCAATAATATAATATAATGTATATACACAAATGCCCCGGGTGATTAATTTTGCAGGACATAAAAAATCCTAGACACAAAGTCTTCTGGGAGGGACCATGGATCCCATGTTGTAAATTTTTGGCATGTCAGAATCTCCAAGCCTAAATTAGAGCTCCTGGACCAAATTCCATAGCCCCTCTACGTCCTAATAATACTTTAGTTTCTTCTAGCTAGTTGTCGAGGTGACAGGCTCACCACCACTCCTTTCGTTGTCTCTAAGAAAATAATCATAACTAAATTAGTCTTCGTTAATGTAACCTCCGCTTGGAGGCCTTAAGCTATGTTGACTGGCAATACTACGTACACAAATGAAGAAATGAAGAGTCTTTTCTTGCTTAGCCCTTTCTGGTTTCTCTTTTATGGAATTTTAACAGTAAGGAGCAGAATTGAAGTTACTGAAACGAGGAGTAACTTTGACCTGCTGGCCATAACTCAGAATGAAACAAATTTAAAGCCAGATCACATAAATTGTTATAGTGTATTGTTAGAATACAAACTTAATTTTATAATTATAACTAGGGACTGGATTTTTAGGTTTTTAAAAACAATGTTTTAGGTTTTCCATTTGGTGAAATAGTTTTTTTTAGGTTTTTTGTCCAAACTATCGTCTTCGGGTAGAATAATATTGGTTTAATGAATTTGAATGTGCTACATAGGAATCTATACATAATACAGGGTGTTTCAAAATGAATATCGGGGTTTTAAGGCTTTGTAGAATTTAGTACATTTAACATACAATTATAAATAATACATCAAATGAAAGAGCAACTCAAACAGTTTTTCCTACAAGTGTTCAATGTGAGCACCATTCGTCACAAGGCACACATCGAGTCGATAGGAGAGTTCTTCCCAAACCTTGATCAGTGTGTCTGGAGTAATTGTTGCAACAACTGCTTCAATCCTGTGTCTTAAGTCGGGTAGGTCAGTTGGTAGTGGTGGCACATACACTTGAACCTTTATGAATCCCCAAAGGTAAAAATCACATGGCATTAGATCAGGTGAACGTGGAGGCCATGCGAAACAAGCTCTGTCATCCAGCCTCTTGCTGCCAATCCAGTGGTCGGGTACAACATCGTTTAACCATTCGCGTACTGAGTGATGCCAGTGAGGTGGTGCACCACCTTGCTGCGAAATAAAGTTCTCCGGTTCAGCTTCTTCCAATTGAGGAAAGTGCCATAATTGTAGCGCGCCAAGATAAGAATTACCAATCACACTTGCTTCAAGGAAAAAGAAGGAAATGCGGAAAGCACGTTGCACTGTTACTACAGATTCTGTCTTTGCATACTGTAACACAGAAAAAAACTTAATAGTCGCCATCTTTACTACTAGTGCTTTCTAATGGCATACGGAGGAAACAGTGCGTGCGCACAGGAATACCAGCAAAACTGTTTGAGTTGCTCTTTCAATTGATGTATTATTTATAATTGTATGTCAACTGTACTAAATTCTACAAAGCCTTAAAACCCCGATATTCATTTTGAAACACGGTGTACTTGTAAAGTTTAACTTAACAAAATTGACTTAAATTTGTGTAAACTTGCTTTAGTACAATATTATACAATTGAAGAAAAAAGGCATAAACAATCAAAAGAAGCAGTGAAAATAAGATTGCCTCACATTTCCTGGTTACGGTATATCACTAAATATCTTTGAAGATTCTCAACTGTGAAGTTCTTCCTGTTATCTCTTAGTTAATAGTTAATACTGAATCTAGACACTACCCTTCTCAGGATTCGAATCCGATGCTTCTAATTTAGTGAGTAAAATACTTCATGGTTGGATGTGGATAATGTGAAACTGATTATTTTCCTTTCTTCGGTTGTTATGCATGCTAACCGTACAACAGATCAACTAGGGACGAAAACTTCCCCCCTTTTCTAGAAAGGTAAATAACACTTACGTGTTTCTGGCAGGCTTGACAAAATATTACTTTCCCATCTGTAGTGAAATTCAAATCGTCGCCAATCCACTAGTGCCGTAATAAACTCGATTTCATTTGTTTCGGCATAATTAACACATCTACTTAAAACTCACAGTGTGACCACTCAGTATGAATAACAGGGAAGTACTAAAGGCAAACAAGCACTTTAAAACACAGAAATCTATATCCTTGTTCATACACGGCAACAATGGTTGTTTACGAATATTTTAAAAGGAATACGCGGTACTCTTACACTTCCTCTCTAGATACTGTCCATCCTAGACGACAATGGGTTGAACGAAATGCTGGTAGTATTAATTTCAACTCGACAAAAATTATTGTCTCTCCGCAAAATACCGATTTCTCAACCGACAAACAAAAAAGACAAAAATATAGCCTAAATTAGATATTTTAGGTTTTATATCCCGTTTAGGTATATTTAGGTTTTTACACCCCATTTAGGTATTTTTAGGTGCTACAGAATTAATGTGGGTGAATCCTATGGACATGATTCGAAAAAGTGTATGAGCGCTTTTTGTTTTGGAAGTAAGGAAAAAAATAGGTAAAAACCTAAGAATCCGGTCCCTAATTATAACGCATATGACTCCCATTGATATACACTATAAATTTAATTAGCTGTATCTGAGCAAACTATTGCTCGTAATACAAATTGAGGAGCAACTTGATTGAGAAGTAGCAGCTCCGGTCATGGACATGATTCGAAAAAGTGTATGAGCGCTTTTTGTTTTGGAAGTAAGGAAAAAAATAGGTAAAAACCTAAGAATCCGGTCCCTAATTATAACGCATATGACTCCCATTGATATACACTATAAATTTAATTAGCTGTATCTGAGCAAACTATTGCTCGTAATACAAATTGAGGAGCAACTTGATTGAGAAGTAGCAGCTCCGGTCATGGACATGATTCGAAAAAGTGTATGAGCGCTTTTTGTTTTGGAAGTAAGGAAAAAAATAGGTAAAAACCTAAGAATCCGGTCCCTAATTATAACGCATATGACTCCCATTGATATACACTATAAATTTAATTAGCTGTATCTGAGCAAACTATTGCTCGTAATACAAATTGAGGAGCAACTTGATTGAGAAGTAGCAGCTCCGGTCATGGAAACCATCATTAACAGCTATGGGTTTTGGCATGCTGACCACGTGCCCCCCAATCCTGCCATCTGCCTGTGGTATATAACGCAGTGGTTAGATGGTAGACCTAGGATGTTACCTCACGAAGTTTTGTTTAGTTTGCGCAAACTGTTGAAATTAGGCAATGAATGGTAGCATATAAGTTGAATCACTTGTCATCTGTTGCCTATGATCTTGATCAATGATCAATAATGTAGTCTACCTTTTCCAGCTCAATATATAGGGATCATCCAGAACGTAAAGAACTAAATGATAACGAAAGATATTAACACAAACTTTATTTACAAAGATACAGTACTTTACTATATTTCTCAACATAATCGCCATTGCTGTCAGGCATTTATTGTAACATGGTACCAGTTTTTCAATGCCAATGTTACACTCTTCTACCACCACAGACCTGGTGTATTTTGTACATAGTGTACATAAATGGCAATTTGTTGCTATTCCTTTACCATTTATTTCTAGGGCCCAGTTTCTTAGGTTTTGAACTTAAATGTTCCTTGCTAGCTAGCTGTGATAATTTAACATCCATTTCATTATCATTGTAGCCACATATGAAACCTAAAAATGCCTAAATATTATGTTAAAACTAAAAATGGCTAGAATATTTTCAATTAATATAAATGAAATACTTAAAACTAATAATATGTAATTAATGTTATTATTATTGTTCTACTAAAAACTACTTTTTTAAATATCTGCCTTCATTTTGCATTTTGCTCATTGTTACCAGTAAGAGAAAATATAGCATTGCATATTGTAATTTTGTACCCCATTGTCCCAGTAAAGGAAATTGCTACTGGACCAAAATCTTGGTTTCCTTAGAAGCAAATTCAAAACATTCTTTAGATGCTTAGACTTGTAGTTTATTCACAGTGTTTGCTCCAGCAAGATACTGAAAGTCAAGTATTTTATAAACTGGTTGATTAATTTAGAAAACATTCTTGATGGGTTTATGTGGTTCAGTTGGAAATGGCATGGGTATTTCTAAAGTTAATTGTGTTCTATAAACTATAAACTGCTCAAAATTAAGCAAAAAGTATTCCTGTAGGCTAATATTGTGATCCAGAGCCATAGAAATTATAAGTAAAAATAAAATTAATTAAAATATTTGTTTGAAGTAGGCCTATGTATTGTACTTCTTAAAATGAAACTAAAACAATTGTATGACTGCTAAAAAATAAAGTAAAACTATTTTAATATGTTTAAAAAACTAATGCGGGAATTATAAAAACCTAAAAATTCAGGTCCTATTTATTACACTTATTTATAATACAGCATTCATAGATTACAAGTAACATCTAAGCTAATGCTTAAAAATGGGTGGTATGCATAAAATAGTAGTAGATACTCTTACTACACATTTTTTAGCAATACTAAGATTTGTGTGGATATAAACCTTAGAAAAAGCTTTTCCTCTCATCAAAAAATTGATAGTGTTGGCATGATTAGATTTTCCTTCAAGCCTTAGAATAAACTGTGAAATGTATGCATAAAGTATAGTATGGAATTCTGCTTTGTAGCTTTTACTATGAAAAATCGTACCATGCATCGTTCATGGCTTCGATTGCTTAGTGAATGGTTGATGGTAATTTGCATGGCTGCATTGTATACAAATAAGAGATAAAAAGAAGTATAGAGAAAAGAGAGCTGTCAG
The DNA here is from genome assembly GCA_964059195.1 of Ectobius pallidus. NCBI lineage: Eukaryota > Metazoa > Arthropoda > Insecta > Blattodea > Ectobiidae > Ectobius > Ectobius pallidus. The sequence goes on from CAXKWD010000011.1 coordinate 59,242,139, forward strand.
TTACTGTTTTATAAACTTTATAGATTTGAGAAAGAAAATATTGAATGGTTGAATGATTATTTTATAGATTATAGCAGCGGATCTCTGGGCAGGGACTACACTGAGAGAGTCAGGAACTATTGATTTGGAACGTGGAATGTTAAGAGCTTGTATAGGTCCTTGCTTCCGAATATGTAATTCTTATAGAACCTAAAAAGTGCTAAATCGGACTGAAGGGGCTAAAGGGGACTTTTGCTGAAAAAACCAGGGGCTAAAGAGGACTTTTCCTGAAAAACTAGGGGGTAAAGGGGACTTTACAGAAAAATGCTGATTTTTAAATAGATTTTCCAATTAATGCGAAGGAAAATAAATATGTGAATTTGTGCATTTTAAGAAAAGACATGATAAAAATAAATTTATACAACGCACTGAAATTAACAATGTGTATGTCGCTTTGTCGCTTGCCTTTGTAACTCTAAAATGTGCTGCCTCGCTGTGGCAGGAAATGAAATTTGAGCCTTCTGCAATACCTTGAAATCTGCAAATAATCCATTGTCTTTTAAACTTTAAAATAACAAGTTGCCGGCCAACGACAGAGAAGTATATTAAAGGAACAAATTTGTGGCATTCGAGTCTACTTATTTTTGTAGATTGGAAGTGAATTGAGTGGTGTATTGAATAATTCTATTATTAAAGGGTAAATATCTCAATTGTTTATGTTAATTTTCGAGTGCCGATGTAAGGAATAGTTACTTTTTCATTTTGTATAAAAGAAACTCAGAATAACTGTGTCAAAATTATAGGCTAATGTAATTTTCAGTGTTAATATTAGTGTTCATTAATATGCTTTATAAAGATTGCTAAAATCATTTGTTTAAAACCTAAAAAGGGCAATTCCACGAAAATAAAAGGCTAAAATTACCTTTTATAAAAGCCTAAAAATCCGGGGCTTAGTTATGAGCATGCCCTTTTCATTGCCTACCTACAGGTAGGCTGAGTGTTGTTCATGTTGTGCATGAACTCAAACCAATAAGGTTGACTAACCCATGGCTTGTGCGGAGATTCAATGCCAACTTTAAATAAAGAAAAACATTAGAAGAAACCAGAAGCATTGGAAAGTTTCCATGCACTTGTTTGTACACAATACACTGCTGCTGCATTTCAAAGAACTCTTAACCTGTTGATCTTATGATCGCTCTAACACAACTAAATTGAAACTAAACAATGATGTGAAAGGCATCGACAATTAGGTGGCTTCAAGATTTGGCATTTTTCCGGTAGAGAGCAGATTGTAAATCTGGTGTATAAAATACCAGCGCGCCTGCTCTTGGGTTAAGTGTGTACATTAGTTTCCTAGCTACAAGCTTCAAGTAACAATATCTATGTTATTTCAGATTACTGCATTGGATCCAGAGCAAAGTTCCAGATCTCCCCATCACAAATTTTACTTCCGACTGGAATGATGGCAAGGCTGTGGGAGCGCTGGTAGATGCTGTCGCGCCAGGTAGGATTTCATGTAGTGCATATTCTCTGCATGCTTTTTTTAAGCTATTACCTTTTGTAATATAATCCTACATATTGCAATATATAAATACTGAGATTATGGAAGATGTAAAAAACGAGCAAGATATACTACAACTTGAACATTACATTCACATCCTGTACCTCTTTCAGTGGTTACCAGGTATATTGTGTCTTACTAGTGATGTAATAATGAAATTGTCTCAGCTGATATTCAGGCAACCTAAGTTCTGATGTGTCGTTAATTTTATACTAAAATATGTGAGATTGGAACATTATTTCTTAAATTTGCCAGTCATGCATCACATTTATTAGTGTTCCAGGAGGTAAAGAATACATTCGTATAGCTTCTGTTTATATATAACTTTTGAGTGTAGGATTTGAAGATAAAATTTTATTTGTTAAAATTTTTCCTAAAGACTCCGAATAAATAAAAGCATACTTGCTACTAGAAACTGGTTACTATCTAGTTTTTGTAAATACAGAATTTCAGTAGCAGACATTTTTTGCAAAAGAGTATTATGTTACATGAAAGGATTTCAGTTTTCTGAAGCCCCATTTAAAAATTGATACCTAAGGCTCGGATTCTTATGAAATGTCATAATTTTTTTATTCTGACTGTTTTTCCTTGTCATTCCCTGTCAATTAAGCATGTTTATCGCTTTTGTTGGTCCTATAAATGAATATTGAGATTATATCTTAACCTAGGTATTATATAAGCCGAATTGTAGTGTAAATAATAAAAATAAAGTTTAAAAACACTTATGCACCACTTACGTCACAGATAAAAACAGGACATGTTTCGGGAGTGTCCTCCCATCTTCAGCTGCTGGCGTGTCGGGTTCTCGGCTGGTGGTATTATGTTCTGTTCTCTGCTCCCCCCTCTTTTCCGACCGGTGAGCCTGATGACGTCGCTCACAGGAGGGATATCGAAGTTCATCAAGTTGTCACCATTTTTGGTATTGAAGATCTTTTCCCACGTATTTAGATCTGAAGGTTTGCTGACGTGTTTCAATAATGAAATGTATTTCTTTATGTGATGATTTTTTGTCCAAAAATTATTGGCTACCGCTGATTTGTCAATTTGCATAAGTTTTACATTTCTGAGATGTTCTTTCAATCTGGTTTTTAAGTTCCTTCTCGTTTGGCCAATATATGTCATTGGGCACCCCTCACATTCTATCTGGTAAATACCTGATAATTCTGTTTTTTCTTCAGTGGCATTGTTAAGCGGTTGGTTCAACAAATTTCTAAGTGTGTATTTGTTCTGAGGTGCTAGTTTGATATTATAATTTTTGAAAATTTATGAAACATCTAGGGGTGATAGGTGAACTTCCTGTATTTGACTTGGGCTACTTCTGTATTAACTAGGGTGCTGACTTCTTTCAACTTCTGTTTCTTTTTATGTTTTTCCAGCATTTTGTGTATAAAATTGGTTTAGAATCCATTGATGGTGGCCACGTCTTTTATATGTTGAAATTCTTTGTCACATTCTATTTTGGTTAGAGGGATGTGTATTAATCTATGTATTAAGCTATGGAAAATGGCAAATTGGTGTGATTTCGGGTTGTACTTGTTGAATTTTATGTAGTTGTCGACGTGTGTTGGTTTTCTATAAATGCTAAATTCTAAATTATTCTGGCCTCTGATGATTTTCAGATCGAGGAACGGTAACCACCCATTCTGTTCAATTTCCATGGTAAATTTAATAGCCTCATCCTGTAAGTTCAGCAGTTTTAACGCATCTTCTAGGAACCTCTCTGGGACTATAGCAAACACATCGTCAACATATCTATACCAACTTTTGAACATATGAGGAAATCCATTGGTGACTTTTAATTCTAAGTTACTCATGTATATGTCTGCTAGTAGTGGGGACAATGGACTTCCCATGGCCAGACCAGTAGTTTGTTTATAACACTCTCGGTTGTACATGAAACTATTTTGCTTGATACATAACTCTACAAGTTCAATATATCCATCAATTTGTTCAGCTGGAACCTCATTTTGGGCCAACCATTCTTTTATCAGTTTCGAGAGTTTTCCTGATTGTATGCTAGTGAATAGTGATGTGACATCAAAGGAAACCAATAATTCTCCAGGAGCTAAGATAGTGCCTTTGATTTTGCCCACCAAATTTAACGAATTTTGAATGCTGAGAGTTTTGAATTTAGTAAACTGGTTAAATTTTCTGACCAACCATTGGGCTAGTTTGTAGGTTGGAGCGTTGATATCATCAGAGGCCAGAATAATTTAGAATTTGGCATTTATAGAAAACCAACACACGTCGACAACTACATAAAATTCAACAAGTACAACCCGAAATCACACCAATTTGCCGTTTTCCATTGCTTAATACATAGATTAATACACATCCCTCTAACCAAAATTGAATATGACAAAGAATTTCAACATATAAAAGACGTGGCCACCATCGATGGATTCAAAACCAATTTCATACACAAAATGCTGGAAAAACGTAAAAAGAAACAGAAGTTGAAAGAAGTCAGCACCCTAGTTAATACAGAAGTAGCCCAAGTCAAATACAGGAAGTTCACCTATCACCCCAAGATGTTTCATAAATTTGAGAACATTTTCAAAAATTATAATATCAAACTAGCTCCTCAGAACAAATACACACTTAGAATAATTAAATTGTATTGGAAGTAACACAGTGAAGTTATATAACATAATAATTATATATGAGTTGAAACTTTTACACTAGACTTCACTTCCGGTATAGTTTTACCTGTACATGTTTCGGCGCCTTTGCAACCATTTTCAACAGTCATACTTCAACTGCCATGCTACCCTCTCGTGGACATGGAATAAATCTCGAGATGAGGTCATCATTGGTTGGGATGTCGAAGTTCATCAGCCGGTCCCCCTTTTGTGTATGAAAATTCTTTCCCAAATAGAAAGCTCCCTGTGGCCTCGGACACATTTTAATAATTCTGGTTCTCTGATAATTTCATGTCCATCGTTCCAAAAGTGTGCGGCTACTGCTGATTTGTCTGTATTTCCAAATTTGATGTGTCTTAGGTGTTCTTTGGTTCTAACTTCCAGTTTCCTTTTGGTTTTTCCCACGTAGACTTTTTCACAATCATTACAATTAAACTGGTATATGCCCGACTTTTTACTATGATGTGGATTCTCCAAATTTGTAAATTTCAACAAGTTTCTTAGGGAATATGTGTTCAAGGGTGCTGTGGTGATGCCAAATTTTTTGAACACTTTTCTGAATTTATTGTCGGCCCAAGGGTGGAAAGTAATCCTCTTGTATTTCAGGTTTTCTTCTATAGGTTTCAAGGTGGTGATGTCTCTGGTCAATTTTTGTTTCTTGCACTTTTTTATTTTCTTCTCGATAAGCTCTCTACTAAACCCATTGTGTTCTGCCGTGGAGATGATTGTGTTGTATTCCAGGTCATATTCTGATTTGCTGAGAGGAATGTTTGTCAGTCTTTGTGTGAGAGAATTGAAAACAGCTTGTTTATGTGATATCGGATTGAAACTATTGGCTTTGATGTATGAATCAGTGTGTGTAGCCTTTCTGTATATGCCGAATTCAAGTTTGTTTTCTTGTTTAATAACCTTGATGTCCAGAAATGGTAAATAGTTTTCTGTTTGTTCTTCCAATGTAAACTTAAGGGAACTGTCTTGCATATTAAGTAACTTAAGGGCATCTTGTGTCAACTTTTTGGGGGTTATAGCAAAAACATCATCAACATACCTGTACCATGTTTTGAATATGTAGGGGAAGCCAGTAGTTATTTGTATTTCTAAGTGACTCATGTACAGGTCAGCTAGAAATGGGGATAGTGGGTTTCCCATGGCTAGGTCTGAACTCTGTTGAAAGAATTTTCCATTAAACGAAAAATAGGTTTGGTCTATGCACAGAGATGTCAGATCTATGTACTCCTGTATAACTGTGTCCCTTAATCCAATAGATTTGAGCCATTTTCTGAGGTAATCAATTAGGTTACTTTTTTTAATGCTCGGAAATAACGCCACTACATCAAAAGAAACTAAATTATCTTCTTTGGAAAGTTCCGTGTCCTTTATGTTCTGAACCAATTCTAAGGAGTTCTTAATGTTTCTGCTGTCAAATTTTGGAAAATTGTGGAATCTTTCATTTAGCCATTTTGCCAAATAGTAAGTGGGTGCATCTATGTTGTTTAAGATAGGTCTCATCTTATTGCCCGCCTTGTGAATTTTTGTTAAACCGTGTATTTTCGGAAGTACTGGGTTGGATGGTATGATGCTCCGTTTCTCTGTTTCCGGAATTAGTTTGCTGTTTTTTATGGCTTTTTGTACCGAAGATACACATTTCTTCAGTGGATCAGATTCTATTTCAGTGAATTCTTCGTTTTCCAAGAGAGCCTCCATTCTGTTAATGTAATCACATTCGTCCATCATTACTATTTTATTGCCTTTATCTGCTTTTGTGAATATGGTCCCCTTTTCATTAAGTGTGTTGAGTTTCTGTTTATATGTATTTCCCCTGTATTTTCTGGTTTTAATCCCTTCTAAAATGTCATTACAGCTGTTTATTGTCATACCAGTTTAATTGTAATGATTGTGAAAAAGTCTACGTTTGAAAAACCAAAAGGAAACTGGAAGTTAGAACTAAAGAACACCTAAGACACATCAAATTTGGAAATACAGACAAATCAGCAGTAGCTGCACACTTTTGGAACGATGGACATGAAATTATCAGAGAACCAGAATTATTAAAACGTATCCGAGCCACAGGGAGCTTTCTATTTGGGAAAGAATTTTCATACACAAAAGGGGGGACCGGCTGATGAACTTCGACATCCCAACCAATGACGACCTCATCTCGAGATTTATTCCACGTCCACGAGAGGGTAGCACGGCAGTTGAAGTATGACTGTTGAAAATGGTTGCAAAGGCGCCGAAACATGTACAGGTAAAACTATACCAGAAGTGAAGTCTAGTGTAAAAGTTTCAACTCATATATATAATTATTATGACACACTTAGAAATTTGTTGAACCATCCGCTTAACAATGCCACTGAAGAAAAAACAGAATTATCAGGTATTTACCAGATAGAATGTGAGGGGTGCCCAATGACATATATTGGCCAAACGAGAAGGAACTTAAAAACCAGATTGAAAGAACATCTCAGAAATGTAAAACTTATGCAAATTGACAAATCAGCGGTAGCCAATAATTTTTGGACAGAAAATCATCACATAAAGAAATACATTTCATTTTTGAAACACGTCAGCAAACCTTCAGATCTAAATACGTGGGAAAAGATCTTCAATACCAAAAATGGTGACAACTTGATGAACTTCGATATCCCTCCTGTGAGCGACGTCATCAGGCTCACCGGTCGGAAAAGAGGGGGAGCAGAGAACAGAACATAATACCACCAGCCGAGAACCCGACACGCCAGTAGGCCCGCAGCTGAAGATGGGAGGACACTCCCGAAACATGTCCTGTTTTTATCTGTGACGTAAGTGGTGCATAAGTGTTGTTAAACTTTACTTTTATTATTCAGTTGTGCCACGGTTTTTAATAACTTCGTATTCATACTAATGTAGTGTAAATGTTTAAATACCTGTTGCCTATCAGTATAACTTTTCAGAAAATCAAAATAAATTAAGAACTAAATTATCCATGTGAAACTAATTGTTGAAGATAAACTGCATACTATGTAACCAATGAACACTCTACCACAGATGAATATAAAAAAAACAATCTATTGCAAAATGATAATAGGTGGCATATTTTATAGCCGTTATAGTTTGTTCACTGGTATTTGGACCTTCTGCTCTGGTGAAACCTTGGCTTTGCACATAAATGTGACTGAAAGACTGGTTCTAGGGTGTCAGAGCAACATTCTTCACTCAGATTGTTGTGTGAGAAGCAACCGGTATGTGACAGTCTTAGTAGCTGCTCTTGAAAACTTTTTTTTTAGTGTTAGTTTATGTGAGTGCAAGGTTTCATCAAACCAGGACCTCCATATACCAATAAATGGACTATTGAGGTAATATTTTCCTGAATTTTAAGACATAAATCTATGGATATTTTGAAAGTTCATAGTTCATATAAACCCGAGCCCTGGTGGTAAATTATTTCTATGAAACGGTAAGTTTTTATGCCTGTTCTGCCATTCCCTCAGTGCCATATAGTAGGAATGTGTTATACAATTTGAATTGCATTAATAATTTAAATCTCCTGGACATTAGTCTTGCAAATGATCAGTTTTTACTAATAATAATATTTTGTCATTAAGTCTGACAGACAATACACAACGTCAAATACAAATAAGAATGAGAAATTACATCAATACAATTAGCTTACATAAAAATTAAGAATTGCATCAATATAATTAACATACATAAAAATTGATAAAGACTGAAGAAACTCCATTACCGAGTAACGAGGCCTGGAAATTAGCCAATCATACAATTTGCGTTTGAACATTGGCACAGTTATATCATTAAATTCTAGCAGTAACTTATTATAAAGTTTTAATTTTAATATTTCAAAACACTTCATTGATTTTGTGAGCCTTTGAAAAGATATGTCAATGCATTGACCACTCCTGGTGTTATATTTTAGCAACCATCATTTTGCATATTTAATTGATTGGCAGTAGTAGAAACTGGTTTAAACATAAGTCATTTTTGATTAAATTGATTAACAATTCAGGCATTTATAAAATTGAGCTGAAAAACTTTCTTTTAGTACAGAATTGGTGTTGAAGTAAAATTTTTTATGATCCTGTATATACCTATGGGAGAATTGTCAATCACATGAAATAATACAGTGTCTTGTTCATGCGAACAGTCAAAGACCCAGAATGTAGATGTTGAATTTTTTTGTGTCTAAAACAGGCTTTAATGGGAATGTTAAACTTAGCATAGTGTGGTCTTGTTTCTAAGTGATCATGCCAAATTGTGTTCATTGCTGAAGCTATTAAGTAAATGCCCCTTCAACTTAGAAAGATATATTTGGTAATATGTAGATACTACTTAGCACATTATTCCTAATCATACTGATATACTACCTATGTTTAAAGATAACAGAACAAGACTGCTAGATTTGTTTGATGTAATAATAGTTATTTTAAATCCATATGATAAACTATCACTACTGCAAACTATATTATTCTTCTCTGTACAGTCAGTGTGCCAGTTTGTAATGATAAAAACATCTCAAGTATAATTCTTCTTTGTTCCTCCTCTTGTTTTTGTAGTTCTGTATTGAAGTTACCTGCTACTTGTAGCTTCGTTGCTTTCTTCTCTTTCCCTTCTAATACATATTTGCAAAGTATGTATTTGTATTTCCTTCACTGTAATAGCTTTTGAGAATGAAGTATCTTACTCTTGATTGCTTTTGACTGTAATGTATTTCACCTTACTTCATCCTATAATAAAATATCTTCTTGAGGCTCAATCATATTGAAGTCAGGGCATTATTTATATAACTTATTAATTACAACAATATGCACTAACCTTGTTGTGGAATGTGGAAGTCTGTGGTTCCGATAATTTCAGCAGACAAATACAGTACTGTTTTATTTATTTTTTAATTTTTTTAATTTTATGTCTACTGAACTAAGAAAATTACATAGTAGAATCTATTGACAATCAAATAAAGAAAACATTAAGAACAACAAGAACACTAAAACAAATCAATTAAAACAACACACAATCAATTACAAGAATTACAAATTAATAAATTTAACAAATAGAAGAACAGTAATTACATTGCTTTGTGATTTTATGACTGCATGTTAAAAATCTTGTAAATATTTCTATAAATGACTGTTCTGGATTGAAATAGATCTGTATCAGATTCATTATGTAGATTATTGTACAAGATGCATAGTCTTAAGGGGAGAGTTCCTGTAATAATTTGTTCGTACATATTTATATAAAATGTTCTACTAAGTCTACAGTTTATAGGAGGAGCATACAGATGTAATTTTGATGTAAACTTACACAGTTCATTAGTATGAATTAAATTATGCAAAAATTTTAAGCCATTAACTTTTTGCCTAACAACTAGCGAGTCAAGTGTTGAAAATTGATAATAACATAGAATAAGGAATATTGCTGTATTTGTTGGATAATATCAGAAACTTCTAAAAATACACATTTTAAAAATCGTACTTTGTTTCGGTTCTTACGAATGTATTTGACCGTCCACCACTATAACCTCACCAAGGCTACGAATCCATACATAGAAAAGTGAACCTTTACTGTAGGTTTGTAACATTCAGAAACAGTCACATGCTGAACACATATGCACATCGTGAATTAGTCTATTATAGATTGAGATTCCCTGCAATTGTATTCTCCCAGGAAAAGTCAGCAGGCTGTAGCATTAATTACTGATCAGACACGTGTTGAGTACAATAGTGGAAATTTCCCGCTTGACGCCATTTACGATTGAGATAAAAAAGGGTCAGCGTGTTTCTACATATATTTTAGCTACTTCATTTGGCTTATTTAATTAATTGGCAGTTAATAACTGATTTAAACATATAATTCATTTTTATTTAATTGATAAAAGATTCAGGCATTTATAAAACTACAATTGCAATACCTGTGAAAAGTATACATTTGCAAAATGAAAAGAAATTTAAATTTAACATACAAGAAACAGGAGATAAATATTAAGTACCAACAGACAGGAAAATCTGCAGTGTCTCATCATTTCTTGTCTACAGGTCAGGTTTTCTAAAATGGTTCAGAAACCACCTGATTTAACTGTTTCGGTAAAAGTACATATCCAGAAAAACAAAGATAGGCGTACAAATTTTGCCTACCGTAAGGACAAGGACCTCGCTTCCAAATTCATACCAACTGGAGGAAATCCGGTGGATGGAGAAACAAACTCGTCATTCTACTCTTAAATTTTTCAGCACAATCAAAGATGGACTTAATTTTCATCAAAGCAAACAGCAGTGTAGTGTATATTGTTGTAATAATATAAAACGTAAATTATGGTTTGTAAAATTACGAGATGAGTTACAAATTTTGTCCTGAAAAAATGTTCTAGAAATGTGACAAATCTAAGTTGTCCTGACTGAAGCAAAGTCTAAGGAACTAAAGTAAATGAATAGTCACTTCAGCACTTACTTGAGTTAACATTATTTTTAATCTTTACTAGGATTGTGCCCAGATTGGCAAGATTGGAATCCCAAAGACTCTATGCAAAATGCATCCGAGGCCATGGGTCTGGCTGATGATTGGTTGAACGTTAGACAGGTGAGAAGTACTCTGATAGGAGGAAAAAAGAACATTAATATTCTTGTTGACTTTATGCTATCTTCGAAACCCAAGTAACAATGAAAAAGAATCTCTCATAGTCACTCAAATGCAAGAACTAGTTAATTCTGTTTCTCCATTTCTTGATATTGCTACATTTTCATTTCAGATTATTTTAATGCTGCAAGAAAATTGAAATGCTTGTGTCATTGCATCCTGTGAATAATATATGAAATAGCAGTATTATTGGCAGGTTACATAGTTCTTGCATGGAAACGAGTATTCTTTGTGCATCCAAGTGTTGATTTCTACTGAAAAGAGTGTCAGCTCTCACAGTTTTTTTGGGTGAAATAAGCATGAGTGTTATCCACTTTCAAGTAACATCTCATTAAACGGCTTCATTAAAAAAACTAACCTAACTAGTAAACATGAAATTTTGTTTTATTAGAAAATGTAGACTATACTTTGGTATGCCTCATTTCTAAGAGCTTCAAATCAAAATTCCATCCACCCAAGATTATTTTATTAATGAACATTGAAGTGAAAGTCTAAATCAAGAGGTATTATTATTTTTTATGTTTAGGGACATCTCAACAGCAATAGATAACTTGGGCTTATTTCCATTCATTATACCCACAGTCCGTTCTAAAGTATGTCATAAGTAAACTTCAACCTGGCATTGCCTTTAGGAGTAGGTAGAAGGAGAGATAGAGAATTCAGGATTGAAGACTGTTGATAGGGTTCTTCATCCTGTCTGGAGTATCTCGACCAGGCGACCACACCTCCATAATGGGAGAATTTGGAATGAGTGTTGGGGAGAAAGAGGACAAGCAAATGTTATAAAGTATAGTGCTGCTATATTGGAAAAACCACCCCCTCTGAGCTCTAGCATGAGGTTGGCCTAGTGGGGAGGGGAGGGACTTGCCCTTTTGGGAGGCATACTTTGCCCATCTGGACATTATTTTATTCGAGAAGTTTATCAGGGAAAGCTCTCAGGAAATGGTGTCCCAACTGCAGTTGGTCAGTCTAAGTTAAGAACCCAACTAGGGACAACGTTTAAGCTTTTGATTTCCTCATCTCATGAAGTTGTTCCAGCGTGTGCCCAAAAGTCACAGGATTTGAAGCTACCATCTCTCAAATCGGACTCTGTGATATTACTGCTATGATCATTCCAAAATGAGAAAGTAAAATGAATGAAATCAAAAGAAACTGATCTAAATGTGATTATTCAAAGTGTCTGATAAAGCTTTGGAAACATTTCGAAAGTTAATACAAATTAGACTGCTTATTATGTGTTAGTTTCGCACACAAAACTAATACTTTGTGGAAGTGCAGTTTAAGGTAGCATTGTCGTTTTATCTCCTTTCCCTTTCTATTAGTATAATCTTACATGTGTGATCTGAAGAGATCTGCAGTTTGATGAGCTATTATTTAGTTACAAAAGATATATTTCTTAGCAGTAGAGAATATTTAATGATGGATTTTCCTATAATATACAGTACTGGTAGGTATGTTTGCTGTTGTGCATGCGTATGTATTTTGATGTGTATGCATTTATATAGATCAGAATGTTGTGTTCCTATCCATCACTGTAATGTAGTTTTTGTCTTCTGCAATTGCACAGGTTTGCGATCATATGCCTATGTAGTATGCTTGGTATCTTTCTCACATTGTTAGGGCACATGATAGCCTGGAAAGATTGTCAGAGGGGGGAATGAAAGCAAAAATACCTAAAGTCATAAATTGAAAATATTTAGAAAAGAATGAAATCATGGCTTTAACATCTGTGCATAAACCAAAATAGCTTCTAACTGTTAACAAACTAACTAGGATGACAGTTAACTATGGTGTTAGTTTATGTTGTAGTACTGCTTTTTATTGCTACATTGTAATTTTGCTCTTTGCTTCCAGTTAATAAAACCAGAAGAAATGGTTAACCCAAACATAGATGAGATGTCCATGATGACTTATCTATCTCAATACCCTAGTGCCAAACTCAAGTCCGGAGCTCCTCTAAGACCCCGAACCAATCCTAACAGGTAAGATGCATAATATTTGCTTTTAATGTCAGCAAAAATCGTTAAGGCTACAGGAAAATAGGCTTGAAATGATCACTTTTTTAAATGTCTTTTTTAATAATTTTTTGAACACCATCATAGTGTTGGATTTCCCAACTTAAAAATTGATATTTTTTTAAAATTATAATTCATAAGTTAATTTTTTTCAGCATAAATTAGTTGACTCACACATTTTTGGAAGGTTTCCATGAATTTCAAAATATTCTGTAGTTGCTAATGGATGGTTAGTGTAACCACCTGCCAAAGGGAAAGTTCAGTGCCCTTGCAGCATGTCTGGTAAATTCCTAAATTTGCTAGAGTTGCTTGCAGATAGTCAGAGTGGTCAACTGCCCAGGGAATGGTCCGTGCTCATCCAATGTGTATCTAAAAGTCCAAATTCTTCTAGCATTGCTTGCAGATAGTCTTACTAATCGACTGCCAAGGGAAGATCTGTGCTATTAGAGAGCTTATCTCTAATTTCCAATCTTATTCTAAAGCTGCTGGCAGATAGAATGATAACTGCGTGCTCTTAAAGAACTCTATTTCCAAAATATTTTGGAGTGCTGGCACGTAGAGTGATAAAATTGCCAAGGCAAAGGGCTGTGCTCTTAGAGGGTGTCTCTAAATTCTAAAATATTCTAGGCTTGCTTGCAGATAGAGGAATCAGTAGCCAAGGGAAAAGTCTGTGCTCTTAGAGATAAATGCAAAAACTTCAAAAATGGACTGCTGCTAAATTGTATTGTGGTAGAGAGGTCTAGAATGGGGTGCACTCAGCCTCGTGATACAAACTATGGAGTTTCTTGATTGAGAAGTAGCTGCTCTGGTCACAAAAACCATCATTAACGGCCGTGGGTGTCGGCATTCTGAACACATGCCCCACGGTAGATGGTGCAGTGGTTGGTTGGTAGGTAGGTCTAGTCCCTCCAGGGATGTACCACCACAGAGTTTAGTTTTAATAATAATAAAAAAATCAATTTCAATAAATATAATAAGCAGAAAAGTGACTCATGTTCTATTCCTATGCGAATTGCATACATTCTTCCCTTAGTCAACAATGTACAATGATGTATTTTTAAATATTGGCTACTTTCCACACCTTGCAGAGAGTTGGAACAACAGCACTTTCAATATTTCCTCCGTAAAAGTGCAAGTGAAGGTGCCAAGGTAATGGGTGGAGAATTCTCCTGCTGTGGCTCATGCCATGAATTTTATGTTTCGTAAAATCTTATTAAAAATTAGTCTATATTATGCATGGCGGTGCCAGTATCATCAGCAGCAAAATACCAATAGCATTCTTTTAATATACAGTTTATTACACAAAGTGAAAACCTGGAAATTTATAAAGTACCATAAAAAGGGGTAAATTCAATATGTGAGGGAACGATTGATTGTTAAATCTCGAACTTTCAGTTCTCTATATTGACACAGGGAACAATTCTGGCAGCACCCTTTATTTGTGGAAGCATCATTTGGAAGATCATGCACCAAACCACAGTGTACTGATGTACTAAATAATTCATTCATTAACAATTTTTACTGAAATAAATAACATTTATAAATGAACAGTTATGGAGGGCATGCATTCCTTAATAATCAAAATACAAATATATATTTCTTAACTTAATCAAAGAGAATATAGTTGTTTGCTTTATTGTAAACACAATGCCCCATATATTTGTATGCGTATAGGTATATACCTATACATATAAGGGATGGGTCTCTGTCACCGCGGCATGGTGTGTCCTCAGGTTGCAGATAGAGGATATGACCTCCAGGGATGGAGGGTAGCTGCGAATATATTGAATAAGCAATCGCAGACAGGCGACAGGTGGTCCTCCAGATTGGGGATTTGGCATAAAAAATATTGTTCAGAAATACTTACTTGATTTATGGATCCTGCCAGTGTAAAATTCTCTGGAGGTAAAATAGTCCCTCTTTCTGATCTCCAGGTAGGGACAATGCTGAGGTAGTCTAAAAATCATAGAAACTATAGATTTGGAATGTGGAATGTTAGGAGCTTGTATAGGCCTGAGGTACTTAAACAAATAACTAGAGAATTAGGGAAATATGGGTTAGATGTAGTAGGAAGTTTGATGGGAGGATGAAAGTTCAATATAGACAGATGCATATATCTTTTTCTATGGGAAGGAGAATGATAACCATCAATTAGGGACTGGGTTCTTCATACATAGGAGAATCAATTAAGAATAAGAGAGTTTATTAATGTAATGGTTTCTGATGTGAATCCAAGAACATCGTGGTGTGACATCATAATTATGAATATCAATGCAACAACAGAGGAATAAGATGATGATTACAAGGACAGTTTTTGTGAGGAAATATCACACGAAAACTCTACTAGAAGGCTTCAGTGTGAAAGTACGAAGGGAGATTATTTTCAAGTACACCATCGGGTATCGGAAGTCTCCATTTGCAGAGCAACAACAATGTTGTTAGATTTGTGAATTTTGCCACTGCTAAATATATCATTGTAAAGAGTACAAAATTCCCACACATGAATTTTGCCAGACAGAAAGACTCATAATCAAATCGACCATATGCTAATAAATGGAAGGAGGCAGTCTAGTATAATTGATGTTCGAAATTTTAGGGGTGTTGACTGGGATTTGAATCATTCTGGTAGTTTTCTAATGGTTTGGGAGAAACTTTTATTAAACAAATCGAACTAGACTAAATTTCAATACAGAGAGATTCAATCTGAAAAAGCTTGATGAAGACCAAATTAAAAACACTTACCAAATTGAATTTGCAGAACCTGAAGCTAGGGATGATATTCATCGATAAAGCATTAAAGACAATAATAAAGTGTCCTCACAAGAAAAATTAGGTCTGCTTAAGTTAGTAAATATGAGAAAGCGGATGAAACTACAATGGTTACAGAATCCAAATGAAACTACTGTCTACCTATCTACCTAGAACAAACATAATTAAGGACAGTGATGGCACTATACTCGTGGCTCCAAATAATATATTCAATAGGTGGGAAAATTTCTTGAATCAATTATTGAATGTATATGGACATATCCAAATAGTAGCAAGTGAAATATTCACAGCAGTTGGTTGGTGAACAGACCCTAACAGAAGGAGAAACAGCTATAGGTTTAAAAAAAAAAAAACACCTGCACACACACAATTCTCCAAGCGTTGACTAAATTTCAGCAGAAATAATTTAAGGCAGGCGGGGATAGATAAAAATCAGAGCTCCATAAACTCATTCTTATTATTTGGAGAAAGGAAGAATTGCCAAAGGAATGAAAAGAATCTACTGTTATACCAATCCATACAAAGAGAGATAGGGTAGAATTTCTTCCATATCAATATATAAAATTTGGTCTAATATAGTTCTGTCAAGATTAACCCCATATGCAGATGAAATCATTGGGGATCAGCAATGTGGATTTAGGCGAAATAGATCAACCATTGATCAGATATTTTGTATTCGCCAAATCTTGGAGAAAAAGTGGGATGTAACAAGTGTCTTCACCAACCATATATAGATTTAAAAAAAGCATACAATTCAGTTAGGCGAAGCAAATTGTACAATATCCTCATTGAGTTTGGGATATCAAAGAAGTTAGTTAGGCAGATCAGAATGGATCTGAATGAAACCTATAGCAGAGTCAGGGTAGGGAAATTTATATCAGATAGGTTTGCCATTAAAAATGGCTTGAAGCAAGGAGATGCACTATCGCTTTTAGTTTTTAGTTTCGCTTTGGAATATGCCATTAGGAACTATTTGACTTGAAGCTTTCCTGGTGTTGAGAATATGTTATTGTTTCTCGGGCTTCCAACTGGGTGAGTTGGAGGATCCTGTCTTTCCTATATATAAAACAGATATTTCCAAATCTAGCTCACTTCTCCCAGAAGATGGCAGTGGAGATTGCTGCCTAAACCTGGAACCAATCCTCCAACTCACCTGGTTGGAAGCTCGAGGAACCATAATATGTATGCCATTAGGAAAGTTCAGGAAAGCAAGGTAGGTCACCTTGCAATCGAATGGCAATCACCCTGATACTGGCTTATGCAGATGTTTGTCTGTTGGGCTATGACATAAACACAATCGAGAGAAATGCAGAAAGTCTTTTCAATGTCTGCAGGAATGTTGGATTGGAAATGAATACAGAAAAAACTAAGTATATGGTCATGAAACTTCAATACAATGTGGTACACTATATTAGAATAGGCTGTAAATCGTTCAAACAAATGGAGAAATTCTAATATCTGGAAGCAATAATTACAGGTAAAAATAATAGTAAGGTCGAAGTTTAGTGGTGATTGAAATCAGGAAATGCTTGTTTTTATGCAGTTCAAAAACTCTTCTCTTCTCATCTTCTGTCCAGAAATCTAAAAATAATTTATAAAACAATTATTCTGTTGGTTGTATTATATGGATGTGAGACATGGTCACTTACACTTTGGGAAGAACATAATCTGAGAGTGTTCGAAAACAGAGTGCTTAGGAAAACATTTAGGCCTAAGAGAGACAAAAATGGAGACTGGAGAGAACTGCATAATGACTAGCTTCATAACCTGTACTCTTCACTGAATGTAGTAAGGGTAATTAAATCACGGAGGATGAAATGGGCTGGACATGTTGTATGCATGGGGAAGTAAAGAAAATATTAACTGGGAGACCCGAAAGGAAGGGACCACTTGGAAGACCTAGATGTAGGTGGGAGGACAATATTAGGATAGATTTAAGGATAGTAGGATTTGTGAGGGATGGTTCAATGGAGGTAGCACAGAATAGGGCTGAATGGCAGGCAACCTCAGGATTCCATAAAATAGATAATATTCCTTTAGCTTGCTTAGGAATTGTCTATTGCCATTGTGTAAGTATGTAAGTAACAGTGTGACAGTAATGCGTTTGTTAGATGATTGTTTGTAGTTATTGGCAATTGACTTCAGAATTTTTCCTTTTTAGGGTAAAATTGATCATGTCTCCCAACTATTAAAAAAAGCAGTTGGAACCTACTGCAAAGAGAAAATATCATCTCGAATATTTAGAACTTCTGTGAAAGCTGTCCAGTGCAGTCAGACAAGTATGAGCTATGCCTTGTCTTATACTATGCTGTATTTCTTTAATACAGTATACTATAATATTGTCCGTTTCTATCAGCAGTAAAAATAACCATAATTTGCTCTTATATACTTATATATATATATTTTTTTAATATTGGAAATTCTTTTTTTTTTTAAAGACTTACATTTTTAATATTAAAATTTAGAGACACTCTTTAATATGAACTTCTTTCTAAAAGCACTGTCTTTCATTTAACCCTTCTGTGGCTGAGCAGGTGTAGCAGATACCACAACCGTACATCTTACTGAGCACTTTTCAGTAATTTCTGTTTTATTTATTGATTTCCATTAATCTTCTTCCATACATTAAAGAAAGAACCCCTAAGAAATGATCTTGCTAACATGCTTAAAAGTACATCAAATTATTACGGGTGGTGCAAACCCCATACCATACTGTTACCAGTTTGTACCTTAAACCTGTGTGTTTCATTTTTACAGTTTTTATAATATAGAACCATGTATTTGAATTAAGTTCTCATTAAAATAGTATTTTATTTCATAAAATCATGCTTTCAGATAAATGTTGTTTGGATATTTGATGAGTTTAAGTTATTCAGAGGAAATCATTCCCCTTTGTTTTGATACTAATTGTTTTTGCAGAAATTAAAAATGTGATTATTGGCCTCAAATATAACAAATGCCGTTAAAAATCATTGTAAAACATGTGAAAATGGATATACTTACCCTTCTATAAAACAAAAATTACATGTGTCAATAAATTGGAACAAAATAGTTTACCTTACCTCATTTCTTGATACTCATTTGTTGCTCGCACTGAACTGTACGTCGTTAGACTTTATTTCGTATATGGCAGAGGAATAATATTTCCATAGTGAAGCACCCTGCTGCTCAAAATATCGGATAGCACAATCAACTGCATTCAGTCCTTCACTATGACAATTGGCCAGTTGGTGGATCAAGACTGACGACCCTACAGCTTACTCAGGCCCGAAACAATGGCAGGTTGGTAGGGGTGACTACCAAGGAGGGCATTGACCTGAGTGTAAACAATGACCCAGCATCACCACAACGGGGGTTATATCTATTTTTATTATTCCCATCACGGTTGCAGAGTAATCTGAGCTGCCAGGTTATTGAGTGCCAAGCGTGCAGGACTCTACTGTATACGATTTTATGTTTCGATGGGCATATTGCATTTAAATAATCTTGTTATTTGACAAAATGAAGCATCCAGATTAATAAAAATGCTTGCAAAATTGCAAATACAAAGGAAAATGGATAGGGTACTTGATATAGCCCATGGCCACTGATGGCATTTTTCACAGCACAGCCACAGAAAGGCTAAAACGCCTTAGGTAGTACTGAAAACTCCTTGTAGAGATCATGGTACTCGCCTACCCTGGTATTTTCACTGGAATGCAAGCAGAATTAATCTCATTGATACATTTTTGGTGGGTTAATTCCACCAACTTTGAAGGTGTTGACAACTCAGCTAAGGGAACCTTGTCGTCCATTTTCTTAATTTAATATTAGCAGTTAAAAATACTGTAGTACCTTTAATTTCCTTGCAGAGGCAGTTTATAAAGATACAATATGTACAAGAACATCTATTAAAGAATTGAGACATTCAAATAGGTAACAATGAAAATTAAATACTGAAAATGTTTTGAATACATATTGTTGACCAGTGGAAGCAAAGGCAAGAGTGAGGAAAAGTTCTCAGGTTTTTGAATGCTACTATTCCAGTGTAGGGTTATATTTTCTTGTAATTCACTGGCATCAAGAGCAATAAATGTATTACTTTGAAGTGTGTAACAAGATATTGTTTTCTGTTGCAATGCTGAACGGCAGTGTTCCTCCACCTCGGTAAGTTAGTGCATGTTGTGTATAGGGTCATTCTGTGTAGCTTCGAACCATGCTCAGAACTTGGTGCAACAACTCATGACATTTAGCATTATGTGCATTCCTCAGGATGTGAAATGTAAATCTTTTAATTACAAACAAATATGATCATCTTAAACTAATAAGCACTTACAGTATATGGATTAGAGGTGTACAGATCTCAATTTTGCTTGCCCTTACCCGCTTGAACGCCAGGCAAGTAAGTTGCCAGCGTCACAGCTAGCAAGCAGGCTTGAATGGGTCAGGTTAAACCCAACTTATGCAAGCCAGAATAAGCTTGCGACATTCCTATCAGCTAAACAACTGTAGTTGCTAAGTGTAGGTAATACTTTCTTGCTTTTCTACATGCTGGTAGAAGAAATTCATCATGCAGATAAATAAAAGGTGGATAAAGTATTAAAAATCGTATTAGTGTCTTAACACATTTATTATTTTTATTATTAGGTAGATTTCGAAGAAAAATCTACCTATTGCAATCGATACCATGTCATGACTTTTGAAAAATTCTTTCATATCTTTACGTTTCATGCCTCCCTAAGTACGAAACCACCGCCTGTTCAAGAAAAAAATTTGATATATATATTTATATTTATATTTATATATACATATATATATATACAGACAGACAGACAGACAGACAGACAGATGGACAGACAGACGGACAGACAGACATTTTTTCGTCCCCCACACAATCTCATAAAGTAACATACTGGCACTTAATAAATAGCGGCTATGGCTGTACTAATTGAATGAAAAATTATTGAAATTAAATTAAGATTGAAGTTCCTCCTCTTTAGATATTATGGGTGTGTGTGAAATGGAGTGTGTTGACCTTGATTTACAACTATGTTTACAATGACTTATTTATGTCAAAAAAGCTATCCAGATATTTCAGAATTTCAAAGTAGGTTTGTCCATGAAGCTTTGACACTTCCCATATAAGTAAAATTTACAGAACAATTTGATCACTAGAAGGTTCTTTGAATGTATTGGTAATATAAACAGCAGCTGCGGTTATGTGTAGAATAAAAGTTAATAATGTTGTTAAACTAGTTACTGCGTGTAATAATAACTAGGGACCGGATTCTTAGGTTTTTACCTATTTTTTTTCCTTACTTCCAAAACAAAAAGCGCCCATACACTTTTTCGAATCATGTCCATAGGATTCACCCACATTAATTCTGTGGCACCTAAAAATACCTAAATGGGGTATAAAAACCTAAATATACCTAAACGGGATATAAAACCTAAAATATCTAATTTAGGCTCCTTTTTTGTCTTTTTTGTTTGTCAGTTGAGAAATCGATATTTTGCGGGGAAAGAATAATTTTTGTCGGGTAGAAATTAATACCACCATCATTTCATTCAACCTATTGTCGTCTAGGACGGACAGTATTAAGATAGGAAAAGAGTATCGGCGTATTCCTTTTAAAATATTCGTACGAGCAACCATTGTTGCCGTGTACGGCCCTGTTATTCACACTGATTGGTCACACTGTAAGTTTTAAGAAGACGTGTTAATTATGCCGAAACAAATGAAATCGAGTTTATTACGGCAGTACAGTGGATTGGCGACGATCTGAATTTCACTACAGATGGCAAAGTAATATTTTGTCAAGCCTGCCAGAACACGAATTATTTACCTTTCAAGAAAAGGGGGAAGTTTTCATTCCTAGTTGATCTGTTGTGCGGTTAGCATGCGTAACAACCGAAAAAAAGGAAAATAATCAGTTTCACATCCACATCCAACCATAAAAATCCTGAGAAGGGTAGTGTCTAGTGTCTTCAATTGTATAATATTGTCTTAAAGCAAGTTTACACAAATTTAAGTCAATTTGTTAAGTTAAACTTTACAAGTATTATGTATTCAATCCTATGTAGCACATTCAAATTCATTAAACCAATTATTCTACTTGAAAACTATATTTTGGACCAAAAACCTAAAATAAACTATTTCACCTATTGGAAAACCTAAAACAGTGTTTTTAAAAACCTAAAAATCCGGTCCCTAATAATAACAGAGAAAGATAAAGATTCGATAGGTACAGGAAGTTAAATGCCATGATTGTTGTCATCAAGCACACGAGATGCATGATTTATTTATTAAAGCTGGAATGAATGCTTCTTGAGAAACTAGAGCAAGTTATTTATGAAAACTGCAAAATTCCTCATAACATTTGCAAGACCTGATGTTTGTGTTTACACATAACTTAATTGTTGCTAAACTATTCGTTTCAGCAAGAACTGAGTGAAAGATAAGGTAATAAAGATAAGAGAGAAAATATTATCATCAATGATGTAATATGTCAAGTTCATTCTAATACCTAGTAAATTGCACTAGGATTACTACTAGTAATGAAGTACCGGTAGTTTATAATGCCTTCAAATAATTTGAAGATGAAACAGTAACCGTAGATAATGGAAGGTGTTAATAAAAAACTTATTTTTTCTGAAATAGTGGTTTTCTCATCCATTTCCGATTCATGTTTTCATGTTTTCATGGTGGGAACTTGAGTTTCATATATGCAGTGCTGGTAACATAATTTACCACACTAACTTAATTACACACAGGTGCATTATTATATGAAAGTCTTAAAATTTTTATATATGTTAATGTAGGCATGGTATATAATCATATATCGTCGCTTAAGAAACAATACCGCGTAACTGACACTTTTGGTGAAAATGACATTTTTATACTGTTGGCATCACTGAAATAGCACGCTTATGATGAAATATCGGTCAAGATAAAATTTTGTGTCATGACCTTGTTTATTAACCTGAAAATGTAAACATTGTACGACGCCTAATAGCAAAAATAAACAGTCTTTTGCTTCTCCTGTAAAATTTGTGTTTTGTTAGTTACGCGGTATTGTTTCTTAAGCGACGATATGCTAGTTGAAGTTTACAATAATTGAATCTTTCATGCCATTACTTTCTCTTTAATATTGACTTACCGTAATTCATCAGGCAGCTAGGTTATGATGACCTTGTATCAGCTACTGCCTGTGCATGTGCTAGAATATTTGTTTCATTGTTCCCCACCTAGATTCATTTTATAAGGTTGGTATAATATAACCAAGCCAACTAGAGAATGGCTGATTGTAATTAATTGCTGTATTTTTGACGTATTTTCATTTATTTTTCCTATCATAGAAAAGATTTATGCAATACATGTGTGTGAATTGTATAGCAAAATATAGGAAATAGGAAAAATTCAACTTCATCTCATTTTTTAACTCTTCCTCAATTCTACTAAAACATATTTCCCACAAGAGTATCACAATATACTATTAAATATGTTGGGCACTTATACATCTTCATTGCAGTACCTAAAGAATGTAAAGTAAAATGTAAAGTATTCCCTATACAGGCCATGTAGGTCCTTAGGGTTCTAGGAGGTTGAGGCTCCAAGATCTTTAGACATTTAGTATGTGATGGTGGTAAGGTTACCAGCTGCCTCTAACCTCAGGATTGCAAATATTAAGAATTCCCAAAGATCTCATTGGGAATCTGGAATTGAACTGATGAAGTGCCTAGCCCCATATATTTCTCCTTCATAACTATTTAAGTTTTAAATTAACAGAAGATTATCCTTGAAAGGGATTTTAATATTGAAAGTTCTTTACTGCAAGCACAGTTGCTGACTAGAAAAACTTTCTGGGGGCAAGAATTGAATTTTTAGTAGTTATACATGGGCTTTATATGATAAAAACTTAAATTGTTGAGGGGCAGAAAGTGTCGTGCCCCACTAAAGTCAGTGCCTATGACTCCAAGAAAATGTGATAGAATATCTCAAATACTTTGCATATATTTTTGCTGTGCTCTAATGGCTATCATTATTGACTATGGATCTCGAGGACTGTGTCAGATTCTCAGTATCGACTCATATTTTTCTATAATCCACCAATGAAACTGTAATACAGAGGTTGATAACAGAACAGTTGATAGGCCATTTCCATGCAAGAGTTATACTGCTATGGAGTTTAGTTACTATTTTTTTAGGCAGTTCTTTAAAAATGTTAAATCTTAATTCCATTTTTATTTTTTATTTACTTTTAATTACATACATTAATGGTGTTACTTTCACTGAATTATCTGTGTATGGGGGTTAAGGTTTTAGACTCTTAAAACAAGGGGGCTTGCCCCTTCAGAACAAGTGTCTTGTGAATTTATGTTTTTAGTTATACTTTAGTAAGGTTGGTTAGTTTAATTTGGTTAGTAAAAATTATACAGCATAAATTTACAGACTCTGGTTCTGAGGGTGCAAGCTCCCTTAACCCCTTCGTTCTAAGATTATAACATTTTAAACCCATTCATAAATAATTTAATGAAATAATACAATATGATAATACTAAAGTACAACTGTGGTCCAGGCAATACCCATGTAACAACAAAAAAATAAAAATGCAATAGGAAATCATTCTACCATAAGAAAGGTGGAGTCAGACTGAAAAATTGAACGTCATAGCTGGAAGCATGGAGGGATTATATGCTTATCACAGGCTGTCAGATATTAGGATTTTCGACTCTCCCTGCTCTGGCATTTAATTTTTCAGTCCGACTCTACCTTTCCACCTTAGCCTACACACGGCCAGTGTTACTGTTAAGTTAATTTTAATTTTTGTGCCATTCAGTATAGTTTATGAGCAAGTTATCTTTAATGGTGGTATTTTTTTATGATATTGGATTACATTTTCTGTAGTGAACACCTGCGAGTACTGGTTGCTAGAATGTGCACACAGTCATTACACCTGGACTATAGTAAGAAATATCAATCTACTCATATGCTACTAGTTACCCCAAGCCACTAATATCTCTTGGTGATACTTTACTTGAAGAATGTTTAGGACCCCTAGTTCTTAAGATTGTAACTAAGTTTAGAATGTTTGTGCAAATAACACTAAGGTTTACTGTTGCTTACATGAAGCTATTTAGAGCTGAATGTGCTTTCAGCTAAGATCCCTTAGTAGTTACATACAAGGTAGCTTCAAAAAATTCCTTGGAACTGAAGTTTACATACTTCACTTAGGTACTGTTATGGTTTTTCAACAGCGGTTTCACAAGGATCCTTGACAGCAGGGTTCAAATTAACAGGGGGATGGGGGATTTCCCCCTCTCGCTAAAAAATTTCTTCAGCTCACCAAATAAAAATTCCTTCCTTGCTAGGGATTTTTTTTTTAAATTAATTTTAATTTTATAAACTTCAGTTTAAAATTCTAATGAAATTACTGGAAACATGGACTTATGTTTCTTCACAATGGCATTTTTTAATGTAACATTCCTGCTTTGTGTTGATTTCTTTTTGCTAACAACAATAAGGTTAAAGAATCTTTGCTATAATATATGATCAATATTAAAATTAAAATGAATTGTATAACGGTGGATACCTATAAAACACTTCACAACGTTTCGGCCCTGTTCCTGTGGGCCTTCCTCAGGCCTTCCTTAGTCACCTGAGGAAGGCCCACAGGAACAGGGCCGAAACGTTGTGAAGTATTTTATAGGTATCCACCGTTATACAATTCATTTTAATTTTAATATTGATCATATATTTTAGCATTCACGGTGGAAATCAGGACCACAACATGACTAATTGTATTAATCTTTGCTATAGTAATGAGTGCAGTAGTGATTGGTGTTCCATGGAAGTCTGTTAGGTTAGTGGATGTTAGGTGAGTGGATGTTAGTTGGTTAATAACATAGATAATTAAAAAAAAAAAAAAAAAAAAGCGCAAAGTAATAGAGTCTGAAACATCAGGTAATAGTGCTATAAATTCTACTGAATAGGTAAATGTTCCAATAGTGGCAAGGACAAATGTCAGTGAAATATATACCGGTAGTGGAAATTGCTATATTAAATTGTGGTAGCCTAATTGTAGGATGTATAGACGTTTGAGATCCAAGAAATGGAAAAGAAATTGACCATGAATTTCGGCAAATAGTTCCAGAGGGATTATATGCTTAGTACAAACTGACAGATGTTAGGATATGAGGATAAATATAATTACCATATGTTAGTACATTGGACACACATTTAATTTCCCCTCCTCGTCAAAATGTTTGATTTGAACCTTGCTTGCTTACTGATTCAGTTTGTAACTGTGCCCTGTAGTGGAATAATTATAGGGCAGAAAAGTTTGTAATTAAAATTCATGATTTGTTGTTTTTGTTATGAATTTTTTTGGTTCAAAGTTGATACTTTATTTCAGTAATAAACACTTCAATCTCCTTATAGTGATATTTATGGGTTCTGTTGTAAGAGAGTTACTGTTATACTGAAGGGGTGTGAAGAAGACTTAAGGTAGAATACCCTGTGATTTACAGGATAATTTAAATATAAAATAATGAAACACAAATTCAAATCTTGAAGGACCGCTAATTTTATTTCTAACCCTTTTGACTTCCATTCAGTGTTAACCATAGCTACTTCTACACCTGCACACTGAAAAATCACTGTTCAGACTGGTGTAACATCACAAATCATGCCGAGCTTTCAGTACAGGCATATGTCAGAAATTTCAAACTCATAAAAGGAGGGAAGAGGGGAGGAAAAAACAGCAAATTCAACACATAGATAAGGGGAAACCATAAAACAATTTGTTGAATAGGGTGTTTTAACCATGCATACTGTGCATTCTGAAGTAGCAATAGAACTCGCCGTACGAGGGGCCCACAAACATTGTTATACGTAAGTTTGACTGTAATACAATAATATGCGTAGAATAGTAATAATATAATAAAAATAATATAATAGTAATATAATAATAATTCGTTATTTAATCTGATAGAGTTCAGGCCTTACGGCCTTTTCTTACACTCAAGCAGAGACAGAAAAAAGGAACAAACAAATACACTAACATAGTTCTTTAATTAATAAGCATACATACACTATAGTTAATTGGGTCTTTGTTACATAAAGTTAAACTATTTTAACAAAATGTGTTACTCTAAGGAAAGAAGTAACTTAACTTTAGACCTACATTATACAAGAAACAAGAAAAAGCAAATGTTTTATACCTAAAAAAATTGGTGTTTTTTAAATAGATATTCGTTTAGCCTAGTTTTAAATGTTGACAGCTTACAGCAGTTCCTGATGCTGGAGGGAAGAAAATTTCAAATCACATTCAGTTTTCAAAAATGGATTCTCCATATCAGCATGATTTTTGTTGGCTAGGAGTACCTCCAGTATAGTAATTCCAGTCATGATTTTTACGAGTAAGCTTACAAAACTTTTTGATCTATTTCACTGCTGAATTTCTTGAGCTACCTTGTTTAGATGTACAAGTAGATTCTGTAAATTGTGACTATAAGATACAATTTTTAATACATTTTTGCAAAAGTATTATATGACTATAAACCTGTCAATGATAAACGTTTAGTTTAGCATTGACAGGTTTATAGTCATATTTCAGTGAAGATAATAATATTATATTCTGCCTTCGTCTAGTCTTTAGTCCCAAAGTGATACCTTGCCTGGAGACCTGAATGAGGGATCTTTTTAGCAGGAATGGTATGGATGCAAGCAATTTTACTCTGACCAGGAACAACAAATTTTGAAGCAGAACTGAAAGCAATAGCAACTACATTGCAGAACATTCTCTATAGACCTCAGATAAGGAAAAAAATAGTAATACTTATGGATTCCACGGCAGCAATACAGGCAGTAGGCCTAATCAGGTACAAGTCAACCACCTAAAAAATCATCCATGAAATTGGAAGTATGTACAAGACTCTGAAGGCACAAGGTATGTCAGTTGCTTTGTTTCTTCCTTCAGAAACCGGGAACTGACATATGGTAAAGGCCAAAAAACAAGATACTGGTAGAGGAGGACCAGCTTGTTTAATGAACACCACAAGATTGATGAGTAATGGATTGCACTACTTGAAGAATGTGGCGTCACAATTTTCCTGATTGATTTACAAATCTTTTGGCCAGTATAAAAAGCTCCTGATGAGTTTGTATTTGATTCATCTGGGACTTTACAAATGCAATGATAGAAAAATCATTACATGGATGGATCCATTGATGATTTTACTCGCCCTATGCGTACTCCCTGCTTTCAAATGTATAGGAGCTTTGCTTCGGTGTATATTAAATTCTTCTGGGAACCCCGTTCTCATTAACCAGTAGAAATGGGTGAAAAATTAAGTGCATTTTAAAAATGTAACCAAAAAGTTTACTGGTATGCGTACCGGACCATACCAGCAGAGAAAAAGCACTGTATAAACATATAAAGAAAGAAAATTAAATTCTGATGCAATATAGCCCTTCATTTGCAAATAGAGAAATGCTTAAAAGCATCATTAAGCAGGTCTTATCTACAGTGTTTTTCCTCTTACACTAAATTTTAAAGAGCTATTATTAGTAGTACTAGTTATGGGTTTCCTTGTCATTAGTACTAGTTGCAAGTGTTACCATTGTAGGTGAACGTTAACCTAATGTCTGATATTATTTGGCAGGGTGCGAGCATATGGGCCAGGAATTGAGCCCACAGGACCAGTTGTTGGAGCCCCTGCTAACTTCACTGTTGAGACTTTCTCTGCAGGCAAAGGCAAAGTTGATGTTACTGTAGAAAACCCAAATGGACAACTGGAACCAGTGAGTGTTTTTTTGTTTTTTCACATAATAAAGAATCCGATAACTAATAACTAAAGCCCGGATTTTCATGCACTATCAAACTTAAAAACATGCATGCATTCATGCACTATCGTATCTCCAAATATGCACAATGAAGGGCGAAACATGCACTATGAAAAATGCGCACTGTACTGCAATATATTTCAATTTAAACAATATACGAGTTTTTCCAAATTCTCCTCACTTAAACTCGTGCGTTTATCAGTTAGGACATTCTTGAACGCAGAAAAGGATATTTCTACTTCACAAGAAGTAACAGGTGCATACTTAAGAGAAGAAATTTGACTGAGGGTGAGATCGAATTCCATGTCTTTTACATTTTTTCCACATAATACGTCTTTCACTGTTTTCAGAAGTTTAAGATCAGGATTTGAACTAAGTAACTTCTTAAGTATCTCCCTAACTGTCATACCCATTTCTCCACAACACGATTCTAAAGATAATTCAACACTCTTCAACAATGGCTAGTGACTGACAAATTCAAGCAGTGAACATTCTGATTAGCAGTTTTCTTTCAACGGAAGGTGGTGGGGGTCGGCATTTTCGTTTGTAGCCTGGTGTATTATATCACTGTTTATTTAGGGTAAACAGTAGTTTGCACTCTCAAATTCATGCAGATGGCAGACTCTGTTGCCAAGTCAATCAAATAACAATGGTAATACAATACATCATTTTTACGTTTCTTTGAAAAGCCGAGATTTTAGGGAGGCACATTCATAATATGCGCAGTTATGCATTGTAACTTGATATTATGCACTAAAACCAGAAAATGAGGGTTTATATGCATTAAAAACGTCTGAATATGCTATATTAAACCAAAAAAAATCCAAAACATGCATTATGCATGAATTTTGCCATAAAAAGGCCGAAATATGCAAACATGCACGGAAAAAATATGGTTATTTGGAATCCTTAAGTCATGTAATGAGTAACTACAAAGTTTGAGAAGTGTAACCAAAGTATATAAAAACATGCATTTGCATGAAAATCCAGGCTCTACTAATAACTAATGTACACATCTACAAGACTACACATTTTTGAGGAAAAATGTGTACCAGAATAGTTTTGCAAATGCAGAGTACATGGAAAAATTATGTTTTAAAATATTATTTATTTAAATATTAAATTTTTTAGAACATTTTAAATTCCTTTTGTGCGTACAACATTTATTAAAAAGGATGATCTTACATGGTTAATGAAATGATTTATCTGGATCATAGTACATTAAATCACCTTCATTAAAATAGAACCTACTATCAAAGGAAATATCTCAATATCTCCATATTAATAATGCATTAACAAGGTAGTTTTAACTCTTAATTCTATAACGACTAGTATTTTATTTTTAAAAAACTAAATTCTTCACTGAAACTGAAGTTTTGCGTAACTGTAAAATTTTACTTTATTTTCAATGTGTAATGCTGCAAATTTTGCTGTTTATAGCACCTTTTCTGTTACTCTGGAATACAGTGTGATTTCATTATAGTACTATATCCATTGTATGCAAAAACCATTTTATTAATATTTTTTCCCAGGTTGATATTCGCTTCAACAAAGATCGCAATCTGACATACAGTGTGTCTTACATCCCTCGATTGGAAGGCAATCACAAAGTTTCTGTGAAGTTCGCTTCACGTGAGATTCCGAAGTCTCCATACACAGTCGCCGTTGAAGGTCATGCTGGAGACCCAACCAAAGTCACTGCTTCCGGCCCTGGTTTACAGCCTGATGGGGTCATGATCAACAGACCGACATACTTTGACATTTCCACTAAAGGTCAGTTTCTGAACATCTCATACAAAATGAAAATGAAATTTGCTGTTAATAGAATAGCACATAGAACTACATAGATAACTTATGCCTGAGTGCACTAACCTCGATATTCAGAATACGGTAATAAAGTTGCTTAGTTTACCCCGGTCAAGTCATACTTCTGTCGCACCATACTGGTTTCGACTTTTACCGCTGTAAAACTGGCCATGAAAGAGCTGTAAAGTGGAAAACGCCAACTTACTTTTCAAGATGGAGGTGAGCAATTATATGTAATATGTCATATCTTTGATATCTAAGCTAATTGAACATAATGAGTAATGGGAGACAGGTAGGATCTATTTGAAAAATGAATGATGCGACATATCTTTCCAAATACTGTACTGTAACATCGATTGAAATGATCTCCTGTCTTACCTCAACCAAACTAGGTCCTTCCAGTAGGCATAATCAACTCATTGTCACAATTGGTACAGTACCGATGGTGTTTGAATTTGAAGTCAACATATATACCCAATATAATATTCCATTTTATTCTTATGAGAATTCATACTGAACAATAAGCAGCCTTTCACACAGAGCATTAATCGATTAAGACCAAACGACTACCATCAAGTACTGTCTGCCAAATTTATGTTCATTGTCACAATAACCATCGAGCATTATCAATCAATGGAAATATTATAGGTTATGCACCAGTATGATATTACTGTGTTAGGCCTACTGATCACCAGTGATGAAAAAATTTCAAAAGAGAAGTAATAGGGCTGAATTATAACTACCAGAGAAGCATTTTAATTGTAATTTACTTGCAATTACAATTACTATACATAATGGCAGTACCTAAAAATTCCTTATTGCTTGTTTTTTTGGGGGGCGGGGGGGGAAGGCACAAGGACAGAAATTATTGGGCCATTCAGTGGTAACTCTGCTTGGGATGTTACCAAGTCAAAGCGATCCGGATAATTGGTGATCCAGATAGTTGGAGTTCGGAGATAATAACGGGGTTCTACTGTACATATTTATTAATGAACAAATAAAAAATAACATTGATAACAGTATTTTCAGACACATTGGGTAACTTTTGTTAATATTACCCTAGTCTGCATATTATTTGTGGAAACAGTAATGATGGCAATAGCCTATAACAAGCGAGACTGAGAAGCATGCTTCAAAATATACTTAATTAAGAAATATCGCTATTGAATAAAATTAACTGAAAACACTTTCAAATGGAAAGAAATATATATTTATTTATTTTCCCGTAACTTTCAGTAATATGCATAATCTTTCAACATCAGATAATGAAGATATATATAGTTATTCCAGTGCCATTTTAAAAATGATACCTGATAACTGTTGAACTGCATTCTGTCCTGCATGTGATACTTTCCGTGCTTTCCTTTTTAAAGCAAACCTGTAAATCCCTTCAGCTTCGTTGCTGCAAACTAGGGTTAAAGAAGATCATGATAGTTCTTGCAGCAAAACCCAAAAAGTGGCATTTACAATAATGAGACACCGATGACATTTGGCGTGATATTGCAGTATCACGTTGCAGAAATTGTTCACAATACCTAGGTAGATTGCATTTGATTAGAATTAGGAAAAGACTAATATCGGGATGCAGAATCGTACTATCAGAATTATATGTGAATGTCACCTTGTTGCAAATCGCTGGTCCTCATACAGCATACATGAATTTTCAATGCCAGAAGCAGTATTTCCAGGAGAGCCTCTATTGCTCGGTAATTAACTTTGAAGTTGAGGTTTGTTTGAGCTTAGTTTCATACTGTGGAACATACAACCTTCTTTTCAAGGATGGGGCTATAAATAAATTTTATAGGTTGTGAACAACAATTTTATTTTTTGAACGTCTTGAAATGAATGGGAACCATAAAGAAATCCAGTTACAAGTAGTATTGCTTCCCATATAAATTGCTGTGACTGTGGAAGCCATTAAAAAAAAAAAAAAAACACATTCGACTTTTGCTCATCTCAGCTGATGTCGTGTTGGCATCATGACGTTTTGAAGCAGAAATGCTGGCTTGTCATGTCAAATATCACCTTGCTGCGTAAAGTGCTTCAGTTTCGCTGCAGTAAACTAAAGAACTGCTATGACAGTCCGTGTAGCAAAACCCGTAAATCCAGATCTTCACCACTGTTGCAGTGACCGTAAAGCAATGATGCAGCAACTTTAAAGCGCTTTACGATTGCTTTAAAAAGAACGCAAAGTTCACTGCCCCTGCAGTGACCACCAGCAAGTAGAAGAAAGCATTGTTGCCAAATTCTCAATTCGATACATTTTGAATAGGCCTGGTACAATGTAACGATTACTAAAATATAACAATTAAAATTTTATTCCCAGAAGTAAATTGCCAGTAAAGATTACATTTTTCAGAAAGTAAAATTTAAAAGTAAATGGGAGCAAAGAAGGAATCTTTACAGTCATCCGATTACTTTCACTCAATTACTCCCCATCACACCTGATCACTGTATATTAGCGGTTAAGTATATTACCTGTACCATATTAGGCCTATGTCTTTTTATCTATGTCTTTTTTTTTTACGAGAAAAACTATATACTGTGTGCTACCCCCAAAACTTATTAACTGGACCCACCTTTGCAGGAGGGGGTAAGGGTGGGGAAACATTTAGTGATCTTTTTTACAACTACTACCAGGGCATCCTTTATGTTCTGATTTAATAATAATTTAATATAGATTCTTGCCACTTTTTGTCATAATTCTTGATGAAATGGCATTCCATGTTAAGTCTGTGGTGTCCCTCTTGTTGTGTCTTGGCAGCCTTGGATTACAGAGAAGTTTATTTTCATGAACTAAACAGATTAATTCTTGTATCTCTTGTAGTTCAACAAGCTTCACCCGCATTTTGCCATCGACTGTCACTTGAAAAACGGACAGGTTTGATTTCACAGACCAGTTGATCCCTCATGACCTAAAAATCACACATATCTATTGGGAGTAATAAGCTTGCTGTTATTGTAGTTGTTGATCACTGACGATCGATGCAAAG
The DNA here is from genome assembly GCA_964059195.1 of Ectobius pallidus. Classification (NCBI taxonomy): domain Eukaryota; kingdom Metazoa; phylum Arthropoda; class Insecta; order Blattodea; family Ectobiidae; genus Ectobius; species Ectobius pallidus. Next base: position 59,275,357 of record CAXKWD010000011.1, read on the forward strand.
TGACTGGTACCACTGCTTTCTATTGGTTGTTATATTGGTCGGTTGATTGCTGTCGCTCGAACATTTTTGTGACAAGTTGACTTGGAGGATTTGGGTATGCAGCGGTGAAAAATATTCTGATGACTGGGCTTGTGAGTTTTTAATGATTAATAACTTAGTTGATGCTGCCTTTATTTATTTTTCTATGAATCCACATATTTTCTCATTATTTAGGTAGACTCAGTATCAAAGTCTACCCTTTCGCTCTGCCACTGCATACACAACTCACACAGAAGTGCCCAAGAAACAAAAATGATAGCGGATTTCCACGTAATAGGCTTACTACACACACATTTACAGTAAAAAGAAGCTGTTCTTTTGTGTATGTAAGGAAGTTAACTGACGTGTCTGCTTCGGAAATATCCACTTCTTGTTCATGTTCCTCATCACTAGGGGGCAGATGTTGATGACCTAAAAATCACACATGTCTATTGACAGTAATAAAGTTGCTGTTATTATTGTATTTTTGGAAATGATCGTAATGTTTTATTCACAGATGCCGGTCGAGGTGTACCAGAGGTAATTATTCTGGATCCATCTGGCCACAAGAACACAGTGCCAGTAAAGCTGCGTCAGATTTCCCCCGATGTCTGGCGTTGTGAATATGTTTCAGCTATTGTTGGTCTCCATTCTGTGAATGTGTTCTTTGCTGGACAGCCAATTCCAAACAGCCCTTATGGCGTGAGAGTAGCACCAGGTATGTGAATATCATCCCTTTAGGGATTAACAATACTTTGAAGATTGTATGATCATACTATTATCTTAAATTATAGCGGATATTTTCTTTTTTATTTATTTTATATATATATTTTTTTTTATTATTATTTTTTATTTTTTTTATTATTATTAATTTCAGTGGTAGATATATTTCCTTGTTGGAAATTTTAAATGTTCAATTTCAAGTTGTAGATTGTTATAAGTACATGAAACTATCTTGTATCTCAGGGGAGTCTTTTTTTTGTTTTTTTATTGGTGATTATAAATATTTATAATTATTATTGTTATTATTATTATTGTTATTGTTATTATTATAGTTATTGTTATTATTATTATTATTATTGCTGATGCTATTATTATTATTATTATATTATTATGTTTTATTTGTTTATGTATTTAATTATCTATCTTGAGGACATAACAGGCACATTACCCAATTACAATGTCTCTCATATTACAATTTCTTACAATAGATAGGGTTATTACTAAAGTACTAAATAGAATACTAAAATTAGAAAATAACTGGTACCATCCTTCTAGTATTAACTATCAACAAAGATTACTTTTCATGTCAATAAAATCCAAATCTGCATTGTATCATAAAAAAAGCATGTTTCTTTTTCTGAAAAAGTTCCGAAGACTAACTAATGTTCTGTCCTGTTCTAAATGTCTATATTAAAACCTGAAGTAATTTATGTTTTTAACATATTGTGTACAATTTATCTTAAATTTCAGATACATTGCAAATATTGACAAAATTATCTATGGACTCTACACGTTAGAGGGCTGCAATACAACTCATTTGCTTGCTCAAACTTGTTCAAGAGACTCAGCTTCGAACATAACATGTCTTTGTTTAGAAAGTTTTTGCTGCACTTATACAACAGGAATTTTGTTTCAAAGAATAAATTAATGACTTAAAAACTAGTTAGCTAACCGGGTGCCATTGGTCAAACTAGGGTTACTTACCAGGTGTCCGTATTTTGCAGGATATGTCTGGATATTTTAGTGATGTCCTGGCGTCTGTATTTATTATTCAAAACTTGGAATATGTCCTTAATTTGTATAAAAAAAAAATTTAATAACTGAAAAAGAATGCTATTTTTCTAGATTTTACCAAAAATGTATCTGGACATCTTGTCACAATCTAATTTCTACTGAAATCGTAATCTCTTTGCATATTTGTGCACATTTCATTTTTATTATTAATGGTATTGATCCCTTTGTTATCGCTTTGGAAGAAATTACCGTACGTAGTTGGAATATGCTGTTGGAGTAATGATCAGAACGTTACGGAATATAGAGTACCGTATTATGCCATGAGTTTTATTTTATGGATCCAGTTCATAGACCTAAATGGGGAAAAGTTTACTGCTGAGTTGGAAATGAGACACAAATGCTTAAAATGCATGAGGAAGGTGAGTATTTATTTGACAAAGCTGGGACATAGGTCTCTGTTGCTAACCATGGAGCACTTGATGTCTGCGAAGTTCAACTTGAAAGAATTAACATGTTCTCAGTTTTATATTATCTAAAATCACATCATGATCAGATAATTGTGGATAGCTAGCAAGCAGTACGTCAGATGCATTAAATTAAAATTACCAGATAAATGTAGGCCACAGAAACAGAGCTGTTGAGTAATTTTAACTTGCCCTGCTTTTGTCCTGTGTTTTTAGTCTCAAATGTCCTAATTTCCATCCATAACCATCTGGTAACCCTAGGTCGAACCCCAGCGCAGGAAGTTAGTTCACCCACACAAATGATACAGATATCATCAATATCCAATTTTCCTTGTCTGTGGAGTTTCATTTGCTGACCCCCTCAATTGTAGACATACCAATAAAAATTTATTTATATTAATGCCTTCTGTTGAATTGTCAGTTTCAGATGCTAAGAAGGTTAGGGCATCAGGTAGAGGTCTGCAGCCGAGTGGGGTGAGAGTGGGAGATGTGGCAGACTTCAAGATTTATACAGAGGGCGCCGGTGAAGGAAATCCTGAAGTTCGTGTTATTGGTCCAGGTCAGCTTTGTGGTGGCCCATCTTATAACATGAGTACTGGCTCAAAGAAAATACCTTAGTTCTTGAAAAACATTATACTTTTTTTTTTCCAGTGTGAAATTTTTAAATTATTTTTTAGATATTTGTAGTGCTCGCTTAATTAGTAATCATTTCTTGACATACTCAGGTTGAAAAATCTGTTTTCTTAATTTAAAAAAATTTAAGTTTGATTCCCCTTATGTATTCTCTACCGCTCTACAAAGCAGTGGTGCAACCAGGATTTTAATCCGGGGATGCTAAATTTATAAGATACATGACTAGTAAAATTAAAAATTATATTGTATTATAAGCTGAGTGGAATTAATGCTTGATAATGCTGAATTTCCAATTTTTTTACAACTCATTCTCATTCTGTGAAGTGTTATTACCTCTTTCATAACATTACTAGGGTACAATCATTATTGCAATTTTCCATTTTATCTATTATTTTTAAAAGTTTCATACTCTGTTTTTAACACATGACAATATAAAGCGTCTTATTCTATTCCACACAATTGTTGTACCAGTAGGCCTGGTCACAGCTGAAAGTTCAGTCATCGAGGAACTCTGAGCTTGTTTTGACTTCTGTGATTACTTGAAATGATCCTGTTAGTAACAGAAGATTTAATCATATTATGTGTTTATGGATCATACAGAAAACTTAATGCAGAGGTGATTCAGCTAGTGTAAAGCAACGCTGCAAAAAATGCATTTTAAAATTTATCAAATTTCTGTTATGTACGGTGAAAACTATCCAATCAACAATTTCTAACATTGCATTTAAAATGTTTTAAACTATTCTGCATTCTTATTAATTGAACTGCAAAGAAAATTATACATCAATTAAGAGAAGAAGTATTCTTAACGGTTCTGGGGGAGGGGGCTTTAGACCCGTTTAGCCTCCACCATGGTTACGCCACTGCTACAAAGACACTTTTCCAAATTTGTTCTACAGTTTACATGAAATTGCATTTTTATTTGAATTCTGTCTGCAAAGGGTGTCTCTCTTCTGATAAATGTTATATAAACATTGAGCTAATTTTGAAACATACTTAGTTTTTCTCTTTAACATTTGGCTAGATAATTCTAAGGACGTGGATGGGAGAAGGTGCTGAATAGTTTTGCTTGTTTGCAAGGAAGCAATGCAACGCATTCAGGGATTTGCCACTTGGTACCTTGGCTGTTGAGTTCAGTCAGTGAAGCAGAAACTCCCAGCAGATTAGATTATCCTCGCAAGTGAATCGAGTTCTAGGCCCCATATTAATAAAAATCACACTGTCATATCAGGGGATCTTGCAAGCCAAAGCCCTTACTGATGAACTGATGCATGTGAACAGGAATTAGAAGTGTAGGAGGAGAAAATTTCCAGCCTTTCCTATCATACTGTACCTGCTCATTTTCATTGTAATCATACTTTCATTGGTAATTACTTAATTCGCTTAAGAGGATATTGTGACCATTTTGCTGACAATAACTTCTTCACTGGCTGACATTCAGCAACAGCTGTTGTACTGGGTGACCCGACTGCTGGATGCGCTATACTGTGGAGTTAATTTTCCTTAACTTTCTTTCTGGCATGGTTATGCCTTAATTTTCAGTAGTAAATAATGTTGAATTTCGATTAATTTTTCTCAGTGTGATAATTTCATATACCTACACAAAATAAAATATTGATTGCAAGAAATGTAAAAGACCTGATTGATAGTCTTTCAAAAATAACTAATTTTTTAAAAATGTTTTAAAATCAAATTTTCAGAATTCCGTATCTCATTAAGCATATATTGTACCAAAAGCCATACTTTTCAATGTCCAGGTCTTCTCCTGAAATATATCAAAATACTGGCATTCTAGATTCCAATGAATTGGGCCAGAATTGGAATCTGTTGTTCAAAACTTTTGATTTAAGGGGAGCTTAAATGCAAAAATAAGTTTTTCTTATAGTACACATCTGATCAGTTCAGTGTAGGCCTATATTGAAAATTTCATCCAATTGTGAGCCATAAGAAAAAGTATTCTTAATTTCAAGCTAAGTGTCCCGTTAAAGATTTGTAGATTCTGTAAGAGTACAGTAACTTCAAGTCTCATTTCCAGCCATTATTGGAACTGAAAAACTTCTCTTTGTCATTAGGTGGAGTTAATGAACCAGTGAAACTACATAAAGTTGATGGAACCACATATGAAGCTGTGTATCATCCTCGCAAAGAGGGTCGCCATGTTGTGATGGTGACATTTGCTGGACAAGAAATTCCACGCTCTCCATTTGATGTGAATGTTGGTCCCTTCAAACAGACAAGGATCAGAGCTTATGGACCTGGTCTGGCCGGTGGAGTTGTTGGTTATCCAGCGCTCTTCACTGTTGAAACAAATGGCGAAACTGGAGCTCTTGGTAAGAATATTTTGCGAGATCAAGCTACAAACAGAGCCACATGAGCTAATAAACATTACACTTGATCATAGCACTGTTTGCTAGTGGGGAAAAAAAAATCTTAGGGAGTACTGTAAAAATCACTCTCAAACAAGTCTTGATATTGAAGTTCCTCAGATAACTGGTCAGCAGTGAGAATATACCGTATTTTTTCAGACCATAATACATACTTTTTTTTACCTTGAAAACAGAGTCTTGAAAGTTGGTGCATCTAATGGTCCGAAGTTAACCTAAAGAAATAAAATTATGGTAAATATTGCTGTAATACCATAATCATAAAGATGATGTTGTAAGGATAAGTTAGTTGCAAATTTTGGCACATACTGTACATCAGTGCACTTATCACAATTGGTAAAATGAGGTTCCAGGAAGCCAGGTAGACATGGTGAAAGGAAAGGAACGTTGGGTTCTTTCATAAAAAAGGAGTTGTCTCTGTGGGGTGGTGTGGTCTGAATGAAGGCAATAACCTCTAAACAGCCTGACATTGAGCAGGGAAATAGATTTGCACTGAATCCATTCTAGAAAGTCATGATTTGTGTGTGCAATGAAGTATATTATTTCCTTAAAAAAATTTCATTTAGAATCACATTAATTTTTTTCCTTAAATTTTCATCTTAAAACTTTGATGCGTCTTATAGCCTGGAGTGTCTGAAAAAATACGGTACTTGTTACCAAAATCTTTAATAATGATATATTTCTATAATTCAGTGCATTTTTTGTTAATTTGAGGCAAACCTCCTTTTAATAAAATCCTCCCATTTAAGGTAAAAGAAATTTAGTCCCTATGAGTTTCGTTAACTCGAAATTGTTGGTCGATTTCAATAGGATCATGCTGTTGGTTGAGATGTGAGCGTAGGGCTGCATGGCATTTATTGTTATTCAACAATTACTTCAATAAGTTTTGTAATTTATGGTTTTGGGAAACTTTCTTGTTTCAGTATCTTTTATTATTAAATAATATGAATTAAAAAAAAAAAAAAAAAAAAAAAAAACTAAACTCTGTGGCTCTGCATCCCTGAAGGGACTAGGCCTACCATCCACTGCATCATCTATCATAGGCAGATGGCAGGATGGGGGGCATGTGGTCAGCATGCCGACACCAACGGCCGTTTATGATGGTCTCCGTGACCAGAGCCACTACTTCTCTATCATGTAGCTCCTCGGTTTGAATCACAAGGCTGAGTGCACCCCGTTCGAGACCTCCCTGCCTCAGAAAAATCAATGGAGGTACTGAGGATCGAACCCAGGCCTGAGGATCCATAGCCATCATCTCTAACCACGAGACCATGCAGGTGGACAAATAATAAAAATAGGGTATACATTGTACATTACAGAACATTTAATATATGATCTAAGTTATTTTCCTTTACTGTAGTAACAATTGTTTCAGTATATCTTCAAATTTGGTAACATCTTGCAGAGCATTATGCATGATCCACGCGCCACAGATTATCTTTGGCAACGTATAGGTATAGCTATACAACGCGTCAATGCTGCGAGTACTATGGGGACAATTCACAATTCTTGTTCTTTAGATGAACTATTGTATTTTTAAAGTTTCTTATTCCTGTTATACAGGCTGACTGTTTCATAATTTTATGTAACATACTTCATTCTATCATGTGTAATGCAAATAAAAATGATATTGAAATATACCTAATTTATTTATTCTCCAAACAATGTTCTTTTTCCAATGCAACAAAGACTTTGTAATTTTACATTGATCTGAATTTTTGATTGGTTCTTCACTACCATAACGTTTTTTGCACATTGCAATTGTATGCTCTTCTCAGATATTTGTCACATCTTACTGTTATTTCCGATTTTTACATTTAGGGCAGAACAACAATACAAAGTCTTAACCTCAGAACTCTAAAAAAAATAACACATAGAGACACTCACGTAATGCAAATGGTTCACCTGTGAGCTGAGTGCTCAGTTCATTGACACATATCACAGCTTCTGCTATCTATAGGGGATTGAAATGTTTGGACACTTCAAAACTTGTATCAACTTGTTCCAAAAGCAAAAGGTATACAGTATCTTACTCCATTGGCTTCGGAGGTAAACAATAGTACACATTTTTAAGTCAAAAGTGAGTGCAGTGCAAACACATTAACCAACACGTGCTACAAAGGGTTTTCACTGTAGAATAGGGTATTATAATTACTCTAACGAACACATTACAACTCAGACGGAAGGATAGAATCTTGAAGAGTTTATGATATTTGCATTGTAAGTACTCATATCACATCTAAGAAGTAACCAGTGAAACAAGCAGTGCTTTCCACATCTGACAGATTTACTGAGAACTTGATTTACACTCTGATAAATATGTTGTAATAAAATAAGAATTTATGATCAAATTACACTAGGAATGAAATAAGCTGATTCTGCCTTACAAAAAAATTGGCTAGAATAGTAAGATGCTTGTTTTGCTGTTGAATTGTGTTCACAGGATTTAGCATTGAAGGACCCTCACAAGCAAAGATAGACTGCCATGATAATGGTGATGGCTCGGCTGATGTTCGCTATTACCCTACAGCACCCGGTGAATATGCTGTGCACATTCTGTGTGACAACGAAGACATCCCAAAGTCTCCTTACATCTCACAGATTCTTCCTAACATGGATTACTTTCCTGACAAGGTATGTGTTTGAATTATTTTATTTATCTGTAAGAGGGAATACACTTATTCAATTACGTTAATTAAGAGTTGATAACAATCAGAACAACCTCATAATGTTATTGCACCTAACAAACTAGGTGCTACCCAAAAGTTCCCGAAATTCATAAGTAGCAGGCGACCGAGTGGTAGCACAAGAAAATGCCACTACTTGACACTTCACACATCTCTTGTGAGTCAGTTTGATCATTATGCCAAATGCCAATGGCTGTGTTCTGAGGCAACGCATTTGGTATTTTTGAATGTTTTTATGTTGTTGGGTGTAGCTCGCATTGCAATTTTCACAATGGTGGTCATGAGGGAGCAGTGTGTTTGTTTCAAAACTCAGGAAAACTGCTGTAGAAATGCATGAGATGTTAAATCAAACATTTGGATACAATGTGTAATCATAGACCATAAAATCTTCTTGGTTTCTGAGTATCTGCCGCATCATTTGTAAGCTCTCTGCTGATATTTTGACCAGGAAACATCTGCAACCTAATAAATCGAGATGTTACTGATAAGGACCGTTTCCTTTCCTATTCGTCTGGACCAATCACAATAAAGTATGTAAAATTGAGACCTGATTGGCCGGAAAGGAGTGACATACCATCACTATATATACAGGAGTCTTTTCCACAGTAAGTTGCAGTAGCCTTGATAAAGACCACGGCAAGATGGTTGAAACGTTGGCAGAGAGCTTACACATGAAGCCAAGAAGATTTGGATACAATGCTCTTGGCCAGATACAAACTTACGAGTAGTTAAGATAGTTTAAAAATGGCTGAACATCGGTTGATGAAAATTATCATTCTGGACGGCATTCAATGTCGCTGCTGTTCAGGCAGAATCAGCTTCATGATGACCAAGACTTCCTTTCCAAGGTTGTCACAGGTTTTCCCGAGTCTGAAACAAAATTTTACACAAGCACTTCTCTCACATGTCGTTGTGAAATCACAATGTAAGCAAACCACAACAGTGAAAAAACGGTCACAATTACTAAATGCGTACACTCAGAACAAAGATCTTGGCACAGTGACTCAAGAGAGAGGTATAAAATGTCACCAGGCTGCATTTTCTCATACTACCACTGGGTCGTGCACCACTTCCGAGTTTTGGGAACTTCTCGTAATAACTAGCAAAAGAACCTATTTATTTCTGTGAAGCATGGCTTTCTCCATTAAAATATCTCGAGATTTTAATATATGTCTACCTCAAAAAGTGTTAAATAAATTGTATTGTATTGGTATAAGATGTAGCTATAGCACCTTAAAAATTATTATGGGAAAAATTTTAATATCTTGTTCACACATGGAGTCCTGGTGCGGATTAAATTGCACTGTCAAAATTTCTGAAGAAGAATTGATTATGAAGAAACTAAGGATTTTTCCATACTCACAGTACGTTCATTCAATACTTTAAAAGATTTATCTAGCATACTGATGCTTTCACCTTTGTAAACTTTCTTTTAGAGTTTAATTACAAACATGGGTATGAAAAACATTTCTATGCCCTTGTAGTACTCCATGTACTTCCATTGTATCTGATGACAACAGGAAATCTTTTAAACATTTTGCCGGTGTTGGTAAATGATGTCATTTACTTTACTGTCTGTTTATAATCAAGTAAATGAAGTACCATGTGATGAACTAGACCTTTTTAACTTCAAATTGAGACCAAACAATTTAAAATTAAGATCAAACTACTGTATTTCAAGTTGAGACCTACTATTTCAAATTGAGCCTTAATTAGTTTGGGTTATCAAGATTTCGGTATTTTTTTTTATAACAGAAGTACCAGTTCTAGATCATTGTACAGAGTATTATTATGGAATAAAACTGAAAATTGTAGAATCTGTATGAGTAAACATACAGTACATATACAGGTATTATTGTAAATTCAAAAATAGTACATTACAGATGCCCTGAAGATGACTTAAGGGGGTCAAAAGACATAGGCAGAATAAAAATAAAGGTTGTTGTGCTGATGGTTTTAACTGTATATTTTATTTTATTTTAATTTATTGATCGAGCTCAAGGTGCTATACCGGTATCATGCATTTTATAACTTTGAAAATTGTGCCTTATTGTGGTTCAGTAGAACTAAATTTTGTGGATTAACTTTTTGGGTTAAAACTAGGGATGACTTATATGTGATGTATGTTTGTTTTGCTTGTATAGGTGGAGTGCTTTGGGCCTGGAATACAACGAGATGGTGTTACAAAGGGTCAGAAGGCTCCATTTACAATTGACACAAAGCGAGCTGGAAATGCACCACTTGATGTCCAGGTTCTGGATGCCAATTGCAATAATATTGATGTAAATCTGCGCAGTAATGGAGATGGAACTTTTAGTGCAGAGTACATCCCTAAGTCAGGTTCGCGGCACACAGTGCAGGTAAGAATCTGGCTTGAAAGCAATACTTGTCACTATATTAAAAATTATATTTTTAATTGGCAGTTGTTAAAATAACAATCGCATGTTGATATTTTTTGATAGATTCTTACTCTATGCAATCCTTCAAAATTAGTATGAATACGAAGTTATTAAAAACCGTGGCACAACTGGATAATAAAAAAAATAAAGTTTAAAAACACTTATGCACCACTTACGTCACAGCATGAGGCCCATAATCAGCAATATCAACGCTCCAACCTACAAACTAGCCCAATGGTTGGTCAGAAAATTTAACCAGTTTACTAAATTCAAAACTCTCAGCATTCAAAATTCGTTAAATTTGGTGGACAAAATCAAAGACACTATCTTAGCTCCTGGAGAATTATTGGTTTCCTTTGATGTCACATCACTATTCACTAGCATACAATCAGGAAAACTCTCGAAACTGATAAAAGATTGGTTGGCCCAAAATGAGGTTCCAGCTGAACAAATTGATGGATATATTGAACTTGTAGAGTTATGTATCAAGCAAAATAGTTTCATGTACAGCCGAGAGTGTTATAAACAAACTACTGGTCTGGCCATGGGAAGTCCATTGTCCCCACTACTAGCAGACATATACATGAGTAACTTAGAATTAAAAGTCACCAGTGGATTTCCTCATATGTTCAAAAGTTGGTATAGATATGTTGACGATGTGTTCGCTATAGTCCCAGAGAGGTTCCTAGAAGATGCGTTAAAACTGCTGAACTTACAGGATGAGGCTATTAAATTTACCATGGAAATTGAACAGAATGGGTGGTTACCGTTCCTCGATCTGAAAATCATCAGAGGCCAGAATAATTTAGAATTTGGCATTTATAGAAAACCAACACACGTCGACAACTACATAAAATTCAACAAGTACAACCCGAAATCACACCAATTTGCCATTTTCCATAGCTTAATACATAGATTATTACACATCCCTCTAACCAAAATAGAATGTGACAAAGAATTTCAACATATAAAAGACGTGGCCACCATCAATGGATTCTAAACCAATTTCATACACAAAATGCTGGAAAAACATAAAAAGAAACAGAAGTTGAAAGAAGTCAGCACCCTAGTTAATACAGAAGTAGCCCAAGTCAAATACAGGAAGTTCACCTATCACCCCAAGATGTTTCATAAATTTGAGAACATTTTCAAAAATTATTACATCAAACTAGCACCTCAGAACAAATACACACTTAGAAATTTGTTGAACCAACCACTTAAGAATGCCACTGAAGAAAAAACAGAATTATCAGATATTTACCAGAATGAGTGTGAGGGGTGCCCAATGACATATATTGGCCAAACGAGAAGGAACTTAAAAACCAGATTGAAAGAACGTCTCAGAAATGTAAAACTTATGCAAATTGACAAATCAGCGGTAGCCAATAATTTTTGGACAGAAAATCATCACATAAAGAAATACATTTCATTATTGAAACACATCAGCAAACCTTCAGATCTAAATACGTGGGAAAAGATCTTCATTACCAAAAATGGTGACAACTTGATGAACTTCGATATCCCTCCTGTGAGCGACGTCATCAGGCTCACCGATCAGAAGAGAGGGGGAAGCAGAGAACAGAACATAATACCACCAGCCGAGAACCCGACACACCAGTAGGCCCGCAGCTGAAGATGGGAGGACACTCCCGAAACATGTCCTGTTTTTATCTGTGACGTAAGTGGTGCATAAGTATTTTTAAACTTTATTTTTTATTATTCCTTCAAAAATTGGATATGTTGGGTGTGCTGATGGGAAGATGGTGTTCGTAGCAAGGTTTATTTTGTTTTTGGTTTCAGTTTTAGATAGTTTTCCATCTAAATCAGGCAATTTAACATGTTAATCTGCTCTAAATTTACAGGATCATAAAATATTTCATTTAAGACAAGTTTCTGTTGGAATAGTGGGTCCATTTAACGCATATTTACTGTAATTGTTGTTGTTGTTGTTACTTTTTTTACTTCTATTCTGTCTGTGTGTAATTAGTGTATTAAAATTTCTTACTGAAACATAACAGTGTTATGTATCTCTGCAATAATTATGATATATGTCGCAGGTGAACTATGGTGGAGTGGCAACACGCAACAGTCCACATCGTGTGTATGTATCTGAACCAGCCAATGCTGCTAAAGTGGAAATTTTTGGACCTGGAGTCGAGAAAGGTGTCAAATGCAATACTCCAACACATTTCAACATCGACTGCAGAGAAGCTGGCCAAGGTATTATTGCAATCCCTTTCCATTCCAATGGTTTCTTATCCACCTGTCACTTTCTGTTTGTTTTAATCTTCTTGATTGTAACTGAATCAGTTGGGGCAGAGAAGAACCAACTCCATTTTTACAACTTTTCAGGAGACACAAAAAAAATGTATAATTTGAAAACTACATATATTTATAATATATTGCGTGGGATTTTTTACAGTGAAGTGGTACTATAAATAATGTATATGGTCGGTTGTTTAAACTCAAACTTCACTTACTTGTTTATTTTCAAGAATCGTGATTTCAATGAGCATCCTGATCATCGTCAGCTTGTGTCCGACTGTTTTGAATTTCAGTTGTTTGTCCTTGTGACGCTAGAGCGGGTTGTGTGTTTGGTGACTTCTGTGGCGGGTAGAAATTTTGAATGAGGCTACTCTCTATATATGTGTCGAAATTCATCAATTTGTTTTTGTGTTTTTGAATGAAGATGTTTTCCCATGCTGTGAGTTCTGCGACCAGCGACCAACAGAACTCACAGCATGGGAAAACATCTTCATTCAAAAAACACAAAAACAAATTGATGAATTTCGACACATATATAGAGAGTAGCCTCATTCAAAATTTCTACCCACCACAGAAGTCACCAAACACACAACCCACTCTAGCGTCACAAGGACAAACAACTGAAATTCAAAACAGTTGGACACAAGCTGACGATGATCTGGATGCTGATTGAAATCACGATTCTTGAAAAGAAACAAGTAAGTGAAGTTTGAGTTTAAACAACCAACCATATACTACATTATTTACATATATTTACATTAAAAAAGAAAATTGATTATCCAATGTGCTATTATATTGTGTACTTCTGGATATTAAAAATATAACGTTGTGCCAAAAATTTTTACTAAGTATTAAGTTCTTTTCTTTCTGTTATGTTTCCTTGTATTCATATTTTACTCTTTATAGCATAGTGAAGTTATGAAAAACATACAAAATATTACCAGTGTGAAACAGTGTCTCTTTTATATTCATAATTCATTTAGAAGAGGAAAAAGTTTCCATGAATGGGATGTAACATACCTTTTTTTAATTAACTGTAACCAATGGAAGATAAAGTGAAGTTGAGTGCATCATTTTAGTTGTTTGTACGAGGGTTATCCAGAAAGTAAGGAACGTTTTGGAATTAAAAAAAAACCAAGTACAAGAAAAACATTTTATTATATACATGTGAAAGAGGGACTAAAATACTACTTTTCAACATAATCACCATTCAAATTCAGGCCTTATCAAGTGGTGGACAAGCTTTGAAATTCCTGTGTCATAGAATTCTGCCGCCACTCAGTGACGCGTACCTGGAGCTCCTCATCGTCGTGAAGCTTCTGTGAAACAATTTCAAAAAATAAAGTCCGTGAAACTTGTGGGAAACACAGAGAAAGCTCAGTTATTGTGAAACGGCGGTTTTCACGAATCTTTTCGTCAACTTGGGCGACCAGATCGTCAGTCACAATGCTCGGACGTTCACTCTTCTCTTCATCATGAACGTTTGTTCGCCCATTTTTAAACTGAATACACCACTTCCTGACACACTCATTACATTGTTCCTGTACACTTCACACAGTTCCCGATGAATTTCTATTGGTTTTAAGTTTTTTGCCAACAAAAAACGAATCACATACCGCACCTCACAACTGGCGGGATTTTGGATTGCAGCACACATTTCAAATTTGAATAATAAAAAAAGGGGCAGCGCAGAGATGTTCCCGTTGGCACAGCTGGACGCTGACTGAGTTGCCGAGTACGAGCACCCCATTGTATACGCTATTGGCGCGCGCCTGGCGGCATCAGGTGGAAACGTTCCTTACTTTCTGGATAACCCTCGTATTAAAGTGAAACTTACCAAATATCCAAAGAAAGGCAAAACGTTTCAATTCCAAGAGTTCACTAAATATTATACTGCTTGTAATGGGAAGATAAATGAAGTGGAACAATATTAAAACATATTATCTTGGAGAACACTCATTACTTCATTAATATTCATTACATACTAGCAACCGTTTTTCGATAGGACCTCCCTATCATCGTCAGCTATGTCCAGTTGACAGTTGGACATAGCTGATGATGAGAGGGAGGTCCTATCAAAAACCGGTTACTAGTAAGAAATGAATATTAATGAAGTAATGAGTGTTCTCTTAGATCTTCTTCTTCTTCTTCTTCTTCTTCTTCTTCTTCTTCTTCTTCTTCCTTACAAGGATGCGTCATTGCTGTCCCGTTCCGAGGCTAATGGCTTCCTTCCATCTTCTTCTTGGTCGACCTAGGTCACGTTTCCCAGCAGGTTGATAAAAGTAAGCTTCCCGTGGTAGTCTGTCTAGGGTCATTCTCTCTACATGTTGTTGCCAGTTTTTCTGATATTCCTTAATTTCAGCAGTAATGTTCCTTGTGTTCAATTTCTCCCTTATTTTGCTACTTTTCTTCCTGTCTCTTAAAGTTATCTTTTCAACTGACCTGAGGAATCTCATTTGTGCCGCCTCTATTCGCTTCCGATCCTGGGCTCTTAAGGTCCATGTCTCACTGCCATATAACATTGCCGGCTTTGATAAGACATTATGGAATCTAATCTGTACATCCTTTGACATATTTCTTCCAAAGTGTTTTCTTATTATTCCATTTGCCCTGTTGTACTTCTGTAAATTTTCTTCTAAATCCAGATTAACTTGATAATTAGTTATGTTACACCCCAGGTTCTCTTAGATAATATGTAATAATAATATTATAATGCTGTCATCAGCATCAATTGCATTTACTTCATTTGTAGTCGGCCATGTGATAAGCTCACTGAAAATTGGTTTGTCTTCTTCACTGCTAACATATTTCAAAAGATCTTTTATGCCATCCATTTTTTCTTGTTTTTCGACCCTCTGCTTCAGGGATACTTTTTTGAGGTTCATGGAGAATCCAGCAGCACAGTTCCTTTTAAAAGGTCAAATATGTGAGAAAGCACACTCAGTGTTATCAAACTGATGTTCACACATCTTGAATTGAGATACAATTAAATTTTGTTTCTTCTCTCTCCATGCTTTGTATGTATGTATGTATGTATGTATGTACGAGGGCTGTTCAATAAAGAATGATCATAATTTTTTTACGTTCATAGTTTATCACTCTAAACGTTTTCCTTATGATATGTGTTAGGTTGATGCGTCATGCACGCGTGGTGTAAGTTTCAACATCATGTCTCAAGATTCCTGTCTGTGAGACGCCTGCAAGTGCAGACATGTTCAATATCGCCTACGGCTTCAATGGAGGTGACGCACGACGAGCAATATGCAGCTTTAAAATTCTGCTTTAGACTAAAAAAATCTTGAG
Source organism: Ectobius pallidus (assembly GCA_964059195.1). NCBI lineage: Eukaryota > Metazoa > Arthropoda > Insecta > Blattodea > Ectobiidae > Ectobius > Ectobius pallidus. The sequence continues at coordinate 59,291,247 of CAXKWD010000011.1, forward strand.
ATGAGACCTATGGAGACTTTGTTTTTCCCTACAGCACAGCTAGAAGATGGTATAACATTTTTAAAGATGGAAGACAATCAATATCAAAAGAAGGTGGACCAGGCGCTCCAGTTACTGCTCTGTTCAGGAGTCAGCAGCCTTGGGACCCACCGCGCACAAACTCGTGTCATGTGCAATTTTTCTGTCACCAACGTGTGAGTGGCACCCAGTAACATTTTCAAGATTTCAGAAAGTGATCTTAAACTTATTCGTCGATCCTTTCTCACTATAACAGCAGCGGTGTTGACCTTTTCTTCTGTCAGAGCAGTAACTGGAGCGCCGGGTCCACTTTCCTTTGATATTGATTGTCTTCCCTCTTTAAACATTTTATACCATCTTCTAGCTGTGCTGTAGGGAAGAACAAAGTCTCCATAGGTCTCATCTGAAGATTTTTTTAGTCTAAAGCAGAATTTTAAAGCTGCATATTGCTCGTCGCGCATCACCTCCATTGAAGCCGTAGGCGATATTGAACATGTCTGCACTTGCAGGCGTCTCACAGACAGGAATCTTGAGACATGATGTTGAAACTTACACCACGCGTGCATGACGCATCAACCTAACACATATCATAAGGAAAACGTTTAGCGTGATAAACTATGAATGTAAAAAAAATTATGATCATTCTTTATTGAACAGCCCTTGTATGTATACCTATAATATATATAAGGGGTGGGTCTCTGCCACCACGGCATGGCACATCCTCAGGTTGCGGATAGAGGATACGGCCTCCAGATATGGAGGATAGCTGCGAATATATTGAATAAGCAGTCGCAGACAGACGATATGAGGTGGTCCTCCAGCTTGGGGGTTTGGCCTGAGGTTAACAACCTCTCCCAGTAAAAAGTATTGTTAAGTAACGCTGCCTGATTTATGGATCCTATCAGTGTAAAATTTTCCCGAGGTAAAATAGAGACCTAGACGTAGGTGGGAGGACAATAATATTAAGATTGATTTAAGGGAAGTAGGATTTGTGAGGGATAATTGGATAGAGTTGGCACAGAATAAGGTTGAATGAGCCTTTGGGTTCCATAAAATAGATAATATTTCTTTAGCTTGCTGAGGAATTGTCTATTGCCATTGAGTAAGTAAGTTCTTCTCTTGTTAAGTCCTGTAGACTCCTAGAATGCTTGATTGATTCTTTTATAACTTATTTCAGTGGTTTGGGAGAAATTATATCACTATGCAAACCATGGAAACTCTTTAACATACAACACACAAAAAAACATACTACAATTGTAGCTATTTACCTCTGCCTCCATCACAAACTATGGCCAATGTACAAGAGTAAGTTAATAAGTATCCACACTTTTTGTTTAATTTTTTGTAGGTGGCTGTACCACTTTGTGCTTGTGCATGTTGACTTTTTTAAAATTTATCTCCGCTTGTGGAATGTTTGTCCATTATGACTCCACTGCGTGTTGCGCTGTTGCACGTTAAACATGGCTGCACTGCTCAGTGTTTGCAGTGTTTGCACCACTGCAATAATCTGTTTTTTGTCATCTGAAAGTGAGCCAGAAGCCGAAATCCATCGAAGACTCTCTGCACAATATGGGGGCAATGTCTTACCACAGCAAAGCATGTACAAATGGATTGAAAAGTTCATGAATGGTCGGACAAGTGTGAAGAACATACACTGTAAAGCCAACCTACAAAAGATTAACAAAAAGTGCAGATGCTTATTAACTACCCTCATACTAAGCAGAAATGAAATAACCCATGGAGATAGTTCTTTTCAACACAGTACAGCTCATATTCCCAATTCTGTTAGTGTTGCCCAATTCCTTTCATCACAGTTTGATAAATTTTGGTGAATTGCCATGGATACAGGCATGAACAGAAAATAACCAAAAATAGAGTTTGTTCCTTTCTGTGCAGACTGATTCAACTGTATTTAAACTCTTTTGTTCATCTGTTAATAAATGCTTTGTATAATTGTGTGTGAAACAGGTGATATTGAAATGGCACTGACTGGTGAAAAGGGTACCGACGTTCCACTGAGAGTGACAGATAACGAGGATGGAACATTCACAGTGGAGTATTGTGCTCCTGTTCCTGGCACATACACATTGAATGTTATGTATGGAGGAAAGCCAGTCCCTCGCTGTCCCCTCAGAGTTCCAGTTTCACCGCATGTTGATGTATCCAAAATAAAGGTGGATGGTTTGGAGCCAAGTAAGTTAAGTTCTTACCAGTTATCATTTTATGTGCAGCCCTTTATTACTGGTGAATCAAGCCAATTTTATGTAATTGCATAATGCGTAATGTATATAGAAAAAATCTGTAATCCATATTTGAAAACTTTTCACCTAAGAAGTACAACCTCACTCATTATCCCTTTGTTCTTTTCCAAATTAAAAAATGTAATCTTCTTTCTGAACTCGGATGAAATTTTCACTGGAAGTGTTTGTTTCTGCTTTAGAATGTAAGATTCAAGAGCATATTAACTTCTTTACACATTTAAACATATTTATTTATTAATACTTTATTTGTGACCCTGCCAAGGAAACCCATCCATTAGTCGGAAAAATAAATTTCCTGATTTGAATGGATTCAACTTCAGCGTGAAATTCTGACCATTCTAAAAAAAATTATACCTCTAGCTAAAAAATTTGTTTGAATTACCTTAGAAACTTATTAAAAAAGTGTACTTTATGGCTATTGTTCTCCAAAGATAAGGGACTTTTTCATGTTTTAAACATCAGTTCCACAATACTCTAATACCATGCTCAAAGTCTGTCACACATTAACAGAATATCCAACTACATTATTACAGCATAGCAAGTGTTTCTGTTCCCCGTATTTAATGTTTATTTCATGAAAAGTAACAAAGAAAACATTGTAAAATTTCCATTACAACTTATGGATTTCTAAAAGTGCAGACCTCTTTTTAAACTGAAAATTGTATGGTTGGCATTGCTGTCTTATATTTAATGTGATGAATGTAGTACAAAAATGAAAGCAATAGATGGCGTAAAATCTCAAAATTATCATTTTGCACCCTGACTACTGCTAGGTGGAAACATGTTTACCAACATATGGTCAGGAGATTTAGTCTACACTGAATGACTAATTTGCTTAGAACATTTGTTGAAAATTTTCAGTTGGAAGTTCAATTAGAGAAATTGCAATTCATGAGCTTTGCTTTTGGTTTGTAATCTTGCACATAGAATGTGCCTTTGTGATTCTTTGGGATAAACTATTCCAACATTGATATAATTGTTCTACACTGTGCCCTTAGCTCTTTAGTATAACAGTTCTTTTGTCCTGCAAATTTTGTGGATTGAGGCATTACAATAATCATCTTCATAGTATAAGGTTTTGGGTTCTATATTTAAGTTGCAAACATCAGTGGAAAAGTACTTTAAAAATAGTCTTATATGAGTTAAATGTTACTTTGAAACTTACCAAAAATATGAGGATTACTTAGCAATGTAAAGTAAAGATAAGTAATTCTTGTAAAGATAAGTAGAGAGCATTGCAATGTGTTTGGTGGCCACCTGAGAGTTGTGGCTTGTTTTGCATAGCCGCGCCTGTCAACAGCTTGCAGCAATTCCGAGTGATCACACAAGGAGCTGGCAAGGCAGACTTTGCCATCGCAATCACTAGTCCATCAGGAAGCAGAGTGAAGGCACATGTGATACCAACACGAGAAGGTTTCCTCGTGAACTTTACTCCTACGGAACTTGGTGAATACCTTCTCAGTATATCGTTTGGTGGAGAGCCAGTGTCCCCAACACCGTACCGCCTGGCCTGCACAACCGGCAGCGAACCTGGAAAAGTGCGAGCGTCAGGGCCTGGCTTAACGAGAGGTGTTGTTGGCAAACCTGCTGAGTTTCGCATTGATACAAGAGGTGCAGGCCAGGGTGGGCTCGGCGTCACTGTGGAAGGCCCATGTGAAGCTGCCATAAATTGCAGAGATAATGGAGATGGGACATGTTCTGTTGCCTATCTTCCAACCGAGCCTGGGGACTATGGCATCAACATTACCTTCAATGACTCTCACATTCCTGGCTCACCGTTTCAGGCCATCGTGGTACCAGACACAGATCTGAAGCGCATCAAGGTGTCTGGCAATGGCATTCAACCCCACGGTAAAGGATGGCTCGTGTGTTAGTGTGAAGCATGCATCCTCGTTTTTAACTAATTCCTTTACATATATGTGGCTTTTCTCTCACATATTGTTTTTAGCCCTAGCATGTACTAATGATGTCATAAATTTTAGGCTATAATCTGTGGATTCATTGGAACTTTTTTCGTAAAGTACTCTTAATTTAGCAAAAAATGGTTTTTGGAACAACTCTCACACCCAGCTGTAGGCAATTATTTTTCAAAAGTGTGTGCTATTTAGATACCACATTTACTCGAAAATACCATGCCTCGAGTATCCATACTCTGTGAGACTGAAAAGAAAAGAAAAGATGTTTTGAAAGAGATTTCTTTTTATTAAAAATTAAAGATTGCAAAATTTATTTTTCAGGGCATGTTCTACTTGTAACAAAAAAAATTATTCAATAATACTAGAACAAAAATTTCAATTCAACACTATGCAAATCATACTCCTTAAAAATGGCATATTCATGGGATTTACACAGAATTGCTGTTAAAATTTATAGTACAATACACAAGTTGTTAACACAATGTAATTCTTGTACTCAGCGATATATGAAGAATCTTACCACTAAGGATGGCAGAATTGCCTTCCAGTTTTTGATTGACCTTGCAAGAAAAGATTATCAAAATTGCATTAGCCCTTAACTCACGAGGTGGGGCCTCACAGAGTGTTTGAGAATTTTAAAACCCTCTCTCCAAGATGATTTCAAGTAAAAAGCTTGTCTGCTCCTACTCCTCTCCTTAAATCACAAACCCAACAATATGTAAAGGTCAGTTACATTCTCGTTGTCCTGGATTTATGTTGTCACCTGATTTTGGTTTCCCTAGACTGGGCCTGCGGAAATGTGCAAGTTAACTTCATTACAGTACAAAATGTGTTCTCAAGAATATAATTAACAACATTACTGATCAAAGCATGAGGACACAGCTGGTAATTTAGGCAACAAATGGGTCAGGAAAACACATATTTTGGTTTGTTACGAATCTGAACAGATTCAACATTTTTCTCTTGAACCTCAGTTTCGATGACCAACAAGACTGACCTGAACGATTGGCAGTTGAACCAGCAGCAGCTATATCTGACATTTTTGCCAAATTTGTTGAAAAATGTTCAAGACTGCTTACACTACATAGAGACTCATTTTATGAGTAGTATTTGCAATTTTCAAAATGTTTTAAACATTTTATGGGATATGGTTTATGTTACAGATTCGTCACCTAGTGAGTCAAGGGTTAGATTATAGCATTATGGTATGAGCATATTGTACGCACTGAAATGTTACTTACACTTGTCCTTTGAACTGAAAACAAGGTATTGTTTGTCTGCAGACAAAGAGAAATCCAGTCACTGAACAATAATTTAATTCAAGGCCAAATTGTTGAGCTGCACATGACAATTACACTTATGCATCAGTAATCCTTTTTTACTCTCAGTTATTTCAGAAGGAAAGAAAGCTATAAGCATCATTCATTGTCTGTGGAAGATGGAGGATACTATAACTGCCATAAGGAATGTATAGAGTCAGAATAAATGTTATAGGGCCATGAAAATGCTGATCATTAAAAACCCTTTAGATAACACACAATTCCACATACAAATTTAATTTACTATACCAGCCTTTAAACACGGTAGAATAAGACTTTAGATTCCTCTCTTTTCCCTCTCATAGCCGGTTTGAATTACTGTAGTACTTGTGGCAACACAAGCTGATAAATCTTTGGCCGGTGGGAAAATGCACATTAAGACAAAGAGTGACGATTTTTAGTTTTTTTATACTAGATTGAAGCACAGATTGAGATGCACATTTCAGTGTAATCAGCACTTTTAAATTCGTCCTAGTTTGAATGACATTGCTTTGGAAGAAATCATAAAATTTCTAGAAATATCATTGGAATGGAAAAGGCACTTAAGACAACTTAATTATGTTCACACTTATATGAGCAAATAGGCTGTACCTAAGCACATAACTCATAATATGTTTCCATTTTATTCATATCTCACTGTAATCCAAGCAAATTAGAAGAAGTAAGGGTCCATATAGAACAGTTTCCTGCCCATGAGACCATTATATTTGTCAGCAAAATTCTCACCGACACTTGCCAAGTGACCCAACTTTGTACAAGATGTATGCCCTTTACAAGGACATAGCAGAAGTGCCAGTCTGTATGAAGATTTATAAAAAAAGAGTTCCATGAACTAAAATCAAAATTTAAAAAGTCACATGCCGATACCTGCCATGTGTGTGATTGTTTCAAAATAATGATTCAATTTGCAAGTAACACAGAAGAAAAGAAGAAAGTTAATAAATACAGGGATATTCATCATACTGAGCAGCAGAGAGCTTACAATGGAAAAAGGAAAGATAAGGAGATGGTAAAGATAAATACAGATATGAAGTGTTTTTCATTTGACCTGTAACAGTGCCTCCCCACTCCAGCACTTTCATCATCTGTGGCTTTCTACAAATATCAGTTATAGACTTCTATACCGGCCGCTTATATGGCTTATATGGAAACTGCAAATTACTAAGCAGCGTAATAGTGTCAGCTGCTCTCACTGGGTTATTACCCATTTGTCTATAACTTTTGCAAGCAATATGTGGAAGATTGCTACTAAAATTTTATGACAATTCCCCTTAAACAGCAAGCAAAGGGACTACAAAAAGCTAATTTTTAGATACAGTAAATCACATACAGTTTCACTTAGCTGTGTTAAATTAGTGCCTTGCACATTAACATAGTTTGGAGTTTAACATCTGAAGTACTGTGTGTTTCACATACTAGTTGGCCAATAATGTGGGTTTCTGCATCATGCTGGCCACAGCTCTACCACCCGAGCGATCGGATGAAATATCTATGCAAAGAAAGCTGCTAACGGTGTAATGATTTAGGTTCTCACAATAACAGTTAAAATTACAATGAAAATAACCATGTATCTCATCACAAGAGATGTTGGAAATGTCCTCTTGCATCCACACAACACTGGCACCTTTTTAGGAAACGTTCTTTCATGCACATAAGTTCTGCTTCTGGAACAGAGTTAATTTCTCTTTTGATGTTGTCTTTAAGTTCTTCTAACAGTATGTGACTATTATTTGTGAGAAACTTGAAAAATAAAAGTGTAGGCTATAGGTTAAACCCACCATACAGTAGAAGAACTTAAAGACAATATCACAAAAGAAATTAACTCGTTCTCGGAAGCTGAACTTATGCACATGAAGGAAAATTCCCTAAAAAGGTGCCAGTCTTGTGTGGATGCAAGAGGAGGACATTTCCAACATCTCGTGTGATGAAGTGCATGGTTATTTTCATTGTAATTTTAACTGTAATTGTGAGAACCTGGATCCACTGTTAGTAGCTTCATTTGCATAGATATTTCACCCAATCACTCGGGAGTTAGAGCCGTGGCTGCCGAGATGCAGAAACCCACAAGATTGGCCTACTCATGTGTGAAATACACTGTATTAAGCTAGATGAGTGAATAAAGTTGATAAATTAAAAATAACGGAATGTGTGTAAACTGTTTTTATAATATAGTTTTGTTCATGATTCTTACTTGTATATGTTTGATAGAGATAGATCTGCTTGAGTGGTGTGTTTACCATGTTGAGTGTCTGTATATGTATGCTCCCATAATGATTTAACTCCCTATACAGAATTACTAAAGTCGAGGCAGAAAGAATAGGCGGATTTCTCAGAACAACTGCTTCCATGACTACCTTTCTTTCTATTCCCCTTACAAGTACTTCGGGCTGCGTCTTAATGAACATTCACTCCCACCCAGTAGCTTATAGTAGAAGAAGAAAGTGTAACGCTATATAGTATTGTTATTGCTTCAGTAAAATTATTTTAAAGTGCACAGAATTTTTCAAAACATTAGTTTTGTTAATAAATTAATAAATTGATAATTAATTTAGAAGAATTTTTAACTGAACTTCTTTACTTGAGTTGTTTTGATAAACCTATGCTATATGTTGGACACGCGCAACGGTCAATAAATATCACATTAATTAATCATTTAATTTTCACATCTTATATTTGAATTCAAAAAATTTAAACTAAACGGATAGTTTGTATTAATAATACTTTCACTATAGCTTACATTTTATAATAAATTGTCAGTCGTGTAGTATAGATCATATTTACTATAAAATTACTGTACTGTACATTGTAAAACAAAGAATAATTTAATCATTATGTCAGATTGAAAACCAATTTGTGTACATTACAACAAACTCTATTTATTTGAAAATGATGCGAGTTGACTACACACTATTTTCTCCACTTACCAAGTAGTGTGTAGTCAACTCGCATCATTTTCAAATGTTGTTACACTCCACTGTGAACGTTCCGACCAGAGTTTTTTGAAACTCTATTTATCTCCTCGTCATTGTCACTGTCCACGTCAGAACTGTTTTAATAATGTCATCCCTCTTTATCTCCTCTTTCTGGAAACTCTCAGAGTGTGCCGTACATTTTCTCCAATCTTTGATTGTAACACTGTCCAATAACCACAACATCGCTTGACTTGGCAATAACTGACATTCGTACAGAGCGAGGTAGAATGGGGATGAGGTTAAGTACACAGAACATAAACAGTTAGGAAAACAGTGGAGTGGGAAACCCATCTACTCAACCAAAAAGTTGCCTATTCTTTCTGCCACTACGATAGTTCATATTGCATGCTTGTTTCACAGTTTGTATTAAACTAGTAATAGTACTACGATACTTTTGTTTTAAGACTTGGTGTTCTTTTCTCAAGAAAAAATGTGATGAATTAGTAAGCAGGTTCAGTTCATTGTATCTAGAATTCAATCAAAAATACTTTTTGAGGAATATGTCCCATTGGTGGCTTAAATTGTCCTGGAGTGATTTCCCTCAACTAGAAAAGATATTGTTTTAAGATGGTTACAGAGACTCAGACACTTCTCCAACCAATATTATTACTTAAAAATGTAGGCTTATCTGTATTACAGAAAAGGTTTATTATGAATAGGAGCACCTATTTTTTGGGAACAGGGTACACCGTAGCGTAGTGGTTGAGGTGCTATGCTACAAACTGGAAGGTCACGGGTTCGATCCCTGATGAGGTCAGAATTTTTCAATTTGCCTAATCCTTCTGATGGCACTATGGCCAGTGCATAAGGCTGACAACCTTACCACCTTGATGTTCCGAATGTCTAAAAATCTGGGAGCCCTCCTGGTACCCTCTGGGCCTCCATGGCCTGTATAGAGAATACTTTACTTTTTTTTTATTTTTGGGGAAAATTTTTGACAGATTTCGTAAATCTTTTTATAATCATTTTGGTTTATTGTTTGTTATTTTTATTTACTTTAATCAGTTTGACTATTTTTGTTAGGACTTTTAGGGAATAAAAGCTTCGGGAAACACTAATCTTAATTTATGTGACTTAGTTTTGTTTGGAAAATGCAAAATAACTCTCATTTTCATTGTATGGTGCATTGTTCTGTCATGAAATCTATTGAAACTTCAGTTATTGATTTTTATTATCACAATTTTCCTTCAGTGATAGAGTCACAGATGCCACCATCTATGGTTGCAACCTTCAAATTGTTTCCAATGTAATCCACATAATTTCATCAATAATTTTTTCCTGATTTTGTTGAGAGGTGAATGATTTCCTCATTTCAATCAATTTTTCATGAAAAAATTTTGCAATTTGCAAAAAACTGGTGCCTTGTGATCAACCATGCTATATGGTGACCTGTTCATGTAATATAAGTTAATGCTACCATACCAAAGTTACATCAGATTTGAATCCACACCAAGTATTTATTTTAAAATATGTGACAGATGTTGAAGTTAGTGGGTTCTCTTACAGTTGACAGAGAAACAGATTTCATAATGGAAGTAGGTTATGCTATTTTTGTGGAGATTTTTTAACAACTCCATAAACAGATGTTGACAGATAAAATAATTGTGTCACCCCACTAAGTATTCACCATTTAGTGATGAAAATCTGTTTCAATTTAAAAAAAAGAAACAGCTTTTAGGGTTGACGTTTGTAACTAAAACTAAACTCTGTGGCACTTCATCCCTTGTGGGACTAGGCCTACCATCCGACCGCTGCATCATCTGCCACAGCCATATGGCAGGATTGGGGTGCATGTGGTCAGCATGCTGACATGCATGGTCATTAATGATGGTTTCTGCGACTGAAGCCGCTACTTGATGTTTGCAACAGGCATCATTAAAAAACCATACTTCAAAATGTATTTTACAGAAAATGCTGTTTTCCAAAAAGTAGTCTTTTCTGAAAGAATTTCCAAAAATCAATTTGAAAATATATTCTGCCTGAAGCTATGTACAGATTCTGAAATTTTTAAGGTTATAACATGGGAGTAATACGGATTTAAAGTGAAGAGGGTCATAAGGTATAGGTATTTAAAAATAACAGGGCTGATTATTTAAATGCCTGCTGTAGGAGCTGGCAATTTATCTGTTACACTAATTTTAATACTGTGGCCAGCACTTTAAAATTCTTCCTTTCTTTATTTTTTTCAGAATGTCTTCAATTATTCTATACAAAATGGCTTTTTGGTGTGGGGAGGTGGGAACTTGAACTGAAGTAGGGTTATGAACTAATTGTTAAAAGAGTATTGTCTATAATGTCCTTATCGTTGCAGGTGTGTACGTGGATTCACCAACAGATTTTGTAGTTGATTCTAGAGCTATTGCAAAGCGAGATGATGGCAAAGTTACATGCACCATTACAAATCCGTCTGGAACGAAGACTGAAAACCTCATTACACCATTGGCTGATGGTACTTACCGTATTAGCTACACTCCATTTGAAGAAGGTAAGAAGCCATCTGTGTTTCCTCTCCTCAGTGTGGATTCACTGTCAGTCTACCATATTACATTTTTTCCTCTCAGAATGTGTATTTATGTTGAAAAGTCAAAATTGAATTTCAGGGTCGAACGCAGTACTTCCTCTAACTATAGTACATAAAGAGTGATGGGGAAAAAGCGAATAAGTCAAAATTCCGAAGTTTCAGGAATGACAAAAAACAATTTATTTCCACAGCATTGTTACACTATTTAGTTCAGTCCACCAGATATTTTTACACAGTATCTTATACTATGTCAAAATATCTGGGTGGACTGATCTAAATATTGTAAAAATGCTGTGAAAATAAATTGTTATTTATCTCTCCTAAAACTTTGATATTTTGACTTATTCGCTTTTCCCCCTATCATTCTAGATATGGTAAGAGTAGAGAAAGTAATAAAAGCTTGGTACGGTCGTCCTTCGGTTTGGTGGTGATGGGTCTGGCGGATTTGTAGATGGTGGGTGCCTAAGTGCTAATGTGCTTACCTTGATTCCGTGACCCGCAGCACTCCCGTTGGATGTACCATACCTCCAGCTGTCAGTCGGCCTATAAAAACTCTGGGATCTCAGGTTCAGTCTAGGAGAGAGCTAACTACCGTCAAAATAAGTGGACGAGACATTGTTCTTATTGTTACTGGAGTTTTTTGATAATAACATTGTTATATACTTTTTACAGTAATTCCACTAATAGTAATCTTCTTGTAAAATGACCGCTCGTAATAAGTATGTTTATATCAATACAATCAGTTTCAGACTGATTCTCAATGATGTCAAATTGACTGACCCTTGACTATAACTTCACTGACTTCACAACATGATAGACACTTCAGCTGACTAACAGACTCACTCTGCCCTGCGAGGTTCCGATATATATCCTATCCAACATGGGCTCTTGAAGTCTCGACATACAATAACAATGTGTTCTCTCAAAACTTAGATGTATAAGGACAATGTGTATTCTAGAAGTTTCAACAATCATCTCCCACATTTCCATTCTATTGGCTGTTTGTCTCTCCACGAAAATATGTGACTGGTCCATATTGGTCAAACAAGCTTAATTGGATAAGGGAGCAGAGGTACATCACCGTGCTCCAGAACTTTCTCTTCTAGTGGTTTCTGATCTTTATACAAAAGGTCTCGTTATGTTTTTATGAGTGTATAATTCTTTCTAACATTGATATTTTCACATTTGCTTGGATGGATTTATGAATTCAATCTGTAACCCTATGAGCTTTTAGAAGCAATTAAGGTGACTTAAGAAAATTAAATAGGTTGACAGTTAAAATTAGTTCCTATTGTGACTGATGACAAGGGTTGTCAACATCTTATTTTTCTTCCCTGAACAAACTGGTTCCCCCCTTACAGTAACACAAGTACACAGTCTTTACTTAATATGTTGAAATGTTATCTTATGTACATTATGTTAAACTACTAGGGTTTATTTTTAGAAACACAATTTAAAGAATACTGATGCTTTAAAAATATTATTCCTGTCTATTGTAAGGTCTAGGTTAGAATACTGTAGTGTTGTGTGGAGCCCTCATCAGATAAAATATATAAATCTATTAGAATCCATCCAAAAACGATTTTTAAATTGTGTATTTTTTTTAGAAGTTTTGGATACTATCCAACAAAATACAGCAATATTTCCTATTCTATGCTGTTATCAGTTTCCAAGACTGACTCACTAGCAGTTAGGTGAAAATTTGATGGTTTAAAATTGTTGTATAATTTAATCCATGCTGGTGAACTGTGTAAGTTAATATCAGAATTACATCTGTATATTCCTCCTATAAACTGTAGACGTAATAGAACATTTTATATAAATTAAGCACAAACAAATTATTACAGGAATTCTCCCCTTTTAAGACTATGCATTTTGTACAATCATCTATGTAATGAATTTAAAATAGATCTATTTCAATCCATAACAGTCTTTTATAGAAATATTTACAAAATTCATAGCATGCAGTCAGTCATAAAATCACAATTCAGTGTCATTATTGTTCTTCTGTTTGTTAACTTTTTTTTTATTTGTAATTGAAGAGTTTACTTTTATAAGGGTCTAAGTGCCAAAACCATGATTTTTTCAGCTGATAATTTTAAATGGAACTATGTACTCAGACCAATGCATTCCAGAAGAGTCCAAGGTCCAGGGAAAGCCACGTCAGTAGCAATAAATTCCAAGATATAGCGCTGGGTCTATCTCCAGCACATATTTCTTTGACTCTATTTCTTGTTTTCTACACAATTATGATTTTGGCACTTAAACCCTTATAAAAGTAAATGCTTCAATTATTGTAATTGAGCGTGTGTTCTTTTAATTAATTTGTATTCGTGTTCTTTTGTTGTTGTTCTTAATGTTGTTGTTATGTAATTTTTTAGTTTAGTAGACTTAAAATAAATAAAATAAATAAATTATGTCTCAGTTATTCTAATGACATATTAATTAGAGTTGATATTTATTTTAATAATATATATACAAGAAGAACTGCCTCAAACTAATTAAAATTTCGGCAAAGAAGTGGATTTGAACCATATATTGTCAGCCAAAGCAGAGAACTTCTCTGTGGGGTGTACTGCTGATTAGAGGGGCAAGAGGAGGTGAATGCTGCCATCACAGGTGGCTAGACGAATGCTTATTGGCTGTTAGCGCTTGATTGTTGCCACCGCACGTGGCGAGATTCTCTATTAACAAAGTAAAAAATGTCCAGCAGGTACTTCAGTTGCTTATCATTCCTTACGTGTAGTTTTATTTTAATATTGTGTTACTTATTTCAAGTGTGTATAATTACGTGATGTTTCTTTGATTAGAGTATGCACGTGTTTCAGCCTAGGAGTTAGTAATGTCTGGCAGAAATAAAAAGGGGTAAGGAGAATGTTTTCATAACAGCTAGTGTAGTGTACTGTAATTTTAATAATAGCACGGCACGGTTCCGACTCGTAACGTAACGGTCACATCCCTCGCATTCCTCACAGAGAAGCTCTCTGCTTTGGAATACAGTACCTCAAGGTTCTTGCTGAATGGAATGGACTGTTATGCTACTAACTCACATGATTTGTTTGCCATTATCTTATGACATATATGTGTCATTTGACAATTTAAATGGTAAAATCTTGACATTTAAAAGCCATTTGACAGAATCTTCAATTGTTTTATTTTTTTATTTTTTACACACTTTGTGAAAGATAAAAAATTGGTAACGAACACACTATGGATTCCCATGGTCAGCATTCCATATCATTCTGCTTTAAAGATGTAAACAACAGATAAAAGATTTCTGTAAAATGATAGAGGTTTATCGAAAGGCCTAGAAAAATACAAATTAAAGTATAGCAAAGGGGATTCCATGTATGCACCACGTGTCATTTAACACTTTGGTTTTCAGGGCGCCATACAATTGATATACTCTATGATGGGCTTCCAATTCCTGGGTCTCCGTTTGTTGTAAATGTGAGACGTGGATGTGACCCCACTAAGTGCCGTGCATTTGGCCGAGGACTGGAGCAGGGACTTGTAGACCAGTCGAACATGTTTACTGTAGAAACCAAGGGTAGGTACAAGTTTTAGCATGAAATATTAATAAATTCTCTCTCTGGTTACTAAACATTATGAATGATATGTTCTAGATAGGAATGTGCAGTTTACAGGCAATCTTATTTTACATCATTGGTCATTATCAAGGAATCATATGGAGAGAGCAAAAATATTATTCGGAAATGTTTGTCTTACTTCATGTGGCATTGTTAATAATAGGAGTCTGGATTTTTGTGTAGTTTGAAATTGAGAACTGTGTACACAAATACGTTCCTACTGAAATATGAATTAAATATGTTATATAAAATAAGTAAGTAAACATATAATATCAAATAAACTTGTATCGGTAGTTATTATTAGTCAACAAGTGCAAATTTGTAATTACAGTACAAATTTGAGCTTTGTTAATAAAAATCTAAAATATTAAACATTTATCATCCTCAAGTTACGGTATCTTTTGCTCCCATTGTTTCCAAGCGCTCCAGAATCGTTAATCATAGTTGGGTATTTTAAACAGTGCAGAAATTTCACGGTTTTCAGAATATTTTCTGAGTATTTGAAATGATTTTTATAATAAAAGTTTGATGTTGCATAAATACATTTTTAGTATGGGGAAAAAAAAGTAACACTGATTGTTGTTTTGGTGTAATAACTTCATATTATGTTGAGATTTCATTGATCCAACCTTTCTTTTTTCATATACTTGGCATACTACATTCACCTAATCTAATCTAATCTAATCTAATCTGATCTAATTTCACCATTAGTTGTGAACCCCTCAACCGTTGCAACCCGACAACTCATCACAGGTATGAAACAAAAACCTTTACCTTTTCTTTAAATAGAAAATTACAGAAAGAATGAAGAACTAAAGAAAATGTTTAAATGATCGTAATAATGCCTCCAATCCTGTAATCTGCCCAAGGTAGATGATGCAGCGGTCGGATGGTAAGGATGTAGCGCCACAGAGTCAGATTTTCTCTGTGGGCTCTAATGGTTTTTGTACTCGTTTTGATTATTTTATTCCTATGTGTGAGGCTTTCCCGGTGTTGAGAATGTGTAATTGTTTCTTGGCCTTCCAACTGGGGGAATAAGAGAATTGATTCGGAGCTTTCGGCATCTATTTCCACTGCCATCTTCTAGGCCACTGCAGACTTGTCTGTGCTATACAGCCTAATGTATCTGCAGTGTTCATTTCAGTCTTCCTGTATGATGAAGCCTGACTGCCCGATGTAAACATATCCGCATTTACAAGGGATTTAGTAGATGCATAGTCCTAATGAATCCTTTATAGGGCATATCATTTGCTGTATTATCGGAGGAGGTAAGTTTACAACAGGGATGGGTCTAAAGCTTAGCCAGGCCTTGCAGCTAGTATTGGCCTCTGTCACTCTGTCACTCCCAAGTTCAGCTCACTCCTCACACAAGATGGCAGTGGAGTTAGCTGCCAAAAGCTGGAAACCTTCTATTCACCCAGTTGGAAGCCCATGATACCATTATACAATTTTATTTCTTACTCGGATGTACCACTGTTCTTAACAATTGACTATGCTGTTTCCATATTAATATTAGTATTTGTGTTGATCACAGGAGCTGGAACAGGTGGTTTGGGCTTGGCAATCGAGGGTCCTTCAGAAGCCAAAATGACATGCAAGGATAACAGAGATGGATCTTGTTCAGTGGAATACATCCCCACAGAGCCTGGAGATTATGATGTTAGCATTAAGTTTGCCGATCAACACATTCCCGGATCTCCTTTCAAGGTACTGGCTTGCATTATCCTTGTAGCGAGTTTCATATGTTAATTTGTTACAATGTCCACATTGTTAAATATATGGAAATAATTGTATAAAAACAAAACTTAGTGGTCAGGGATTTAATTGAGAAATTTTTGAAACTGGATGGATATTACTAGGGTGTGGATTTCTTTGAAATGTCATCTTTTTTTCTTTACATCCCCATAAATACCCATAAATACATAAATCCAAAATATGAAATTCTGATTACAGAAATATAATTTTTTTTTGTCCTTTCAATCACTTGTTGCCATTTAGAGGATTGACGTCATTTTTTGTGGAAAGGGGTGGTTTTGATTTCTTTTTATGTCGTTTATAGAAATTTTGTGGTCTTTTTTTCAAACTTGACTTTTTCTCCATTCAGGGAAGCCCCTATTTCTGATCATAGCGGACAAGTCTTTATTTCTGTGCCAATAATTGTGCACTGACTTCGCTTCAGTTGGAGTCTCTTTCCTGCTAGATTTTATTTACCTTTATAATATTAATGTGTTACAACCATCCAAGCACAGATTCTTGCGAGGTGGAGAACCAGAGAGCAGAGAGCAGAGAGCATGATGTAATCATCGTCATCATTGCTGCTATCGCTATCTGACATCAATTCACAAGTGTCTAAATACTGCAATAACTTTTCTTCATCCCCTAAAGAGAGCAAATCACGGGAACCACTTGTCATTTTGTGCGAACAGTACTACTTTCAAACTTAAACTGAGTAAATAGTCAGTTGTATTTTGGTGTCGTGAAAAGTGAAAAGGATAACATTTACCGTTAATACCTGTCTGTCATTACACAAAGCTTAGACGATTATAAGGGTCTGCATTCCATTGCCATAGGGTGTTATAAAAATATGTTAACAGTGTGATTTCTTTAAGCCGATATTGATGTTGCTGGCACTAAAGTGGTTGAACTCGGCCAGGCTGATCCGCTCATATCTGACACTTAAAAGAAAGATTGCCACTCTATTGCTTGGTGCTGAAAGGATTAAAGAAGATTTTAATAACCCTAAGGTTCAAGATTTTTCAGGAAAGTTTTATTGGGCATTTTATTATGGATGAGTCAACTTGAAGAAAACATTATATTCACGGTCATCTATTGGACTGCTAAGGCGAGCTTTTAATTCAAGATATGATTTATGATATTACTCATTTACAAAATTCTTAATGTATAATGTTACTTGAGGTAATTTTTCAGCATTCTTAGGTCATTTCTCAAGTTCTTTGGTGCACCTTATAGATCATTTTTATCCAAATTTCAAGGGACCAGAATCCATGCACTGGTTATTACCTCTCACTATAATACTACACTCATCATAATTGTAATAGTTTATTATGGTAATAAAGGCCATATTAAAGCTAATATTAATTGAAATGTAATTATGAATATTCATAGTGAAATAAATGTTAATCAGAATATTATAGGGAACATTTATTAAGTAGAATAGATGTATTAATGAAGTCAATTCAATTCAATTCAATTCTTTATTCACCGTAGGGATACAAGATCCTTGGCTTCGTCATAATACAGTAACTTACTTATCCTATATCTATTGTAAACACAAAAAGCAACCTAAACATAAAGTTACTACAAATATTACATTAAAAGATTAATAATTAGACACATGGACATGTCACATAAAAATAAAATTAAGGAGATTAATCTAAGCAAGGGTACATTACAAGAATTACAATTTTTACAATTCATCTAGACTATACAGACATTTTGTTATTAAGAACCCTTTTAATTTAGATTGAAACTGTCGTTTTGAGACACCTGCAATTAATTTGATTTCAGCTGGCAATTTATTAAATAACCTTACACCTTGGTGTTGTACATCCTTCATTGACACATTTTTATTTATATTACACCTGTGGTAATTTATATTGGTTCTGGTATTATGCTCATGGATTTGATTGTTTTTTTCAAGTGCATAATTATCTATTAAATACATAATTACCCTATACACATATAGAGAGAAAATGGTGAGGATTCTTTTACTAATGAATGTCTCCCTACATGATTACAAAAACAGGAGGGGAAACCTTAGTGAGCCTCCCAGGAATTCACTGCAAATACAATTGAGAAAGTATCCTTAACAATAGAGAAGGTAGCCTTAATAATAGACATGGTAGTTCACAGTGGCTGAGATCCTGTTTCTTATTATCTTTAGCCTTTTAACAAAAGATGTACCAGCAGAATTATAAGTAATATTGTAATCGATGAAAATGTGAAGTAATTTAGAAGGGAAATTATTTCGCCTCTTAACCCTTTCTGAGCTGCGATGTTTTATGGCTGTGGGCTATTGACGTATAAATGCGTCGCCTCAAGAATTGTGTAAAAGGAGATAATATAAGATTAATAGAGTAATGCTTTATGTAAACTGTGAGGATTCTTATTCAAGTGTCATGTTTGTCATTCATGGCAACCAGCTATTCTAATGAAATTTCCCGCATTGATTTTAAACTTAGAGCCCACTGATGTTTTTACTTGATGATTGTCTTATTAACCAGTGTATAAATGCAGCTCTGAAAGGGTTAAAAGAAAAAATAACTTAATAAAAAACCTATTGAAAGTAACTTAAATCATGCATTCATGGATAAAAATAACATATGTCTTGGATTTTTGAAGAATTCTGCCGCTAATCTGCTCCAGGAGTGATGTTTTATTATTTTGTGTGAAAATATTTATGCAGAAACTGCACAAGTCTCACCAAGCGCATTATAAGTTTATATAGGCCTACAGTAGGTAATGATTTTCAATTGGATCAGTATCTTGATAAAAATCAGAAGTCAGAACTAGCCCTTTCTGGATATTGTATATTGTAACGGTAAGAGATGGGCCTGCATCAAAATTACTCACTTCCATTCAGCTGGGTGCACTTCAACTCAAAACCCCACCATTTTGCAATCTGTCACAGTTAATTCCACAGATTAATTTACATATCACTAACAAAGACAGAATCCAGTACAATAATGAATACCAGTGACTTTAAAACAAATTTCATAGAGAAGATGATTAAAAAACATACGAAGCCAAAAAATAAAACAAATCAAAGAAATGAGTACACTGGACAGCACAGTAAAAGCCCAACAAAACTACAGGAAATTCACCTACCACCCAAAATTTAATTGCTTAACCACCCATTAAAAAGCATCACACCAAAAACAGAACTATTTGGTATCTACCAGATGGAACGCAAAGATTGCAATATGATTTATATTGGGCAAACCAGGAGAAGTCTGGAAATAAGAAAAAAGAACACCTGAGAAATGCAAAACTAATGCAAACAGAAAAATCAACAGTAGCACTCAATTTGTGGACAGAAAATCATCACATTAAAAAGGATATAAAGCTACTGAAGCATGTCAAGAAACCATCAGAACTAAATGCATGGCAAAAGATTTTCATCATAGCGAAAACAGTGTCATGAATTTTGAAATCCTGCTAGCAGAGGACTTCATTAGACTTACCACTAGGAAAGGGGAGGTCACCACCAAGCAGGGTACTTACACTACCAACTACGATCACCATAACGCTAGTCGACCACCAGCTGAGGATGGGAGTAACACTCCCGAAACTAGTACCATTTTATAAATTGACATATGTGGGTTTATAAGTGTTTTTTATTTTCGACTTTTCTTAAGTAGATAATAAAATGAAATTTTTTGCTCAAATTTGTGTATATTAGTGAGATGAGCTAGTTGCTGTAAACAAGTTTGAGCTTAGTAATGTGTTTCTCTCACAAGGAGGATTGCCCTACACAACTACTATGGCCTACATGCATATCGCAAGAGACATTGCCAGTGACATTGCCATGATTACAAAAAAAAATAAAGAAAAAAACAAAAAAAATTGTTGACTAAAATATAAGAAAAATTAGAGTAATAAGAACAAAATTACAAGGAAATGTTTCCCCATATAACTTAAATATTATGAGAATATTATAGGAGAAAAATTCCTCCGACACTGGGACTTGAACCCAGGACCTTTGGCTATTTGCGCCAATTCTCTAGGTGTGCCAATGCCGGAGGAATTTTTCTCCTATAATATTCTCATGAAGTGTCCAACAGATACAATAATCTGTGGTTCATGAATGGTTATTATCTATCTTGAATGTTAACTGTACAATAACAGTGGGAGCCCGGTCACAAAATCCACTACTTAGTATGCCTCACTGTACTGCGTATGACATAACTTGTCTGTCTGTGAGGTAGACCATTAGGGCAATTAGTCAAAGGAGAGAGGTTCCATCTGGCGCTGTGAATTGAGCTCCGGCTTAGCTCAGTTGGTAGAGCATTGGCGCGAATGGCCAAAGGTCCTGGGTTCAAGTCCCAGTGCCGGAGGAATTTTTCTCCTATAATATTCTCATGTAGTCTCCAACAGAGACAATAATCTGTGGTTCATGAATGCTTATATATCGTCCCCTGTATGGTAAACTAGCGAAAGTGCAATACATATGTATTGCACTTTCGCTAGTTTACCATACAGGGGACGATATCTAAATATTATTCTCCTTAGGGCCCGGTTGCATAAAAGCTCCAGATATCTTCTAGACAGCTAATCGTTCTATACATTTATAGACTCGATAAACACCTTCCCATTTCCGAAAGCGAATTTGCTCAAGAAATAGCTAATGTCAGATAAATGAGTTGAGTACTTTGTCAATAGATGGAGACACGGTGCTTACTCTAATATCAAGTTGGCCGTGATTGACTAGCAACCAATCGGAGCGCTTCTTGCTATTCTATTCAAAATGGCTGAATTATCTTTCTGCTTTTTCTTGTCTGCTGTTTCTCTGCTAAAATGAATGTAAAACGTGAGATAAACTACGGTAATTTCGATTTCGAGACTTGTGCATTAGAGAAAAATGTCACCCATCACAATCTGACAACATAATGCGTAAAACGTAACACATTAATTAAGCTATAGCTAATTTACCACAGAAAGGAATGCTTCGATGGTTGTTCCCAATTCTAATGATGGGCAATTTAATGCTGAAAAAGGCATGCTTGCAGTTGTTCCTTATTTAATGTGATGGCCTATTTATCCATAGGTCATTGCTTTGACAGCCTGATTCTTTCCAAAACTCAATATCGTCAAAGATCTAATTCTTTCAGGGAATACTTTTTGCTTTACACATCTCTAGGCCTAATTATTGCCTCAGGATGAAGATGACGAGAAAGATGATGATTATGTATTAATATTCGTGCTGTAAAATGGCAATATTTTCTTCATAAAGTGTTGCATCAGAAAATAAAATTATTATACTTAAGCTACATTTTTTCCGAATCTGAATATCATCGTAGGCTACTTCTTGAAAGGATTGCTGTATTTCTTTCAGGGAATATTTACTTCTGTATAGACCTAGGCCTTATACGATCTGGCATTGAAGATGACCAGCAAGAAAATATGATGTGAATTAATATTCGCGATGTTTTCTTAAAGTATTAACTTACAACAGAAAATGAAATTAATACAAATAAACGATGGATAGATTAATAGCCTAGGCTATAACAAAGTTCATCTAACCGATAATATACAATTTTTCTAGTACAGTATTATGAATTATTTCACACACAAATTAATAACCAATGCCAGCTTCATTACTACTTTTAATTTTAATACCATAACAAGCTAGTAACATAATGTAAGATTAAATGCTAATATAATAACGAAACATACATCAACATAAATATTTCGCATTTCCGCCATGTTGCATGTTTATCTACCGTTTCGTCAGATATCTAGTGATTTATGGTGCGATAGTTTGTAGGGCGTTTTATCGAACGATTAGCCGCCATCGAACGTTTCAGAAATGCTTACGGATTGAATAATGCCATCTAGTAGATATCTTACGTTTCGGAAACCCGGCGTAAGTGATGGCACTGAAACCCCCTAACACCCTGTAGATCTTTAGAACATGCTTGAATTTCAATTTCTGCAACGAGGATACTGAAATTATTAAAAATTTGTATATGATAAGACAAAATTAGGAATAGTTTTGGAATCAGGTGAAAAAATGACACATGATAGATGTGTCAAAATAAAAAAGCATCTAAAGTAATCTTTCTGCAACTTGAGCCTGTAGGTTGCATTTATCTGTTGCAGGTCCCTGTGGATAAGAATGTTGATGCTTCATCAGTGAAAGCCTATGGACCTGGCTTGGATCCCAAGAAAGTCCGTGCTGGTACTCCTCTTGCATTCAAGGTGGATGCTACCAAGTCTGGAAAAGCACCATTAGATGTGAAGATCCAGTCTGATAGAGGTAATTTTGATATTGGTTGATGAACTCATTGAGAAATTGTACCGAAGGAAGTTAGGAACAGTAATGTAGATAACCTTTTAGAATTGGTTGTTGGTAACTTTTTTCCATAAATTGCATGTTTCGGAAGCTGCTTCCATTGTCTTCCTACAACCGACTGCTGTTAGAATTACGTGTTCTCCCTGACAATTGCAGTAAGAACTTTGTGATCAAATCATCGCATGGCGGGATTTCAAAATTCATTACTAGCTCTTTATTTTTCTAAAGAAAAATGTTTTCCCATGCCGTCAGGTCCATGCTCTCTGTAGTGCTTCTTAATAATTGCGGCTCTATGTTAATTCATAACATTCCTTCTAGAAATGAGCTGCCACTGCAGATTTTTCAATCTCCTTATTTCTTTCCTATATTTGTGATTTGTTCTTTAGTTCTAGTTTCCAAATTCTGTTTAGTTCTTCCATTGTACTTTTTGTCACAGTCTTTACAAAGAATATACAGTTCTCGGATTGCTAGCCAGGATGATTCCGATGTTTAAGAGGGCCGTGCTTCCTCAATCTCCAGGGAATACTGGAACAAGGGTGATGTTATTTATACTAGAATACTTCTGTTGATAATACATCTTGTTCTTGAAGCTGAAGAAATTCAGTAGGCTGTTGCCCCAGTTACATTAATTGGATGCCTAGCAATCTCCCATGTCTCCTTTGTCTTCTTGCCTTTTTGTATTATGGTAGTCTGGTCGGATAGGGTGGCAAGTCTACTTTTCCATAATGTGGAGGGCTACAGTAGATTTCTGTTTGCTGTTGTCTCTTCGGTGTCTTATATGTTCGGTCGGTCTTGCATCTACCTTGCATCCAATCCCACCTTTGTAGACATGACCACAGTCACAGGAGATATTCTTATGGCCTGGAAGAGGATCCATTGTAAAGGTCCACTCTGTTGCTATCGTCAGGGGAGCTTCTAATTAAATGTAAGAAGACCGAGCGAGCCAACTTTGGTGTAGATAGCTGATTGGGTGCTGACCCGAGGGTAAGCCTCAGAGTTAATTATTAGTGTTGTGTTAATCAATTTTTTGAATAAATGCACAAGAATTTGAAAGGATGTACATGATATTTTGGTGATATGTGCCAATATAAACGATAAATGGTTTGCTAACCAGTAAGGAATTTTGTTTTTCAGTTTGCTAAACAGTATGTAATCTGGCTTCTCAAGATTCCAGCTGGGTAAGAAAGTTGAAGCTGGCTGCTATTTGCTCTGTATCCATCGTGTGGTAAGAAGTGAGCAAAGCTGGAGAATGACTATATATTTTCCTTGCGTTCTCTTTTAAAGTAAACCCGTAAGTCACTTTAGTTTCGCTATACCAAACTAGTGTGTAAGAAAAAGAACAGCCATGACAGTCCATATAAGAAAACCCTTAAAGTGAGATCTGACTTCGCAGTGACTGTAAAGCGCTGCAACAGCACTTTAAAAAAGAAAGCAAGGTCTG
Source organism: Ectobius pallidus (assembly GCA_964059195.1). Taxonomy (NCBI): domain Eukaryota; kingdom Metazoa; phylum Arthropoda; class Insecta; order Blattodea; family Ectobiidae; genus Ectobius; species Ectobius pallidus. The sequence goes on from CAXKWD010000011.1 coordinate 59,315,320, forward strand.
TCAAATATATAAAAGTAATAATTTCAATGGGGAACTAAGTCAGGACAACAAAATCTAACCAAATCGGAACCAATGCTTTCAAACTCTGCCTCCAATTCCAATCAAAGTAGCTTCTTCGTATTTCACTTTTCTGTTTCTTCACACCTAATTGGCCACACTTCACTTACATTTGGCAGAATTGTAGTCATTCCCCAGCTTTGCTCACTTCTTCACAGAAGATTGCTGTAGAGCAAGTGGCAGCTGTAACCTTCTCACCTGCCTGGAGACTTTAGAAGCTTTGGTTTAATAGTAATACATTTTGTTTTTCAGTACCAATACCAAATGAAGTTCGGGATAATGGAGATGGCACTTATGATGTCACGTACATGCCTCCAAATGAGGGAAGCAACTTGAAGACAAAGATAACATGGGATGGAAAAGACATACCGAATAGGTGAGCTCGAGCACATTCTTGTCATGTTCATGTTTTTTTGAATGGATGATGTAGTCATTCTTTCATGATTTACTTGCCCTCACTCCTACCCTCTTTATGGCTTAGTCATTTTTGAAGAGCTGCTTATTTAGAAGTACCATTCCCTCAGGCAGTTATTCAAATAATGTTGTCTTATTGAAACATTAAATTAGTGAGTTAAACTTTCAATAATTCCTATATAATTAAGATAATACACACTCATCATCAGTTCGACTAAACATAGGGTGACCAGATCTACCTATACAAAAAAGAGAGCAGTAGGGTGGGGAAAATGAGGACATTTGAAAAAACTTAGTACAAGCCGGAAGCTGTAAAGAAACCAATATAATATAGATATGGAGTTTAGAAATGTTAAAGTATATTATAATGTTAATAAGCATGAAATTGAGCATTTTTAACAATTTCTCAAACTGCGAATATTAAAAACCAGCATGCAAAGTATACAGATTTTTCTCTGAGGATAATTTTTCTTGCAGGAGTTTAAGTTTTCTCAACATTTACATATAATAATCCTGACAGGAGTAGGACATATTCCTTATATTACCAACAATAGATCTTTAACAAATTAAATAATTATTGCCAACCTACTCTGTTCATCTGTCCATTGAGATGAAATTAAAGAAACCACTCTCAATATTAAGGTGATCACCTGGGATACAAACAAAATACAGCAGTTTTTAAGAATTCTGAATGGCATGCTTTACGGTTTAGAGGATGAAAATAACAACAGTGGTTATTGATTGTATATTCCGAAAAGAGTCTAGAGTGGACTAGTGATAAGGCAGACATTTTCATTGTGAAGTCATCCAACTATTACAAAAAAGAACTTTTTGGAAGAGTAAAGTCTTCAGTCTTCAGATTCATTGCATTTTTAAAGTTCAAATTTAATTAAGATTTATGTAATAAGTACAACAGGTCATCAAAAGCTTAGTGCATTCAGTGTGTTGAGAAGGTAAGGTAACTTGAGTTATCTGCATTAATTTAATTATTTGCCTCTAAACAGCCCAGAAGGCAAAAGCAATTGTTCAGAATGACTTATAGGAAAATGGGTATAAAAACAGTTGTAAAAGTTATGAAACATTCATGTTTGCAGATTTTCTGAAAAGAAATACCTGTCTCTTAATTTTAATTGTGTTGTGTTGTAAATCTTTGTGATGAATTAAAGAAAAATAGAAATACAGTGGTTGGCAGGATAAAAAATAGTACAGGTACATAATATTAACTTTTTAAAACAACTACTTTTAGGAATGCATACAGTATTGAATAAGAATGTTTTCCTTTGTGCATTAAAAAGTAATTGGAGGCAAAATATTTTTTTCGGAGGAGCCCAGCTGCAATTAGTTGCGCCGCTTGCATTAGCACCGTTGCCTTTACACTATACGATTATGTTTGTAGTAAATTTTGGTACATTGTTTTCTGTTGCAGGTAGAATGACAATAAGTAATGTGGTAACCCTTTGGTCCCGTACTGTTTAATTAACTTTAGTCCTTGAGCGAGCTATAGGACCTAAACAAGATATGTTGCCTATGTGAGTTAAGATCTTAAGTTACCCGCTGGGTCCGTCAGTTCTTCATTAGTTTATAAGAAAATTCAGGTGACTTAACAAGTTCTTATGAATGAAAACGTTTACGGAATATCAGTAGTAATATTCTGGAATAAAGCTATCTGCCTATTAATAAAGTTAAACTCAACTTCATTTGTAAATGTTTGTTGCAGCCCCTATCAGATGAAAGTCCGTCCACGAGTTGAACCAGAATTGGTGAAGGTTGAAGGGCCTGGTGTGTCAGGGAAGGGCATTCCAGCGTCATTGCCAGCTGAGTTTACCATCGACACAAACCAGGCTGGCTATGGAGATCTAGAAGTCCAAGTAAAGGTGAGTTCAGTACAAATTACTATGCACCAGTTAGCACAATTACTAATCAGGTTTGTTTAACATTTTTATTTCCTTGTTGATAGAAATTGTTACAATTGTTACATAATTGTTCGTACAATGATATAAAATTATAAGTACCGTGAGCTATAAAAATTGCAGTAAAATAGAATGAAAATAATTTTTGTTTTAAATTCACATGGTTGAGGTTTACATGTACGAGGGTGGATCAAAAAGTAATGCACAATAATTTTTTTTACAAAATGTTTAATAGGTAAAATTACAAACAATTGCACACATGAAGGGACATTTTTCTCTATTTTTCTATATAGTTGCCAAGTTTCTCAAATGTGTTGAGAAACTTTGAGACTATATAGAAAAATAGACAAAAGATGTCCCTTCATGTGTGCATTTGTTTGCAATTGTACCTATTAAACTTTTTCTATAAAAAAAAAAAAAAAAAAAAAAAAAAAAAAAAAAAAAAAAAAAAATTATGTGTTACTTTTTGATCCACCCTCGTAAATAGTCCAAAACCTGAACTGTGTGAGTTTTATAAATATTTATTTTCTTTGTGTTTTGTGGCAATTTTTGTGACTCATATTATAATACTTGTAATTTTATACCATTGAATGAACAATTGTGACTCCTTATCTTTGAGGAACAAATATGTTTGGAACAAATATTATGGAACAAAATATGTTTTCTGAATAAATCTGAATAACAGTTGAACTAATTGGTAGTTCCTTGGTAAATTATACATATAAAGCTCAATTGGTAATTAAAAAAACTTACAAAGTGCAAGTTGCTATGTTTGAAAGTTTAAATTGCTTGTTTTCACCTTTGCTTTGAGGAAGCTATACTCTTCATATGGCCACCTACATAGACTCTTGGGTAGCATCGCTAGCAATTCATACGTAGGCCCAGGTTCAATCCCCAGTACCTCAGATTTTTCCGAGGTAGGGAGGTCTGGAACAGGGTGCCTTCAGCCTCGTGAATCAAACTGAGGAGCTACTTGATTAAGAAGCAGCGACTCTGGTCACTGAACCATCATTAACAGCCAAGAGTGTTGGAACTCGCCTCCCAATCCTGCCATCTGCTTATAGTAGATGACTCAGAGGTTGGATGGTAGGCCTAATCCCTCCAGAGATGTAGCGTCAGAGAGTTAGTTAGTTAGTATTCTTCAAATTTGTTTCTCTTTAAAGTGTTTCTCTGAATGTAATAGAATTTATCTGCACCTGCATTTAGTACCATAATTCTAGGGGAAAAAATACAAATGAATCCCAGTGTGAAGTAATCTAATTGCATCATTTTCATCATCATTGTTGTCGTCTTCATCATCATCATCATCATCATCATAATATTCATCTTCTTTATGGGTTAGGCCTGTTGGCCTGTTCCATCTACAAAAAATTGATCCCGCCATCATTTCCTAGGTCTGCCAAGAGATCTCTTTCCTTGTGGATTGTAAGTATATGCGGCTTTTGTTATGGTTCCATCTGACGTTCGGTGTATATGCTCCAACCATCTAACTTATCTTGATATCCTTTTACTATTTCCAAAATATTCTGTATTTTTAGTTCAGCCATTATTTCTTCATTCCTTTTTTTTTTTATCTAAAAGTGTATAACCTGCCACGAATCTTAAAAATTTCATCTCTGCAGCTTCAATTCTCCTTTCACCGTTCTTTTTTCAATATCCAGTTTTCGCTGCCATATAAAAATGCTGGTAAGGCCATAACTTTATAAAATTTTAGAAGGGTTCCTTTTCTTACATTTTTATCTAATTTCCGCTGTATGGTTCTGCAGAAATAGTTAAAGAAGTTAAGTCTATTCTCTATTTCACTGTTCTTCACATAACTTACATTATAACCCAGGTATTTAAATGTATTTATCTGTTCTATAATTTTATCATTTACTACAGTTTTAGTTCTTACAGGCTGGGGTCCTTTTAAATGCCATTGTTTTTGTCTTTTTGACTGATATATTCATGTTAAAATGTTTTACTATCTCGTTTATTTTTCATTTTCATTATGTTAAAATTTTCTTAGATGAAATAAGTCTGAATCAAATATCAAATGGCTTAAGAATTAGGAAAGATTAATATCCAGTTTCAAATGACAACACCATTTATTACATTGAAACTATAATACCACGCACATCACTCAATAATGTATAATTTATGTATGGCTACTCACTTGTTCGGGGGTACGCCGTAGCGTAGTGGTTAAGGCGCTGCGCTACAAACCGGAAGGTCGCGGGTTCGATCCCCGATGAGGTCGTTGGAGTTTTTCAATTGGCCTAATCCTGGTGGCACTATGGCCCTGGGGTCGACTCAGCCTCTAACAGAAATGAGTACCAGGAGCAATCCTGGGGGTAAAGGCGGCCGGTGCGTAAGGCTGACAACCTTACCACCTTCATGTGCCGATGTCTAAAAATCTGGGAGCCTCAACCTCCTGGAACCCTCTGGGCCTCCATGGCCTGTAATAGGGAACACTTTACTTTACTTTTACTCACTTGTTCAAAAGTTTCAAACTTCTTATTACTGAATTTAAAATTAGTACCATAAGCCTTTACTTTCAACATATTCTTCGTATTTGAACATTCTGTAGTATCGTTACCATGAAAGAAAGACACAGGAAAACCACTAACATATGCTCATGCTTCCAATATACCAAACAAAGCTTATTTCGAGTTCAAATTGAAATTTAGATATTTTTTCATGAGAGGGGGAAAGATTTAGCTAGCGTTCTTCGGGCATTAAAAATTCAAAAGTGAATAACATTTCCTAGTTAAATATAACTCATGCTAGATCATATACGATACAATAGCAAGCATCTGTAGCTATTTACCAGTTACAGTGATGTGATTAACAGATCCTGGCAATATTCAATATTAATATGATTTACAGACGAAGAGGGGGAAAATAATTTTATTTTGACAGGGGAAATTGGTTTTATCTCCTAGGGAAACAGTTTGATGGGCCAGGAAATTTCCCCTTTCCCCTGTGTTAGTTTGCACTCTGTTGTCAGGTGGTTTTAGCTGCCAATCAAACTGACAGCAGTTATAGATGGCTGGGAATAGCAGAACCACCCAAATGGATCAAGCTCTTATGTTGTATACAGTTTTCTCCAGTGTTGTTTGTACATGATTTTAAATGTCAGGCATACACATGTCATCATCTTTAATGTAATAAAAAAAGCAGTGCTTATATTCAAGTAAATACTGTACAAGGAAGCTTGATTTGTTAAGCACCTCTTTATTCTTTACTTCATTCTCCTATTTCACTCCTCCCATTCTTTTTCATTTCCATAAATCTTTTCCCTTCTCTTCTCTTACAAAGGAAGTGTCCTTTTTTATATTCTTATCCTATCAGTATTACTGTACGAGAGTTGAAACTTGTTAGTCTAAACTCTACGTTTTATTATTGCTACAGGGTCCGGATGGTTATCCAAGGAAAGTGAAAGTAGTGGACAATGGTGATGGTACCTTCAAAGCGACTTACATTCCTGATGACTGTGGACGTTACAAAGTTAGTGTCAAATATGGTGGAAAAGAAGTCCCACATTCACCTTTCCAAGTGCAAGCATTTGCAACTGGCAGTGTAAGTAAAAACAAAATGTTTTCCCTGTTCTATTTGAATTAGGGTGTTAACCTTTTAATTGCTGTAGTCAACACACTGACGATGAAAGATAATTTTTAAATCACTGAGGAAAATTTCAATAAAATAGCTGTGTTTTTCGTGTGATGTTTGTAACACAAGGATAACAATCCGTGCTTTTTAATATAAAGCATCACTATATACTCATATTTTATAATTGTCAACACTATGTGGCATATACATTATTTAAGCAAATTTTCCTCGCGATCATTACCATGGCAGTTAAAAGGTTAAAGCTAAAACATAGACTAGACATAATGATAGGCTTAATGACATAATGACATAATGATAATGATAGACTTTGTGCGTATCTACAGAGGTTAGAGCAAGAGGTTCATCTGAAAGGCAATAAAAAATGTTGACTAACTTTGGTTGCTCATACCTATAACCTACGGTATATTAAAAGTACAGAATCAGTTTCACCCATGCATTTTCATGTCAAAATCAAACAGGTTACCTCTTTTTTAATATAGATCTGAGTAATTTTCTCTCTCTCAGATTTAGTAATTTCTTTCATAAAAAGCTTCTTGTCTACCCTCGGCTTTTATGAAAAAGTGAAAGAAAGTAAAAGAACAGAAAACATTTAATTATGACTTCCACTCATATGCTGCTTGTTTGATATTTATTTATTTTTTTATTTATTTAACGAGTATGCCCCAATGAGCTAACAGCTCAAAGGAGGGGCTGACCTTTACAATATAATAATTATAAGAAAGATGGACGGCATACAGAAACAATAAAAAAAGAAAAGATACAGGATACCTTACAATTAAGTTACATTACATTACATTACAATTACAATAAGCTTACAATTAGGTAAATAACAGAGTAATATTACATATTAGGTGTGGAGGTCATGGGCCTTAATGTAGTACTCAAGAAAGTGCATACGTAATTTTTTTTTTTTTAACAAACGTAATTTTTTTATCTTTTTCAGTACAGTTGGTAAGTTGTTATATGTTTTTACAGCTCTGTAAAGTAATCCATTTAGGCCATATTTGGTAGAATTAACTGAGTTCAAACATATAAGCCCAGCAGACCTAGTGTTGTGAGAATGTGTAGAATTTACAAGATTAATGGAGGTGTTGGTGTATAATAGGTTGTTAGAAATTTTATGCATCATCAGTGATTCGCTATAAAGGTGCATGACAGAGACAGGAAGGATGTTGGTTTCTCTAAACAAGTCTATAGACGGTTTTAAGATATCAAAAACAAATATTATTTTTAAGGCTCTTTTCTGCAATATTTCCAGGGGTTTAAATAATTATTTTTTGTTGTCACACCAGACAGGATTCAGGTAGAGGAGACTAGAGTGTATTAGAGAGAAATAAATGCTTTTAAGTTGGCTCTTATTCAAGTCAATATCTCTTAGTCTGAATAGCACCCGAATAACTGTATTAATTTTATTTAGGACTGAGTTTGTGTGATGGGTCCAGTTTAGACAGGAATCAAAAGTAAGGCCAAGGTATGTGAGGCTTTTTTCTTTTTCTATTATTTTATCATTAATCTTAATTTCCATATTATTCACTGGGATGTATGAAGGCTTATGAAATAACATGTATTTAGTTTTATTGGCATTTAGAATTAAGTTATTGCTGGTGAACCAGTTGTGTAGGGTGTTCAAATCGGTCTGGATGCTATTAATCACTAATTGTTCATGTTTGCCTTCATATAATAAAAGAATATCTTCAGCAAAAAGAAAAATTTTTCCGAGAAGCTTAAGTTTACTTATATCATTAATAAAAATAAGAAAAAGAGTTGGACCAAGAACTGTGCCCTGAGGTACACCATGTTTTACGTCAAGAGTTAAACTTATTTCATTATTAACATTAACATATTGTTTTCTTTTTAGGTAGGATCGAAACCATTGGAGAGCAAGTCCTCTAATACCGGCTAGATGCAATTTGTGGTTCACCATATCAAACGCTTTTGTTAAGTCGATAAACAGGTCACCAGCTATATTTTTACCATCTAGGGATTTTTGTAGATAAGATAAGATTTATTCACCATAAAATTTCAATACAGAAATTATGGGCTTCGTCAGTAAACTAATCCTAGGCTTATTGGCTAGCAATTCTTACAACAATTAAAAGTAACACAAGAATGAAGAAATTTAAGGTGGATTCCATTACGGTGTAGAGTTCTTATGTAAAAGTTACATGTCAATTAAGTTATAACTAAATAATAATATTATAATTAACATATATAATTAAGGATATAAAAATATTTAATTTAGGAGTTCCAGGTTCAAGAATTCATCAACGGTGTATGGCATATGATGTAGGAGCATTTTTCTGACTGACTTTCTGAATAGCTTTTATGTGGTCAGGAATTTTGTTATATAGAATTATGCCCCTATGGAAAATACTTTTAAGGCTACTTGCAAATCTATGGGTAGATAAGTGGACGTGCTTAGATGTTCTTGTATGATATGAGTGGTAGTCAGAATTTAATTTGAAGCTTCCTATGTTTGTGTGAATGAAAGAGACCGTTTCTAAAATATAAACCCATGGGAGTGGAATAATTTGTAATTCTTTAAAGGTAATTTTCTCTCGAATCTCAGGGGTACTTGTTTCATAATTTTTATAGCTTTCTTCTGTAGTCTAAACAATTCCAGAGATCTGCTAGTTGACAACATAAAATGCTACAGATTCAGTACTGTGTTTGGGCAGAAAACCATATTGAAATTTAAAAAAGAAATTATTTTTGAACAAATATTCAAGAAGCCTTTTTTTTTATTACTGTTTCAAGCACTTTCGTTACTAGTGACACTATACTTATTGGCCTATAATTGCCTGGGGAAGCTTTATTGCCATTTTTATGTATGTATAACTCTGGCCAGTGTGCACAAATCAGGTACAATTCCAGTTTGGATAGAGAGATTGATGAGGTGAACTAGCAGGGGGATTAAATGAAGCTTACAATTTTTAGGATGATATTATTTATCGGTTCATTATTGATTATTACTTTTGTTTTTCAAAGAGTTAATAATGTTACTGAGTTCGTGCGAGTTAGTAGGCTTGAGAAAGAGTGAGTTGGTAGGGCCACTAAGTGGTTTGTCTTTGACTAAATCGTCGACAATATTGACAAAGTTACAAATGTCTTTACTATTTACATGTTTCTGTTCATTGAAATCAAGTTCAAGTATTGGGCCACATTTGTTTTTGGGCAGGCAAAGATTTCATTTATAATCGACCATAACTGTTTATTTTTGTTACCATGTAAGATTTTATTTCCATAATAGTCTTTTTTCAATTTTCTTTTCATATTAATCACTTGTTTGCTACAGGATTTGTATTCTTGTATAATTTCAGGGGATGGCTGTGTTACTTTAGTTTTAGCGTAAAGTTTACTTTTTTTTCGTGTTAGAGAGAAATTCCTGTGTTATCCAGGGATTAATTTGTGTGTCTATTTTTGGTTTGGGTTTTTTACATTCTGTGCTGGATTGTTTTAGGCCTTCCCTTACGTAACTATTAATTGAGTTGTATGCTTCATTCACCTCATTGGATATGGTAGGCTTAGAAGATTCAAGGAAAAAATGATTTAATTTGGTAAAGTCTATTCTTGTCTTTATTTCTACTTCAGGGCCAGTTTGTCTTGAGGGATCATTTACTTGTGAGTCGAGTTCTAAGATTAGTAAATTATGATCACTAAGATCGTTTATGATGTTAAAAAGGTTATAACTTACGTTATCAGCGTTTATGAAAACATGATCTAGAAGTGTTGCTGTCGTCTGTGAAATTCTGGTAGGTAATTCCCTATTACATAAGACAAAGTTATAGCTATTCAATATTGCAGTATAATGTAGTTTTGTCTGGCTGTTTTCTAATAGGTTAATGTTTGAATCACCAATAAGGATAGTGTTTTTTTGTTTTACTGGCTAGTAATGGTTCAAGTGAATTCAGGAAGAGATCAGTATTACACACATTAGGGTCGTAAAAGCCAATAATGTGAAACGTCTTAGTTTGTTTAGTATGGAGTGTGTATCACAAATAGATTTAATCAGTGTCGAATGCCAACTATTGGAAATATATATAGATAACCCACCAGCATGACTATCTCGCACTGCATGGAAAACAATATAATTAGGTATATTATAGTATTGAACTTCACAATTGTCTAACCAGGTTTCAGCAATTACAATTACATCAACGTTATTGGTTTCACGACTAAGTAGCATAATGTCTTCAAAGTTGTTTCTTATGCTACGAGCATTAAGATATAAAATTTTTAAAAAAAAATTTGTCTTATTGTTTAATACATTATGATTGTAGTTTAGCACATTATCACAGCTGATTTCTGCCATAATACTTAATCTAGAAGACTAGTAGTAGGCCTATAGCAGTACAAGGCTTAGGTTTGACCCTGTGTAAGTTCATGGAGTGCTATTTCATTTTTTATGAGACGACTTGGGCCATCTTGTTTTTCACGCACATATATTTTACAGTCTCGTGACCATGTGGCCCAAATTGTTCCTGTTTGCCGGAGTTCACGACACTTTTTTGCCAGTAGATCATTTGCAGACGGAAGATGATCATTGATATAGATCTTCTGTGGCGGGCCCTCAAGTCCAAGATCTTGTGTGGTTATGGAGCGTTTCCTTCGAATTCTGGCGTTTATCAATTCTTCCTTTTTCCATCTGTGGACGAACTTCACGATGATTTTCTTAGTCCCCAGGTTTTTTGAAGGTAGACGGTGGGCGATGTCTATATCAGAATATTCAAGAGAAACATCCAGCGCTTTTGCCAACTCAATTGATACATTATAGACATCTTCATTGGGACTTTCTGGAATTCCAGATATAAGAATGTTATTTCTTCGGGAGTATTGTTTTAGGTCTTCCATACCTTCAAAGGCTGATTTTGAAACATTTTCTACTGTGTCAAGCCTTTTTTTCGTGTCGAGTGTGATCGTTCTAACCTCACTCATTGCATTTTTGAAGCTTTCGAATTGGTCGTCCATAAAGTCTGCCACATCCTTTACTTTATTAATTTCTTCCATCATAACTCTTTTTACATCAGTCATTTGCTTCTGGATATTGTCCGTGAGGTCTTTTAAGAGTTGACTTAGGTTAGATGCTTGAGAACAATCGGCGCGGCCACAATACCATTGTAGATTTGTATCAGACGCGAGTTTCTCAAAGTCCACAATTTTTAGTTTAACACATTTGCTATGAAACCATCTGCTGCAATTACCATCACAACACACTCCTTTGTCTGCTGTTTTAACCTTTTTTCCACACACAACACATGGGGAAACATCATTTACTGCCGCCATCTTGGAGAGTCTTTAGTCTAGAGTATTGACCAATAACGTTTAGCAATTCCTCAGATATAGACCAATCACAATCATTTATCTTGTAATATCCTTCCTTGGATCGCAAGGATGCAATTTTATCTGATAAAATGTCAGCTCTTTACTGGAGATGTAAGGCATCATTGTGTGGTGATTATTAACGTCACATGCTGCAATTGAGCAGAATGAAAACACATTATTTAATACAACATAACTTGTTTGGCAATTGAAATAATAAAATGTCCATTGATTAAAAACACAATTTCGATTCGGTGCAAGCCAGTTCATGTGCTTTTGTAGGTTTTTGACATAAGCAACTACCACGATGCCCTCAATCTTGTAATGCATGCTATTGGGAATTTGGATTGATTCTTCAAATCGATTCGTGGACTGTTCATTCATCTAGTATGCCGTGATCTTACGGCTGACAGGACAACAAAGTAAGAAAACTATTATTATTTACATTTTATTCATGGAATACACTTACTAAATCCGACTTGAGATTAGGACATCAGATAACTTCATCACAGAACTTCATTCTCGCAAATATATCGATAAACTCATAATCTCTCATGGGATTACCTATGATAAATTACACTACTATTTGTGTAGGGTATTGGAATGCAGTTTAAATATTGCACTTCATCTCAGGTATGGAACCATTTGTAAATTTTTCTTTTAACTTGAGCTGATCAGCCAGCTCTAACTAAAGACAGAAGTGTACAGAATTGGGTTTATCATGATATGATATAGGAGGATCATGAATTCTTTTCCCTATAAAAACCAGGTCATAAATATGTCTGTCACCTTGTACAAGGGATCATTTAGCAAACAGTAATATTGGCACTGCACCAAGTGAGAGCGGTTATTCCGACTTCCAACAATTCACATAGTGTAAATATTTAAATTATAGGAAAGTAAGGAGGCATCACTGTAGATGTCTGCTAATTAAGCGATGGAGAGATGAATCCGCAAAGAAACATTAGGAAAAGAGAATTCAGGCTAAAATATCTTAATTTGTTATAGTATACTATTGGCATACCTTGTTGTATAATGTATTTCCATTCATGAATGTTTATAGAATTATTCAAGTTAAAAGATTTAAAAGTACAGGACTACTTTTATTCAAAAGAAGTGGGTATACTAGAATTAAAGTGGATTATCCAAAAATTTGCTTATCAGAAATCACTCCCGCCCCAATTGTTTTGGATAGATAGGGTGCTACTGTTCTTTAGAAACTGACTGACTTCATGTTTTTTTTTTTTTTTTTTAGGCGGAGAAATGTAAGATCACAGAAGGAATCCAGCATGCTCTGACAAACGGAGAGGAGTACTGCATTACTGTGAATGCTCAGAATGCAGGCTATGGTGCCGTGACATGCCGCATCCGCTCAACCTCTGGCAGGTAGGGAATTCTCTTGTTTCCTTTGTGGTTTATGTTAGAAAAGTAGAAAAGTTGGTAATACTCGTATAGTAATTTAATCATCCATGTAATTTTATTCATTATACAAAATATTTTTACCCGAATTATTCTCCTTGAGTGAACAGAGACCTAATTTTGAATCCTGTGGGCCTATAATATTATTCATGCTGAAATTTCCCTTACAATTTGTAGACACATAGATTAAATTGTGTTCTTTCCACAATTTGTTATGAATTTTCTGAAAATATAAGTGGTTTCGGAAAGAATTCAAACTTTCCAGATTTCAAGCCAATTAAATGAATGGTCAACTTATAAACACTTATAGCTCCACTTATGTCTCGTTTTAACGGACTAGTTTTGGGGAAAACCATCATCCCCATACTCTGCTAATAGTTGACTGGCGTTCTTGCAGCTATGGCTGATAGTTCTTGTCTGTATTCAGATGCCCTCTCTTCCCTATTGGTTGTTCTGATGATGTCATTAACTGGAGGAATTTCAATTTTTTATTTCTCAATAAAAATCTGTCTTAAAAACATTGATTACCTAACTAGTCTAATATTTACGGAATTCAATGTTCTCAAATTTCACAAACTTTACAAATTTCCTTTATTAAAATATTTTCACAAACATCGTACAAAATACACATCCAATGATTATGTATACAGCACCAGACAAAATACTAATCTACCTCAAACAGAACCCAAATGTCTCACATCGGCAGGATTAAAACAGCTTTAATTTTGGTCCCCACTTTAATAACCCTATGATCAGAATGTACCCTGAACTCTCAGCATACCCTGCTAGTAAATTTAATAGGTATATAAAAAATAGTTACTAATTTTAAAAGTTAGCTGTCTCTAAGACATTTATGTTTGATTTCTTTTTAAGTCTGTAGTCTTAAAATTTTGTCATTTTCTTTTTCTTTTCATAAGTTATATCACTCTGATCTCTTTGGATCTGCACCCGAGCATGAGCAGTCTTGCTCATTCGGATGTATTTTCTCATTATATCTTGTACCAGAAATCGTAAGTTTCTTTTTTGTGTTCTTTAATATAAAATTTTCTAATTAATAAAATGAAATAAAAATGAAGATAAATATAAAATTCTTCATGTTCCTCGTCAATCACCTATAGCTTGACTGAAAAGACAGATGAATTGGATTTCTTACTTAGGTTTGATCCCCAAAAAATTAACTAGATCCTGTGACAGGCTTCAATTCTATTGAAATAGTAAATGTTCAAGGAAATATAAATAATTAATAAATATATTGTACATAACTACATGCGTGCTGTTTTTGTTTTACCAGATGATGCATCTTCACATGTCAAAGCACAATATTCAAATATAATGTTGCCAATGACAATGTCACTGCTTGTGGTTACTCTATCAGGGTGTCCACAGAAATTTCAAAATAAACTTCCCTGACTTTCAATGACCAGAAACATAATTTCCCTAACCACAAGAAACAAACGAACAAAACAAAAAAACAAAAACCCAGCCTCCTCCATCCCCATAACACAAATAAGAAGTGAATAGCTCAAGTACTGAAAGGTTATACAGCAGCAGACTGGAGCAGTGCCCTCACATTTTGCTCACTGGGGCTAGTTATTTTCCATGACTATTCCATATTTCTCTTACAAATTTCCCTGACTTTTTCCTTTACTTTAAAAAATTCCCTGACTTTCCAGAATGTGGACACCCTGTCTACTCACTTCAACATTGGGTTAGATGGCTCTACAGTGTTGTAGGAAAAGTTTAAATAACAGAAATAACTTATTTGGTTAAAGTGGTATATTTTATACAACAGTGTTTGTATTTTTAAAAGTTAAATCCTATTTTTCAGTAACAAGAGCACTAAGCAAATATCTCTTTTTCCTCCAAGCACTTCCAGTTGCAAGAGAGAGAATTAATATGCAACATAAAACGTTGAGCCTTTTAGACAAATGTAACCACAAACAGGCACAATGGGAGGGGGGCAGCCTGGCCAACCAGGCTTTATTTTTTACCTTCTAAATTTACTCTAAAATAAAGTGGATTATAAGTCAATAAACAGCTTAAGTTAAGTTATGTTTGATGTGTTTATTTTTATCTGCATTGTCCTGTCGTATAACAGTGACATGGAATTAACCAGTTAATCTGAAATGGATTATTCTTGAAGAAAAATTGTTATTTTTGAAAAGTAGAAGCAGAAATCCTTTAGGACTCAACAATAGGCCTCACTGACGTTCTGCATTTAAAATAATTTTCAAAGGATTAATTTTGGTACAGACCGATAAAATTGGTACTTACCTGTGCAAAGTTATCCCTGGGATTCCTTTTGTTTTAGTATTTGAGTAATCAAAGAGTGAACAATAAACCATATTTCTTAACAATAATCGTTATTACAAAAATTATTTCAAGTTAAAAGAAGCCAACACTGTTAAAATAAATTGAATAGCCTATAACTATTAGAAATGAACTAAAATATACAAGATCAATCCAATTTAACGTCAACAATTAAACAAAATACAGGTGGGTCTATCAGTGTAAACTGAAGTAAGCAAATCACTGGAGTGGGGGAAACGGGACCCCCGTTGATCTGACTATTTCACATTAAGGATTCCATTATCGATGCTATCGCCATTTGCATTTTCCAGTATAGCACATAATTGGATCTCGGTCGTGGGCTGCTTGTTGAGCTGCTGTATTTAATAGTCTTTCTTTATCTTATATCTCTTTACTGTTTTTTTTTTAATGTAGCTAAGTAAAACTATGTGTGTTAGTGTGTTCGTCCATATTATTAGCTTTTACTGTTACAAAACTCAGACCTAGTATGGGACTACATTGTCTTGTAGCATGATTTTTGCTGTGGTTCAAATCACGTGCATTTGTTTACATGAACTTTCATTCTCAAAACGAATGGATATGTGAAAGCTAACTGCATTGCAAATTCCAAAGCCGTATGTGAACACTGTAAAACAATATGTTGTCATGAGAACTGCTTTGCATTTGATACAAGTCTAATGTACTATCACAAAAAAGTCGCTAATTTGGGCATTACTCCGGTACCAGTCAACAGATTTGGTCCAATATCAATAGGCTTCTACCCATGGACATTATAAATGCGTATACCAAGTTTCATAAAAATCTGATAAAGCATATTTGAGTTATTGCTCTTACAGACACACAGACAGATGGACAGACATTTTCCTGTCCACCACACAATCTCAGAGAGTACCATTCTGGCACTTAATAATTACGTAATATCTTTATAATCTATTTGTTGCATATAAAGGACAAGGTTGGGTTCAGTATTTAATTTAATGTTTTACGGGGGCCCAGGAAGATTTGTCCCTGGGGCCCTTACTTTCTCTCCATGGCCCTGACGACAGACCTACATTTAAATTAATCATAGAAGCCATAAATCGTGATCTCAATTCTGATAAATAATAATCAGTGTGTTCATAACTGAGTGTACCTTTCAAACATCCCAAAGGTAGTAGTATTCAAATGTTCTGGAGCTCTTGATTTGCCATCATTCGCTTGTGGGCTTCCCAATAATATTCAGCGATCTGGAATGGTGTCCCAACAATCTTCTGAACGTCTGCGCAGACCATCAAGTGATCCTTGTTCATTACTGTATCTGTGTTCTTGCATACTATGCAGTGTGGAGAGTCCAGTAGCTTAATTCTATGTAGATGTGCTGCCAGGCAATCATGACCAGTCTCCAGGCGGAATGATGCAACTGCGGTTGATCGGGGACTGTTAGGTATTGTATTTGGTTCTAGTAATGTCTTCCATATCTTGGTTGCACAATGGATTTTATTTTGTTGAGTTATATGGGATTTTATTTTCATTTTTGTGTAGAGTTGTACAGATTTGTAAGATAAACAGTTTATCTTACTTTGTTGGATAAGTGTACCTTTTTTTGCAAGCATATCAGCCTTCTCGTTTCCTTCCAGACCACAATGTGCTGGAATCCATTGTAGAACAACATTTTTATTTAGTTTTTTAGCATTCTGAGGCAATTTTTGGCTTCTATTATTCTATGGTCTGAAAAGTTCTGATTGTGTGTTAGTGCCATTATCGCTGAGCTGGAGTCAGAAAGTATTGCAGTATTTTGGAAAGAATTGATATGGAGAAATAATTGCTGTAGAGTTGTAAGTATTGCTTGTAGTTCGTTGTCATAATGTGTTGTATATTTCCCAAGAGAGATGTAAAATGAGAAGAGTTTACTCGTTACTCCTGCTCCTGCTGCCGATTCTCTATTCATTAGCGACCCATCTGTATAGACATGAAGCCACATTTGTTCTGGATACCTAGTGTTGATTGTTTCTAGTGCTAATTGTTTCATTATTATTGGGTTTGTGGTTTTTTTATTAATCTCTTCTGTCAGATTTAATGAATAGTTGATGCTGCCAAATTCGAGAGGGGATATTGCAGTTACAAGTTTTTCTGCCATCTGTGGTATTTCATATTTTTCTTTCAACTGTAATATTGTTTGGATGAATCCTGTTTGAGTTTTTAGTTGTCTGTTTTGGTTTATGTAGCTATTCCAGTAATTCTGATATGGAAGTCTTCTTAATTTTTCATATAACAAAATGCCTTTCTCTTCAGTATCATACCATATTGGACGGTTGTTAGTTAAAATTTGCATTGCCAGTATGGGTGTTGTTTTAACACCGCCAGTAATTATTCTTAAAGCTTGGTTTTGAACTTTTTCCAATTTGTTCACGTGATTGGGGGATGTAACTAATATTTCAGATCCATATTGTAAAACTGGTTTTATATAAGATTTGTATATCTGGTTTAAAGATGATCGTGAGCAGCCCCATTTAGTGGCAGTAAGCCTCTTTAAAAGTTTTAGTCGTTTTTGTGCTGATTCTGAGATCTTTTCAGTATGGGTTTTCCAAGTTAATTTTTTGTCCAGATAAATTCCTAAATATTTAGCTTCATTTGTTTCTTGTATAGGCGTGTTTTTCAATGAAATCTGAATCTGTGGGTCTTTGTGTTTTAAGGTAAACACCTGGGTTTATGGTCATTAAATTTTCTTCACACCATTTTGACAAATCTTCTAATGCTTTGTTCATTTCTCTTGATAATTTTGATTCATCTTTATTTTTTGCTGCGGTCCATATAACAAGGTCGTCTGCAAAGAGAGCACAATTTATGTTTTTATTTTGTAGTAGTTTTGGAGGTAGATCATTGATCATGATGTTGAAGAGGATTGTACTTAAAACTGATCCTTGTGGGAGACCTTTTTTCAATTGTTTGAATTTTGAGTGATTCTGGTTATATTTAGTACATATAAATCTCTGATTGAGGAAGCTTTGGAACCATCTAATCATAGATCCTTTTATGTCAAGGCTCGCCATTTTTTGGAGTAATTTTTGGCGCCATATATGAAAGATGCACTATATAAAAGATGCACTAGACAAAACATCCCAAAGGTGTTTATAACATATGGCTGGATACACTGGGCAACAAAAAAGAAACTTTTTTTTGTCTCAGAAAGAAAAATATGTGATTCTGATAGCATTTCTTCTCCTGAATTCAAATATGATATCGGTTTTTCTCCATCACGCAAGGTTTCCGAGAGACAGACATTTATAATTTCAAACACTTTAATATTTTCTACATTCTTAAATACACAATATCCGAACATTCGGACTCACCTAGAAAGTAAGGAATGACGATTTTCTGCTATATTTTGCCTGTGGAGCATCCCTCTTGATGGTCCAACAATAATCGGCCAGCATATTAGGATTCCCTTTGCCTTGATATCTCTTTTGTATAGCTGAAATCTCCTGATGAAAGCGTTCCCCGTGCTCATCGCTCACTGCGCCAAGATTTTCCGGGAAGAAATCTAGGTGCGAGTGCAGGAAGTGAATTTTTAAGGACATATTACAGCCCAAATTTTTATAAGATGTTATAAGATCATTGACAATATCACGGTAATTTTCCGCCTTTCGATTTCCCAAAAAACTGTGAGTTACTTTTTTGAATGCTTGCCAAGCTGCTTTCTCCAGTGGATTCAATAGTTCCTCAAACTTCTCATCATTCATTAGTGATCGTATTTGTGGACTCACAAATATCCCTTCTTTAATTTTTGCTTCACTAATTTTAGGAAACTTCTGTTTTAAATACATGAAACCAGGAGTATTGCCCATGGCTTTCACGAAATTCTTCATCAATCCTAGTTTGATATGTAAGGGAGGTAGATACACATTTTTAGGATTACACAATGCGTCATGTTTCACATTTTTCTGTCCAGGAATGAATGATTTGTGTTTAGGCCATTCTTTTCTGATGTAATGGTTTTTTCTGTCCCTACTATCCCAAAGACACAAAAAGCAACAGTACTTTGTGTAACCAAGCTGCAGACCAAGAATAAGTGCAATTACCTTCATATCACCACAAATATTCCATTCATACACTGCACTGCTTTGCCAATATAAATTGAAAGTTTTCATATGTTTCTTTCATACTAGCAGAGTGAGACACAGGTATTGATGGGAATTTATTTCCATTATGCAGAAGCACTGCTTTTAAACTTGCTTTGGAGGAATCAATGAACAAGCGCCATTCTGTTGGGTTATGTTTAATACCAAATGTCTCCATAAGAGAAGAAATGACATTTTCTTCAGAAAAATAGCCTTTAAATTGAGAATGACGACTACGATAAGTACATATCTTTGTATTCTTTTGAAGAAGATTCCATCCTTTTAGCCGGGAACCAAGCATTTCAGACTGGTTTTTGGATAATTTTAAATCTTGTATGAGATCGTTAAGATCTTCTTGAGTCAATAAATGAGGCTCAGATGAACAGCTTTGTTCAAAAGTTGTATCAACAAAATCTGTTTCTTCTTCTTCCTTACTTCCATCGGAATCTGAGCTCTCTTCATCTAATGTCACATGTTCTGGAGGCTTTGGTATGGGCAATTCTTCGCTGTGTGGAACTGGTCTCATTGCAGATTGCAAGTCAGGGTACACCACTGTATGTTTTGATTTTGACGTAATCCCTTTAATGTTTGTTAAGCAGAAATAAGTCAGATGAGTGATCTTTGGGTTCCCTCCAAATCATAGGGATAGCAAATGGCATGTGGCGTGTGCCATTCTTCCATGCAGTGAGAAGCCTACTACACGATAAACAACAGATAAGTGGGGCCCAGGTCCTTGTTTGGTCCCCCACTTTACACCCAAAATAAAGTTCATAACACTTTTTTACTAATGGAGTAAGGTTTCGCCTTTGGGACTTGAGCGTCACTTCACCACATATATAACAAAAATTGTTAGGATGATTTAAACAAGCTCTAGGCATTTTGTAACTAACAAAAAATTAAAGGAAATAAATGTGTAAATATGTAATATACAATATACAATAATCCAGACACAATGCACTCACAATTACGTGTTTACTGGTTCACTGCTCTCTCACAACTGACATCGTTGTAATGAATGCATGCATGATCATGTTTGTGCCTGTCTGTACAGTCTGAACTTGCACAACAGTAGCAACGGTACCATTTGAGTTAGCTCATTTGGTTCCATCACATTTACAATGCTCTAGGAGTTTTTATTTTACAATGGACAAATGGCTGTTTATTAAAAAAATATATTTAAATCCATTAATTGAAATTGAAATAACATAAAAACTATGGGTGATGGAGAAATTCCGAATACATATTTGAAAACATGATAAAAAACTGCATTAAGTACAACTATTGATACTCATGAGACAAAAATCATGTTGATCAGTGATATTTTTAAGAAATATAACTTTCTGTGAAGTTAAAATTAAATTTGACAAATAGTTGAATAAAAACACTTTCCTTAACGCACTTTATTTACCTTGGTAAACTTCTGGACAGCCGTTTCGCAGGTGGTGTTCCTGCATCATCAGCAGAGTGCCAACTCTGTGCAAATTTCAATTTGACAGTTTTAGACACACTATATTTTTAATATTACCTCCTATGGGGGGAACATAACTTAACTATAAGTGGAGCTGTAAGTGTTTATAGGTTGACCATTTTTAATAAAGATTTTTATTATTCTTTTTTTACAAAAGGCAGAGGGGCTTAAGAGTTGTTTTCACTAAATCTACCCAGGGGAGAATACAATATTGGATAATGGATTGAAAAAGAGCTAGATAACGGAACTTAGAACAGTGATAGGCATACAGTGACATAACATGACAATTTTGTGTATTGTTCTGCCTAGTCTATAACAGAGGTAGTTAACATGGTGAGACCATTTAAGGTTTGATTAATGAAGATAACCAAATATTTCACAATGGCAGCTTCTCTCAATGGTGAGCATTTACATTTTGTTTCATCAAAATTGCAATTACAAGAAGAAGTGGATTATTTTGATTCAGATACGTTGTCTGTTAACTGATGTATACATACAAAAGAACAGCTTCTGTTTACTGTAAAATGTATGTGTAGTAAATCTAAAATGTGGAAATCCCCTAATTTTTTTTTTTTGGAGGGGGGGGGGGCTTTTCTGTATGATGTGTATGGAATATATCACACGTGTACTTGTGTTACATAAATAGACGCTTATACCTAAAGATAAAACAGATTCACATGTAGTTATTCCAATTGAAAAGAGAAGCATATGGTTGAAGTAGACAATTCTGTCTATAAATAGGACTTTAAGTGTAGGTTAATGTGTTTCCCAATTTGTTACACATGTAGTACTGTCAGTGGAAATGGCTGCTAGCTGTTGAATAATACAGAAACAAAAAGTTAATGTGGGGTCTCTGTGGAGTAGTAATTAATCACATTCAAGCTGATCATTGCATTTTTCTGGCTGAGACCGAACATGGGTCAATCACTGAGAGTTTAAGTTAAGTGAAATTTTTCTTGTAACTAATTTTAACGGATTTCTTTAGATATTTTGTTAAATAATATTTGCAACAGTATGCAGGAATTTCCCTTTGTCCATCGCCTAGAAATATAAGTTAAAAGAATGTGGTTTTGAATAAGTAAACGCCGCTTAAAGTAATCATGGATAATGTTATCAATCGGGTAATGTTATCATTTTTACAAAGTCCCTTATGGATTAATACTCATACATTGAAAAAAGATATTCATTGTGATCAAAGAAATAAGCAAACAATGGCAGTCTGAATGACAACCGAAGCTGCGTGAAGCCAGGTGGCAAGTCCACATTCATTTTTCTTATCGGCTTTCTTTGAAGGAGACCTCGAGCGATTCTATTGTGCTTTGCCGATCGGCCTTGTGGGCAGCATGCAGAGACATAGTGTGGAAACTGCTTAAATTAATATTTTAGACAAATAGCTTATGTTATGTTTACAATGATTTTATAATAAGACATAGTTTAGTTTATATAATTAATAGGCTACATGAGTACAGGTGGAAGGTTGGATATTAACACATATAGATACATATCCAACAACAGATATTGCTGTAATAAATTGTGCATATACTTTTAAGTGCACTTTCTCTTAATATCAGTGCTGTGAAATGTAGAAAAACGAACATGGAGAAAATGAATTTTAAGATCAAATGTCACGTGAATATAATACGCTTCCGATGTATAAAAACTTAATTAACGAACTAAATCACCAACGGATTTTTAGAAATGTATTTTTTAATATTAAAAAACTTAAAGCTTTCAGACGACATGAAGATCTCAAATACAGTTTTTGGAGGAAATTTGATAAGTTAAGTAATTGCTTCAACTTTATTTCTAATTCTTGCATTCCAGAAATGTGACAAAAGAACAAAGTTTTTAAAACCTAATGAAGTTACGCCAGTAGAAAATATTCAAACACATACAGTCAAACCTCTGTATAACAAAGATTGATAAAACGATAAACACGCATTTAGCGATATTTTTCTTCGCTCCTGGAAAATTTCCTATCTTAATAGTGTTAAATTTCACTCCCTACAACGATGAAGCTATTTTGAAAACACCCTTTTGTAACAATATTTTGATGTTAAATTCCCATTGCAAACCAGTAGCAGATGAGTTTAATGTCCATCCCTGCCATTAATATTTCTTTTCTGATGCCTGATAACTGGCAGGTCTACATTTATTAGAAAGTCCAGAAGATAAATGTTGAATAGGGGCCTGAAAATAGAGTCACTCTTCTTGCATGTATCTAATTACACAGTGATTTCTGTTACCACTTCACGTGTAGATAAAACAGCATATGGAGCAAATAGTTTCATTTTTGCCTTAGCTATGTGGCAAATCTGCTTTTTCTTCCCTCTATGAGTTCAGAATTTCTAGCGTACGCCTAAGCTCAAAGCTTGCCATTATCTGTGATGTAAAACTAGTCTGAATAATTAATTTTCAGCGCGCAGTGTAAAGTAGCTATGGTAACGATTCAATGGAATTCAGGAGGTTTATGGTCTTTTAAGATTTGGATTTGTCTTAGATTATTTTCGCTTCTTTTCATTTTTTTAAAATTGTGCAGGTGGTACATATCGCACCTCAGTATAACAATAACCCTCATATAACGATACAATATGCTAGGGCCCACAAATATCGCTATCCGGAGATTTGACTGTATTATGTAAACGCTGGAGGACAGATTTTAAGCTAAACGTGTTTTCCACAGCTATCCAAAACTCCGGAAAGTAAGCGTTTAACCGCCACCAATAGTAGTGAGGTAAAATGCGTGAAACTTGTAATAATTATTGGGACATTGGCACTTGACATTTAGCGTCGGGGTTTTCTTCGGGTGTTTCCGGCTGCGATTAGTAAGTATCTCGAGTGGAAGCCCATTTTCGTAGCGCTGTTGCCAAATGTGATATTTATGCACAACTCACGAGAAGTGGATTTAAAAATGGAACATAAGAAGAGGGGAAAAAATACTCTGCACACGTTGAAATTGGTGACTGCAAACACAGGCAGTTACGCAAGTCCTGTCAACATTCGAATAAAAATAAACCCTCTTGACTAACTTTTCAGTACCGCTCGATTTTTTTCTCGTGAAATTAAAGTTTGTTCCAATAAAATAACTGTATTTTTGTTCGACCATACTATAATACCCTTATTACATGTGACGTAACAGTCTCACAATGACACTCATTTCGAAACTGCTGTGGTATCGATTATTTATTATCGAACACGAAACGATCGTGAGACCTTGAGAGTAGCAGCTGAAATATGCGTAATAAATAGGATGTATTTAAAATAAAATCAATTCTGTTCGTGTTAATTTTAATATCATACTAAAGTGAATTCTTTTCCTGCTGTAAAGTTCCGTTGGTTTTAAGAAAACAGCAAAAGGAAGCTTCGATTTGACTGACGACGTAAGCTGCAATCTCTCGTAGAAGACATGAACTACGTCAACCAGCTGGTGCGAAGGTCAGCGCGCTGAAGCCTATCCGAATTGTTTGTGTGAATCTAAAATCTAAAAATTTAAACATTTAGACTAATTATTATCGAACAAAAAGTCTTATGCAACTTGCCTTAAGATACTCATATGGAAATTATGAAACGAGCAACGTGTCTTAATGAATGTACTTTGTTTGAGGATTTGTTGTAGTGCGCATGTGCGATTTACGAACAATTACTTGATGGATTCTGATACTTGCTGGAACAGCAATTCCGTCCAGAAAAATTATCGACTATCGCCCGATTTTAGCTTATGCAGGTGATGTTTGTCTGTTGGGCGATGGCATAAACGCAGAAAGGCTTTTCGATTTGGAAATCATTAGAGAAAGAACTAACTGTAAGTATATGGTCATGAAACATTAAAATAATGCGCCACAATTTATTATATGCGGTAGATGGGCAATTTAAATATCTGGGAACAATAATTACAGATAGAAATAATATTAAGGTAGAAGTTAAGTATCGACTGAAATCAGGAAATGTTTGTTTTTATGCAGTTCGGGAACTGTTATCTTGTCTTCTGTCCAGAAATCTAAAAATCAAAATGTATAAAACAGTTATCCTGCCGGTTGTATTATATGGATGAGAGACTGTTCGAAAACAGGGTGCTTAGGAAAATATTTGGACCTAAGACAGATGGAAATGACGTGCTTCATAACTTTTACTCTTCACCTAATATAGTAAGGGCAATTAAATCACGAAGGATGAAATGGTTGGTTGGTAGGCCTATATGGTTATATAACGAGTTGTACTGCAACTTAGGCCGGTGTGCCGGAATTTTGTCTCGTAGGAGTTCTCTGACATGCCAGTAAAGCTACTGACATGGGCCTGTCACATTTACGCAAACGTAAATGCCATCTGCCTGGGCCGGGATCTACCCGCAACCTTGGGCACAGAAAGCGACGATGCTTGTGACGAATTTATTGGGAGAACCCCAGTCAGGAGACGCACATATTTTGTGACACACCTTGCAACATGATGGTTAGTCCATTTGTGGTTTTATTTTACTTTATTTAGTCGTCTAAAACCCAAAATTGTAATAATATATATATATATATATATATATATATATATATATATATATATATATATATATATAAACTTTAAATAATTTCCGTTAACACAATTCTTTCCTCGCGGTTGACTTACAAAGTGTGATTATTTCAAACAATGAAATCGTTTCGTGTTTTCTATCATAGTCATCCATAGTCATACCAATAATATGTAAGTCCATTTCTTGAACCGAATAAGAAGCGGGAGTACGATAATATTTAAATCTTTGAGTCCACCCAATTTTTCTCAGAACTTGGTGCCATTATTGGGACACGCTTTATCTATTTGCAGAACCTGGCTCTAACCTATCATGCCCATATATTTCGTAGAATCCCTTTCCCTCCATACTTCAGTTACGTACAGTATTCTCAATTTCACCGTTTTTTAATATAAGAAAATTTCCTTCCGAGTTGTGTGGGTGTGCACAGTGAGAAAGATCCGGGTGGTTTTTAGCGTCTTTTGAATTGAATCTTGCTGATGAGTCGATACATAATTTGTTGTGATACCGATGTTGGTCACTACCTGACAGAGGAGCTACCCCGGGTGCTACTAAGATAGCCACGCCACGCCTCGCCTTCCTTGCTCTTCTGCCTATTTTTAAGACACCCTGCTTTCCAGGAATCTACAAACATTTGTGTGGGTGATGTAAGCGTGTTTCATAATTTCAAAGTACAGTAGAACATGCCTACATACTCTCTCTTTAACCCCATCTCACTCAGTTTGACATTTGTAAATTCGTGAGCCCCTCAGTGAGCCCAAATGCGAGTGTTTTTGTATTGCCTCTTTCATAGAACGCTTTCCTTTAACAATATTTTCTTTATTGTTCTTATCAGCACTGTTCATTACATTTCAATTTACGAAAAATACTGACATTCAAACAATTAACAATAAAGAATTGTAATAAACATTATTTTTCAAGAGAGCGAAGATACGTCCCAAATTTAGTGGCGGATTCGAGGTGGAGCCTACGTTGATTTGCCTTTTTTAGTATTCGCCGAAAATAACATTGAAATTTAATTCAATACAAAACAAAAATAGAAGCATTTATGTATTCACTCTGTTTCAAACTGAGGATTGTAAAATGCAAGTTTAATAGTATTTATATTTTTGACGTCTTGTTTCAAGTGCATAGACTAGCCCTACTACTATAAATTATTGATTTCTTGTGAACTATTTCTGACCAACACTTAAAGTTAAAGGTAAAAAGTTTGAGGTTTGATTAATTCCTTTAATTTTTATTTATATCTATAACAGAACTAAAACCCTGGGCAAGAAGAGTTTTAGTCTGCTCAGAAATTTGGAGGAATCGCCCAGGGGAACTAAATACTCATAATTTTGCATTTTTTTTTTACATTTTTTTTTCCGGGGACCCCCTTCTTTTTTGTGGGGGGGGGGAGGATGTTTCATACTCCCAGTAATTGGAAACTTTACTTTATGTCGGCCCTCCTTCAATAAGTTGTGGATTCGCACCTACCAGGATATGTAGGACTACAACACGTGTGTGTCCATGCCAGTTTTCAAAGACCTAGATGTTGTTACAGATTGCCCTGGAGAAAGGATAGAATTACAGAATAGAAAAAAAAGTTTGAAGATGAAATAGGGTTTATATTTAGATCTTTCTTTTCACTATGCCCGCCCCCGCTATTCGAAAGGAAATTTTCTTATATAACAAAGGCGGAATGAAGAATACTTTCAGATTCAGGCACAGAATTTGTGTTACCATCATATGTAACAACGTTGTTTGCATTAATACTACATATTTCTTCTATTCACTGCTGAAAATAGTTCCCGCGGATTATCAGAAGAAACTTGAATACTGGGTTCGAACCAGCCCCACCACCCTTGCTTCGGATGAGCAGGACTATACTGTGTTCCCGGTTAGCCATGATGTAATTTACACACATTACATTTTTTGTTTGTTTGTTTGTTTTGTTGGCGTCAGTCAACAATTATACAGCTGATATCATATTTATGTTATAAGCTAGCTTTGTTTCCAACCGTTAAAAGGATTCACGCGCGTGCACATAACAATGAATGAAAAATGAATATTATTTTGAACCATACCTAGGTACAGTGTAATTGAATTTCTGGGATTTTTGTGGCCACTAACGCATTCTTGTAGCTGAAAATTGCAAACGTTCTTTCGGACTCGCTGTTAAAAAAAGAAAGAAAGAAAGAAAGATAAACAAAACCGTTTTGCTGGATAAAACTCTACATAAATACAGTGTGGGTATCCCACTTAGCGAATTCAGTTGATGCTGTATCTAGCAGAAAGGAGGTAGCAATTGCGCATTGAAATAATTACGGTACTTATTTAATTATACGCTGTGTCAGTCCCACAAAAAGCCCTGCCATCTCTGTTGCTTCGGTAAATTTATTACCCCACTGCAAAATTGGCAAGATTCACCTCACAATTCTGTTGTGGTGCTTGCCAGTATTTGCTGGTATTTTTGAAAGATTGTTTTTACAAAACTGATGATAAAGCAAAGTGTGGTGTAATGGAAGAAACAAATATGCGCGCGCACTCTACTGTCTCAGCAGGTTCGTAAGCAGAAGTATACCAGTGTATTGTCTTGTAAGTGTAATACACTTTTTCTTCAATGAAACCGTTTGTACGACATGCCCAAGTAATTTAAAAACGGAGGGACAACATTGTTCTTCACGACGCTTGATTATAGCCGATTTCTGATGTTATGCCATTGCATATTTCTTGCTTGTTTTTAATGGAAAGTTCCATGGCAGGTATATTAGTTCATGTTTTTACGCATTTACTGAGAAATCAAAATTCCTCAATTTCTAACCAGTAATTACGGAATCACAAATTAAGGCCAATACCAAAAATGTCAAACTGCAAATTTTTACGTTTCGACTTTAAACAGTTTTGGAGAAATTGTAAAAAATAATAAAACATTACGTCGCGTCCAAATACACAAAACTTTACAGCAATATTATCATAATAAAACTTACTCGGATTCACATTTTCCTCCTTTCCTCGAATTTACGAAAGAATTGTTGTTCATATAGTTATTCACAATATTTTTGTATGATTAAATTTATGACAACTAATTTTTCATAATTGATTTCCTTCTGAGTTGCGTGGATGGGCACAGTGAGAACACATATTGTTAGGAAAATTTGGATGGTATTTAACGGCTGCTCAATATAAACCCTATTTCTTCTTACACTAGGCTTGAACATTTTACTGAGATAAACGAAGTATTACATCACACCATACAAAGTTAGGAAATGACATATTTTTCCGACAAGTTGAAAATCCGACAAAATAATATTTTGGTATTGTATCAATAAACTGAGAATATAACTTCCTGTTACATATCGGGTGCCTCTGCTTGTTTTCTGCTCAGTGAGTATCCGAATAAAATTAAAACAGAAAATGTCATATTATCAACTTTTGACAAAATTTCATTATAGGGGGAAAAAAGGGGGGGGGAAAGATGGGTTTCGCATTCTGTTAACTCTGTTCGGTGTGACACAGGTCCCTCTTTCTCTATTCCTGTAAGAATTAACTATATAATTAATAGCACAGCCCAACAACCATTTTGATGCCTTAGAAATTAGAGCTATTCTTGGGTATATTTAGGTCGCTGATGCCGAATATGCCATCAGTTTTGTCCTATCAGATGTAGTTTCTGAGATATGATAATAGTATCCCGTTTTACATTATATAAAAACAAAAGCAGAGGCAATTTTTAGCTTGTAAAGCATGTGAAGAAAATAATAAGGAACGCACTAACAATACACTACAATAACAATAGGCGTATTACACGTTAAAAAAAATTGATTTTATCACATGTCGCTGTGTCGTTTATGAGCTCTCTCATAAAATATCCAGCATTTAGTTTTTCTCTACTTAGCACGGGCAATTTTCATCCTATATGTGTAACTGTGAAGAGCCTAGCTCCAGAACGGCCAATCGGATGAAAACAAAATTTTGTATTTGGGTTAGGTGTCTTCTGAGGTTTGTGATACGAAGATTGGCAACAACTTTTTCTGACCATTAATGGGACTTTACATGAAGAAAATTTCGTTTTTCGCGATTTTCTCGAAAACTGATCTTACGATTTTCTTTAAATTTTGTACACCAAGAGCTAAAACTTTGATTTCAAAATTTTCGAAAAAAAATATCTGAAGGGTAGTTATAAGCCACCCACTTGCCTGGTGAAAAAAGCTTTGCATCAGGTTTGAAACAGCTGAATAAGCGCTCTTTCCTGGTCTCTTATTCTAAATCAGAATGTGAAATGAATTGACCATGCTTACAGTAAAGAAAGTTACGAGAGTACATTAATAATATTTTATTTGGGTTATGTGTCCTTCGGGGATGCGATGTGGTAACGAAATTCGCTTCATTCTACAACCATTGTACAGGAGAGAATCTCATACATAATATATTATATTAAGAGGCAAAACGTTTATTTGGGAGAGGAAGTTATGTGTTTCACATCAGATTTTTCTTAAAAGGGTTACAACTTCGTGATTGTTTCCTGGGAAAAGAAGGCTAACAAATATTTCCCCTTGTACTGTAGAATGTTAATTAACAATGGCAACTTGATTTATTTCAAAAAGACAAAATTAGTCGAAATAATCATCAGGGTATCGGTACAAGAATTGTACAAAGAAGAAGCGACCATTAGCCTAAAAGAGGTTGTAAGTTAATGACACTCTGTATAAAATATAGATCTGGCAGAGAAAAAAAAAACTGTTTACATATTTGGAATATGCACACCAAGGATAGTCAAAATCCGTTAAAACATCTGGGGCACCAAAAAAAAAATTATTATTTGTTGGGCAGTGTAGTCTGCTTGTGGGTAATATAATTAACTATCTATTCAAATAACAGCTAACTATTTCGTCTCCTCTGCACTTGTCTTTTATTTGTTACCTGTCCCAGCTGTAATATGTATGTGTATGTGTGTGTGTGCTTGCGTGCGCATGAATATGTATATGTATATTTATTTATTTATCCATTTGAGCATGAAATTTCAAATCTGAAGGCTTTGATATATCCCCCCCCCTATTTGTTCTTTACATGTAAAAATTACTGCTTATATCGCTTTTAAATATGTGACATTAAGCAAATAAATTAAATAAATTAATAAACACTCCCATTGAACTAGCCATATTAAAATACTAATAACTACTTAGTATTTGTTTGCATAGTACCAACTAATTTGTAGACTAACTATTTTGGAAGTATTTCAACTGACTGCAAACTTGAACGGCTGTAACAAACACATTTATTCTTGGTTACTAAAGGAGCTAGAGCAACGGTTAGCTGAATCGCAGGGAAATTCAAATTAGGGATCCCTAGCTTCCAAACGCTTCCGAGTAAATTCAGTCGTCTTGTGCTTGCGGCAATATCAACTGTTAAACTTCAAATTCGTTGCGGAAGCTATAATAAAATAAAATGAGATAACAATTTTGAAAACTGAATTTTTGTCGCCCGCCTCAGATTTTGAAATTACTGGGGAGTTAAAATTGTTGCAAAATTAGCATGTTATATGTTATAAATAAAACGGCATGTTTTATAACTTCAAAAGGTTAACCATTAAACATACTTTATCAACTGATAGAAATAAGACCTAAGAGTTTAATGTCATTGTAGTTTTTCTTGGGAAGAAGTTTTAGAATAGGTCAATCTTGTTCCACTATTTCTACGGGAGGGGGGGGGTACTTTTCATGAGGTTGGTGTGATACGAAGTTGGGGTGGTTGCTTTTTATAAAATGGGGGGGGGGGGGTGTCATGAAGCTACGGGGGTAAGCACCTCTGAACGTAGTATATATTTATATAGAGTAGAAATGCCGTTTTCCAGTAAGAATTGTTTTCACGATACATAGAAAAAAAGATTTTTGTTCACGCTCTCTTCTTGTGTTTGACACCTAGAGAAGCGTTTTGATGCGATGCCAGGCGATTAATGGACCATACTTGCCAGATCCGAGATCAGTTCTGCCCTATTGAGAAATCATTTCTTCTCATGACAGCATTTAAGAGGATACGAAAGTCCGATCATCTTCTTTCTTTAACCTATGAAACGGTTGAATGTATCAACAGAGATATGGATTAATAAGCCTAATTGGCTTCCGTTTCAATTGCAGCATAAAATAAAAAAAGAACAAAAACAGAGAAAGCAAGCCCGGATTTAAGAGTAGAAACATTCCTGCTTCATAGCATGGATCTTCTGAGAAAAAAATAGCGCTAGAATTAATGTATAATTATATAATATGATACATTCCGAGAGTGTTCGAAAACAGGGTGCTTAGAAAAATATTTGAACCTAGGAGAAATGGAAATGGGGACTGGAGAAAGCTGCTTAATGACAAGCTTGATAACTTGTACTCTTCACCGAATATAGTAAAGGGTAATTAAATCACGGAGGATGAAATGGGCTGGACATATTGCACGCATGGGGAGGAAAGACATATCTGAAAAATATTGGCTGGGAGTCCCGAAGGGACTTTGACTTGATGAGGTGACAATATTAGGATAGATTTAAGGGAAGTAGGATTTGCGAGTTGGCACAGAATAGGGTTGAATGGCGGGCTCATGTAAACACGGCAATGAACCTCCGGGTTCCATAAGATAAATAATATTCTTTTAGCTTGTTCAGGAATTGAGTAGATATGTATGTATGTATGATACATTATTTTAAAGAGGAAAGTCCAGAGAATAAAATAAAACAGTAAAAAGGAAATTACAGTTTTCATCCAATAATCAGTTCTGTTTCTCATCGATTTTAAACAGAGCCCACTGATGATTGTACTTGACGACTGCATTATCAGCGAATAAATTCACCTCTTCCACTCGTAGAATAGGCCTACATCGTGTCGCTGAAAGTGCGTAAGGTTGTCTGACAATGATTATAATCATAATTATGATTTGCATTGCACTCCTTGGAGGGATGGAAGCTGTAACAGTTGAACACACTGGAATTTCTTTTTGTTGCAGTGATCTGGACATAGACATAGAAGACAATGGGGACGGCACCTTCAGTATCTACTACACCGTGAAAGACGCCGGAGACTACACCTTGAGCGTCAAGTTCGGTGGTCAGCCCGTTCCTGACGGTTTCTACACCTTCACGGTAAGTCTATTATGTAAATAATAGAATATAGTTTTTTTTTTTCAATTGGGTTTTTATGGGGTAATAATTTAAGTGTTTGCAGTGAGCACGTATGGTCGACACCGACCCGTGTGCCGGTTAATGTAAATAATGTGGTTTATATGTGAGAATTTTTTTGTGAGAAATAAATACACTACTACTACTACATTTTCAGAGCACGGTGGAATTGAATCCGCTAAAGCCCTAATGGATGCACTGGTGTATAAAGTCCTACACGTGTCCATAGATTATTGGTGGATTTTGTAGTACCGTTAGTACATAGTGTAGTCCCGGTAAAACCATATGTTGCCAATGAAAATAATAGTTATTTATGATACAAGCGGTAAAAGAGAGATTTAATTTTGCGAGTAGGTATGTTTTTGAAACGAGCTCGTAATTGCGAGTGTAGCAATAAAATAATGTTTCATTGTTTGTCATACATCGGTCGTTTATAGTAGCTGTTAATATTTACGAAATAACACCACAAATTAGTTTTATTCTAATGAATTGCGTACCGTGGACCCATATTGGAGCTTTCGAGCTGCGCTACCATCTATTGCCGCTAATGGACGTGAGTATGCGCAGACGTAGGTTATTGATTTTTCTGGTGCACGGCTGCCAACATAAGGAACAGAGTCGACAACGCTTTTCAATGTAGATGTATGCCGATTTTTGCAACCACCCTGAGAAATTTAACATTTAAAAGGGGATAATGAATTTAAACAATCTCAATTTTTATCTAACTGAGTGTATTTAGCAATTATTACACAAATATTTTTTTATGTGATTGAACTAAAGGTTAGAGTGTATTTTAACACTACTCCGATACTGTGCAACTTTTGTTTTGTTCTATTTTTAATTCAAGCTGTCTAAATTGTTAATTGTTATTATTCGGTTGAAGGGTATTGTTAATGCACGGATGCAGTTGAGGCGTGTTACTCTGCGTAAAAGCATCACGGTTGGTAGTCAACATTTCACTTGACAGCTGTTCTTACTGTGGCGAGAGATCACGGATTCACATTTGGAAGGTCTCGAATTCAAATCTGGTAGGCTGGTGGTTTCCTCACTTAAAAATGTAATTGACCTTCCATCATAGGCGTAACCAGGCCGACCATATGGGGGGGGGGGTCATAACGTCTGGGGGTTATGGAATACCCCCCAGGGAGAGGGGGGTCCGGAGGTCCTCCCCCGGAAAATTTTAAAAATTAAGATGCAAAATAACGAGTTTTAAGCTTCCGGGGGTCTCCCCCAGAAAATTTTAAAAATTAAGACGCAAAATAACGAGTTTTAAGCTTCCGGGGGCCCTCCCCTGGAAAATTTTAAAAATTAAGACGCAAAATAACGAGTTTTAAGCTTCCCACGCTTTATACTTGTATTAAGTAATTTGTGGGCAGACTTAAACAAATTATACAATTTTCTTTTTTTTAATCAATGGGGGGGGGGGGTTCAAACCCCCAACCCCCCCCTCGGTACGCCTATGCTTTCCATCTATTTCGATGTTCCTGTATTCCTCGCAGGCTCTTTCCTGAAGCCATTGTAAGTGTTAAGGTTAAGGGATGACAGAAATGTTGGTTTAGCCATATTGGCGCAAAGAAATGCTATTATTGGATTTTATTGACTATTCAACTCATACGCCGCGTGTTTGATATTGACCAATAACGTTTAGCAATTCCTCGGATATAGAGCAATCACGGCCGTTTATCTTGCAATATTCTTGTAGGAATCGCGAGGATGGTGTTTTATCGTGATAAAACCGTCTGGTCGTTACTGGAGACGCAAGTATCAGTGTGCAGTGTTTAATAGTCAGATGCTGCCACTAAGCGGCACGAAAACAGATTATTTTATACAACATAACTTGTTTGGAAATTGAAATAATAGAAATGTACATTGATTAAGAACACAATTTCGATTCGGTGCAAGCCAGTTGGTGTGCTTTTATTCTGTTCTGCTGTTAGCTTAACTGAATGAAGTTAACTATGTCTTATATGCACTGGTGGTAGCACTGATTACACCAAGGCAGCTCGAATCGCTTCATGGATGGTTGATTCGCAGTATGCCGTGATCTCGCAGCTGTTAGGTTTGTTTTTGTAGAACAAAGCACGAAAGTAGTTATTATTTGTATAATCTGTTGGATTTTTATTCATGGAATAGTCTTAATAAATCCAACTCGAGTTGACGAGTTCCATCAGATAAATTCGCTCCTGCTGCGCGGTCGTGAATCTATCGATAAACTCGTCAGCTCTCGTGGGATTACCTATGATAAAAAGATCCGACATGCCCTAAATCAGTGCATGAAATTTAAAATCTCGAGGTTGTAGCCAAATTAAAAATTTTAGTCGCCATTATTGTTACTTAACGGTATAGCATTATAGCCTTTTGGGTATTATGAAGAACTGTCGTCTCTTCTACAGTGCCTTTTTTTTGACTCGTGGCCGGGCGGTCGGCTGGAGGAAGCTGCGAGCGCACAGTGCTTCTCACCGTTCCTGGCTCCCGCCTTTCTCCCCGTCAGTGCATGTGCGGTCGTTGCTACAAAAAACGGAGGTTCTTGTTTTCTTCTTTGTGGTTAAATTGTGATAGTTCTGTTATAATGCCAAGACGTGTGTATACTTTAGCACACCGTTTATTCATGTATGATTCCTATGTGCAAACATAGTTCTGTAGAGAAGTGACACGGCTATTTGTAGACAGATTCCCTGGTATCCCTGTGCCTCACAGAGAGACAGTTCGTAAACTTGTAAACAGATTCAGAGAAACGGGTTCTGTTCTTGATAAGAAGAAGAAGAAGAAGAAGAAAAATTAGCCGTGTGCTTACTGAGGAAAAACTCGATGAGATAGGACAAAAGTTAGAACGTAGCCCAAGAAAATCTCTGAGTAGGTTATCACAGGAAACGGGGTTTTCACAATTCTCAGCTTGGAAAGCCACTAAACTTATGAAATTAAAACCATATAAGATAACCGTAGTTCAGGAACTGCAACCACGTGATACTGTGAGTAGAGTAAATTTCTGCAATTGGGTGTTGGGTAAAGTTAATGATGGCTCTATGGACCCAAAGTTAATTTTTTTCACAGACGAAGCATGGTTTCATTTACATGTTCATGTATCGACACAAAACAACAGATACTGGAGTGCAGAAAAACCCGATATTGTACACGAAATGCCATTACATGACCAGAAAATTGGTGTTTGGTGTGCTGTGTGTGTGTGCACTGACGGGGAGAAAGGCGGGAGCCAGGAACGGTGAGAAGCACTGTGAGCTCGCAGCTACCTCCAGCCGACCGCCCGGCCACGAGTAAAAAAAAAGGCACTGTATTTGTTCTCTACATATAATATTATATTATATAATTTTATATATGAAAAAATTAAATAAAAAACGCTCGCACTCGAAATGAACTATTCCCCTATTTAAAATACTAAATACAAGTTTGTCTTTTTTGCGTGGTATTGACCAATTTTTAACGAGTTATCAAAACAAACTTCCGGTAAATATTTTTGAAGTATTTCAACTTTAACGGCTGTAACAAAGGCCGAACACAAACTACATTCCTTGTTACTAAAGATGGACCAATGATTGATTCAAACACAGAGAACCAGAACCAATGAAACGTGCGTGGGGAATTCAAATTATGTTGATAGCTTCCCGATATTTCCGAGTAAATGTCGAAAGCGATTGCCTATGGAAATATCTACTACTACGTTTAGTTTTTTTCGGAAACTAGGCAAATTTAATCTTTGTCGCCCGTCTCAGAATTCTGGTCGCCAATGGTGATCTAGGGAGCGAAAAAAAATATCGCGCCCTGCCCCAGAGTGTAACTTTGTAAAATTTTATTCCGTTTGAGCACATGGAAAGGTGTTGTTGTTAAACTGCCAGTGCATCCGAGCTTTCTCAGTTCCAGTCTTCACGTTATTTAGTCAAATTAATAATCTATCTTCTTCTACAAAAATAGAGATACTGCTCTGAAATACTTCAGCGATATACTTAACAATATCTTCAACAAAATGGTTAATCCGATTTTTGTATATGCCTTAGTTATTAAAAAAATCA
This sequence comes from Ectobius pallidus, assembly GCA_964059195.1. Lineage (NCBI taxonomy): Eukaryota > Metazoa > Arthropoda > Insecta > Blattodea > Ectobiidae > Ectobius > Ectobius pallidus. Next base: position 59,351,605 of record CAXKWD010000011.1, read on the forward strand.
TGATAAGTTTTCTTCGAACCTTACACTTTCCTATGTAAAATACTATATATATATATATATATATATATATATATATAAATATGTAATAAGAAATCAGTATTTTATAGAGCAAGCAACAAAGATTGTTACGTAAAAAATTCAGGCGCATATTTTGACAATTGTCGGAGATAGATTTAAGTTTTTCTTTAAAAAAACGACATTATTATCTCAGAAACAAATTGGCATATTCAAACTTGAAATTTTAAACTGTAAATTCTGTTCAGGGTTTAGCAAGACGTGTCAGTTTTTAAGTTTATAGGATATGTACTTAAGAAAATCACTCTCAACATTTCGATCATCTCTTAAGCCGGTTAAGAAATCAAGGTGTATTTTTCTGAAAGTGAGACAAGTGTTTTTTACACTGATGTAATTGAACCCCTTGAAGATTTCGAAAATCTGGACAATGCTAGCAATAGCGTATTACTTCTCTCTGGGAGAGTAACTTTTCCTCTCTTGACACGTTACTTTCTGTGAAGATTTACTGAAAATATTGAAAACTTGATTTTTATGTAAAGACGCTTGTCCAGACGATTAAGAGGTGGCGTCGCTCATTCACGTGCCCTCCTTGTGGAGGGGACGCCTGGGTGTCGCTCCGCCTCCCTGCGTTCCTGCCAGATTCCTTGCGCATATAAGGAGGGGGCTGTAGTCGTCGCACTCCCTCACACCCTCCGCCCCCCTCCTTTTATTCTTTTGTTGTCTTGTACCGGCAAAATGAAGGCGGGGGCCGTCGCGATTGTTGAGTAACAACTTTAGTTGACGTTGGGTCCGTGGTAGAGGAAGACAGTGTTTGGTGAAGACCTGATTACAACAAGTGTCTGCAGTTGTCCAAAGTAAGTAGGAAATGTTTTGGAAATTGTGGTTCCCCCCACTCTGCATGGATCCGGTAGCATCCGCCCCCTTGTCACCATCTGGCTTTAATCATTTAATTGACGTGTCCCCCGTCCCAGGGTGAATGTGCCAAGCGGGTCTTGTACCTGACCAAGTCAATCCGGAGACTGTCAGAGCGATCATGTGAATCATTTTCGTTCGATTGCTTCCACTTCCCATTAATGTAGGGAATAATTTGTCTGACAGGGATGGCTTATCTGCAATGTAGGACACATTCCAGATTTCCCAGGAAGATCATTGACGGTCATGGCTGTTCTCTGAGTGCATACCTTAGTATTCACTGTTCGAATCCCGGAAAAACTCCTGGTAACGTGATGCCAAAGTAAGTCAGTATTTTAGCTCCACAAGCAACTCCGCTGAAGTGCCTTCTTTTAGCATTTCCCGCATTTCTCCGATGCCACATTCATTAAAATGAGTTAATTTAGCTTCACAAAGTCGCTTATTGGCATTACATCTGGCCAGTCATATTACCTGTAAGCGCTTATGTTCTCTTTGAATATCGAAATTCACTGCTGGCCTTAGTTCGGATTCAACCAGAGATAAATGCACTTTACCTTATCCACGCTGTCCTTAAGTCCAAAGCAAATGCGGTTTACCCCGCATTTCCCAATTAACTTTTCCACCGGTGGGGAAGCCGAAGCCGAAGCCGAAGCCGAAGCTTTTCCTTCAACGTGTCTTTGAGGACACTGTGAAACTCGCGCAACATCGGACCTGAAGGTCACTGACTTCATGAAACCAGAGATTTTGGTAGGGTTAGCAAATTGCACGTATGGTCGTGAGTGAATGGATGTGACAAGATGTGAACAGCGTTCTTATGTCAGAATAGCTTTTTGTTGGAGCGAAAATGCCAGAGAATGTCTCAGAAAGTTGGTGGAAGCTTTGAGAGTAAGGACCTTCCGTACCGAATTTCAAGGGTTTTATAGTTTGGGCTATGCGTGCTTTTATGCTTCCTACTTCAGCAATACAGATGCCGTCGAGTTTGCATGTTTGTGGGTGTCTGCTTCCTACTCTATGCTATATCTACTAATCTGCATCATAAATTCACTCCATACCCTGCCCTTTCATTCGTATATTTCAAAATTTAATTATTCCACTTTAAACAAAAATGAAGTTCCCATGACTCATGCCCCAGTGCCCTATAAAATAAAATGTGGATAATAGCTAGAATCTATTCCGTTACAAACAATGATGTTACCCATTGCAGATTTGAAGCCATTTAGCTAACATTGTGGCTTCACAGTAAGATGTCTGCATGTGAAACTCTAGTCTGCCACTTAACCCTCCAACTTCAACTATCCGCTTTTGTGTAACTATATTCTGTTTGTTAACTCAAAGAGTTGTCAGCAATATGGCGACATGGCACATGCGTGCGTTTCCTTTTCGGCCACTGTCGGAATGTTTATCAGATGTAACGTAAATGTAAAATACGATTATTACTAGAGACCGGATTCTTAGGTTTTAAATTGCCTAATTAGGTAACTGTGATAATTAATCTTGATTATCCGTTTCATTACCGTGACTGTGACATAGTCCAATCTTATTAAACCTAAAAGTGGCTAAATAAGACGTTAAAATGGCTGAAACTGTTTTTAATTGAAATATGGTAGAGACTTATTTAAACTAATAATTTGTAATTAGTCTTAATATTGTTCTACTAAACTTACTTTTTAAATATATGCCGACTTTTTGCATCTTAATCATCGCTTTAAATACATTCTTAAGAGAAAATAGGTCTATAGCATTGCATTTTGTAATTTTTTCCATTTTGTCCCGGTAAAAGAAATCGTTAATCAACCAAAATCCCTGCTTTCTTGAGAATCAAATTAAAGGCATTCTTAAGAAACTTACACTTGCTGGTTATTCAGTAAGACGCCGATAGTCAAGTATTCTAAATGTTGGTTGGTTGGTTAGTTGAAAAAAAAGTTATTGTTTAGTTTATTTAGTGGAGTTGGAAAAGAATGGGTTAGTTGTAAAATTAATTGTACGGTATTCTATAAACTATAAACTGTTAAAACTAAGCAAAAAGTGTTCCTTTAGTTTTGTGGTTCAGAGCCATGGAAATTGTAATTAAAAATAAAATTAATTAAATATTTGTTTCAATATGTTTATTTTACTTATTAAAGTGAAACTTGAAAAAACAGACTTGTCTGAAAATGGCAAAAACCTAAAATAAAACTATTTTATTGTGCTTAAAAACTCATACAAGGTTTATAAATACCTAAAACTCCGGAATCTTATTATGACTGTACAGTTTGAACTAAACACCCTAACAGTTCATATGGAGCATATAAATGCCGTCGACCCTATATAAGGCTATGCTTGAATTTACCTACAATTTTATTTCGGTCTTTTCTTACTTACCTAGACTGGGATGGAACCCGCGAGCTTTCGAAAAGACTGTAGACACTTCGAATAGTTTGTCATTTATCAGCAGTATCATGAGCATGCCATGAAAGTGTTATCTATTTCTGAGAAAGATGCGTTTAAGCTTCCCATATAAATTTCAGCCTGTTGGTGGTTAATTTAAAATGGCGTTAAAGCAAAATAAAATATATAATTAAAACCATCAACTCAACATCCTTGACTTTAACTAGATCTTGCAAACCCGCTTTTGACTCCACGCGGAGTAGAAGGTAGCTGTCACAAAATATTCTTAGATTTTGATTGGCTGAGGTAACTGTCTGATAGGTACGGTGACAATAAAGGCGAATTTCGGCATGGGGACAAGCTCTGGAATACCTCATGGATTCATTTTTTCGTTCTCTTTGTCAACCTGCAGTTGTTGCATGCAAAACTTATATATATGTAAATATTTTATGAGTTTAGCAAGTATAAACTTATTATAATTGTAACTGTCTCAGTGTATTTATAATAATCAAAAGAATGTAAAGCTCTTGCTCAAAAGAATGTAAGCTTTGCAGCCTCGTCAAATTCAGCCGGGGAACTCGAGAATAATAATGTATTTAGCCTAATCATTTTAAATTGAGGTCCAAAATGGATTTTGAGCCAGTCATAATAAAATAGCCTATCATTCGTATCAATTGTACGTGGATTAACTTAAATTAGGAATTAGCTCACAGTACACATACTTAGTTTATTGTCGTAGTACCACTAATTGTTCACGATAGTAAATTTATTATTATTATTATTATTATTATTATTACTACTATAGATTACTGTATAATTTATCCTAATAAATAAGAATCATTGTGTTTGGAATTATGTTTATAAAGTTCCATTGTCTTACTCTGCTGGTGTAGATGCATTAGGCCTAACTACTGAACATTAAAATGGCACTGTCTTGTAATCTTGTCATACTGATAAAATAATTAAAATCTTCTGTGTCATTAGTAGGGGAAGGTATTTAATGAACATAAAATAGTGAAAAAAAAGCATTTATGACTTAAAAAAATTGAAAAATGACAGAAGATTTAAAAAATTCCAATAAATTTACCATTATTACTTATAATTAGTTGTTTAAAGTTATGATTTGCTCAAATCAATTTAATAGATTGCAGTGCGTTATATATAAATTTACAATATAAAACACACATTTCATTACTAAAGAAGTAAATAAATTTATAATACTTGGACACTCTTAGCGAAAAAGAAATTCTTGCCATTTAAAAAGAAAACAAAAATTAATTATTTATTGCTACAGGATAAGCTGCTATGGTGTTTACACTAAACCTGAATTAAAATGTACTAGGAACACTGGGTGGAGATTCTCAAATAAAAACGATTGTCTTTTGTCTGAAAGTAACGATTTGTACATGGAAAATCTCCTCTCTACCTCCACTGAAACATGACGTAAAAATGCCGAAAATGACCTATCTCTTGAAAATGACGAAAAATGCAAATTAAAGCAAAACAAAAATGCAAAAACAAATTGCCCTTATTTAATCAATTATTTCATGATACACATTTGTATATTCGAGCCATCTTTTAACCTTCACATAATGAAGATGCAAAATCATCAAATGCCTTGCCCTAGTCAATAGAAACTAGCATTAACACGTTTTCAAACTTCTTGCTTCTTCTAGAGTCTTCCCCATTGTGTGTTCGCTGAGTATGGATCTTCAAACTATGATGTTTGACGGACTTTTTTTATTAATGTAAACTTGTGCTATGGTTGCTGGTGGTATTACTTTAATCGAAAGGCCTAGGCAGCATAATCTAAAGGTTGTTGAACTGATGGTTTTATTCATATATTTTATTTTATGTTATTGATCGAGCTCAACGGTGAAATATCATGCATTTGAACACTTTAAAATGACATTGTTTAAAAAACGATAGTGTGGTTAAAGATCGATTTTATGCCAAAAATAGGCGATGAAGTAATTTTTCTCTTTGTTAAATGATTTCTGGGATATCTTTTTCTCCTAATGCGTCTAGTTCATACTTCGAAAAGTTTATCAGTTCCAAATGTGCAGCTGAGTGGTCATTTACCTGTGTTGCTTGGATAGTACCGATAATGAAGTATTTGTTGTTTACAATAAAGCTGACAAATAGCGTAAATAAAAGTTTATAGGTATAACATTTTTGAGAAGGCTGTGGAAAGTTGCCGCTAGTTAATCAACGATGTCCAATTACACCGAGTGTAAGTGTCCATAGTTTGATACCCATGCTAGCGACAGCAGACGAATGTTTCCGGTGACAAACCGAGCATATGTTTCACATTAAGCATTCCTGGAAAGAAAGAAAGAAAGAAAGAAAGAAAAGAGAAAAGAGAAAAGACATTTCTACTCACCGCTGTCATATTTCTATTTAAATGCTGACCTTATTTTAGAAGATAAAGTGAATTTATGTCAGCTTCGCTCGCGTTTTCTTTACACTCTTTCTACCTTCCTTATAGCTTTTTTTTTCTTTTCTAGATAACCATTCTTCTCGGATATTGTAGGATGTGATGGACATCGTGAAAAATTTAAAATCGTTAGTTAACGTTAGGCCCAATAGTTTTCAAAATGTCTGATTCACGAGGATGCTTATTTTATTGTTGTACTTAAACCAATACGTTTACATCTAATTGCACTGATGTCATTTTTCTCTTTCCGGTACCGTATATTCAGTTATATTTTGTAGACTGGTGCGGACTGGACACGTCCTATGGGAGCGGTTGGTTGTTAATGGTCATTTAACGATTTTACACTGGTAGGATTTGAAGCCTTTTGGCGTCTTCTCGTGATTCTTATCTTAGCCAATAGCTTGATAGCCTAATTTAAAATAGGCAAATGAGAATCATACTACATTGATAGTAAAATGGGGTATGTGATGGTTTCGTTTCATGCTGCGACGTCCGAGATCTTGTCGTGCTTTCAAGAACGAAAAGACTTTCATATTGAATACTAGACATCTGGCCGGTGTATGTGCTGTGAATTTCTTTATTTTATTATAATATTTGCTTGAAATAAAATCTCAAAATTTAAATATTTTTCTTCACGTAGAATTATCTAATCGAACACCGCTTGTGTTGAGTTTTACTTTGGTAATTTAATTGAGCTTAACTAATGTCCTTTGTCGTGGTAATTATTTTGAAGCCTAGGAGTACGTCATGTTAACCTGTGAAGTTATCTTCATGACGAGAAAAAATTAGTTAAACTCAGATTACCTCGTGGTATTGATGTGGATCAGACCTGTCCAACTCTAGAAGAACTGGAGGTCAACTTTATTTAGAGTAGTCGTATTGAGGACGGCACCAAAATTTCTTACAATTTGATTCGTATTAACTTGACCAATTGATTTATCACTTAGAAAGACCACCCATACTTAACGTGTTTCATTGCTAGAGGTTATAACAATTTTACAGAATTTTCCTGGCGTAGCTTATGGACGAAGCTTCTAGGCCGAAAAGCCTTGATTAAATTTCAAAATAGTGTGACAAACAGAGAGAAAATTTTATCATAAAATGTGCTTTTGTCACACTGGTTCACCATTTTAATGAAAATTATAGTAGGCCTAATACTATTTATTGAGTGAAAGATACAGCTGATCTGCAAAATCAGTAGTTCGTAATCTGAATAAGTATTTTACTTATAATTATTGATAAATTTAATTAAAAAATGCACTTTCACAAAGGTAGGCCTATGCGTTCCCAAACAGTGAAGTAATTTGTGAACCAAAATATCCCAGCTAGGGAGATTTGTCATCTGAAAGACATATGTTCTGTTTTAAAGAAATGGTTCGGCTTGAAAATCGCATAGTTCAAGTTGTAACTTGGGTAGTTTATCCTCGATGTTCAGTTTCAAGGGATCATTACGAAGATACAGTTTACCCTTCATGTTTTCAAATCAGGAAATCTTGAATAACCATTTCAATATCCTCAGAAAAAATCAAATCTCATTGTTCAGCTCTTGACAGATTAGAAAATGTCCCAACCTACATTACTTTTTATTTGACCAAACGGTTGCAACTTATGGTAAGCCCACTGTTATGACTTGATATTACCCTATAATATTTTATTTTATTTAGTTTTTTCCGCGGTCCGAATTAACAACTTCCAAGGGCCGCATGCGGACCGCGGGCCGCGAGTTGATTTGGAGTGCTGTAGATAGTAGTTAACATTTTTTGTTCACATCTGGCGGAATTAATAACAAATTAGAATATAATGCTGGCTTGATTACATGATATAATTTGTTCAATCTATCTGATGCTGTAATTATATTGAGATAATATTCTTGGACAGTCCTAGGGTTACAATTTCACATTTTGGCATGAGTCTCGAAAACAGCTATTTATTCAGTTATATTGCAAGGTTTGGAAGCCTCCCAATCCTCCAGACGCCATTTTGGAACCCCACCCGCATCGTAACTCGTTCAAGAAACTGATTTGCTAGATGAGGTTAGCCTTTGATTCATACTTCGTACCTTGAACCATCGCGTCCTTCGAAAGTGACAAAAGTGAGGGATGCTAATGGAGTCTGCGTCACTGCATGGCTACCTTAGGTATTCACGCAGAACAAGGTGAACATAGGCTAAACATCTGATTGTAGTCTGTCACACTCTTCTGTCTGTCTTCCTGACTCTGCCTGTCTGTTGCTGTCTTTGCCTGTCTCTTTATTTCTGCGTATCTACCTATTATCTATCCACTTGTCTTTTTCTTTGTCTTTCTGACTTTGTTTCGATTTCTTTCTTTCTTTCTTTCTTTCTTTCTTTCTTTCTGAATTTCTCTGCCTATCTAGCTTCCAGTCTATCTGACTTTGTTGCTATTTAATTTTTTCTATTTCTTCCTTTCTGAATTGTGTTCCTATAAAGCCTTCTGTCTATCTTCCAGCAAATTTAAAAGAACCTATAAAAATTATATGTATCTCGTCACAAAGAAAACTTATCGAAGTTTGACGACGGATATAATATTTAAATCAACAATGAAAGAGCAAATTGGACCACATTTAGAAAGAAAGTAATATCTAGCTTTCTCATTAAAAGATTACGGAAATTATTATAAGTAATATATTAAATGAGATAATCTGACCACTGCAGCCTGAGTGTTACAATACCGGTAGTAATAATAATAATATCAAATCAATACGATTAGAATGTATTATCAACTCAAAACAAGTGTTTAAAAAAATCGTGCAGAAACAAACGTCTGAAATTATTATTATTATTAATAATAATAATAATAATAATAATAATAATAATAATAATAATAATAATAATAATAATAATAATAATGACCATCAAAAAGAATCACACATAGTCTATAAATAAATCACAATTTTATTTCTGCTTCTAAATCTGTTGCAATAAGTATTCAATATCAGGAGTCGTATTATCGCGTAACAGCGTAAATCCACAAAATATCGCGAAATTTGTTGGACTGTGTGAAATGTGTAGATAACCGACAGTTTTGTTAAGTGAATTGCAAAATATGTATGAAAATATTTTTTTTAAACAAACTCATAAATATTCTGGATATTTTCCTTTTACATGCTTAAGTATTCCTTTTCTGCTATCTCTATGAATATCAAAATATTTTCATGCTCGTGAATCAGTTTGCATGAAGATCAAGAAATGAATTTATTCAACGGAAGTCTGCAAATATTGTCTGATATCTTTTAAATTAAATTAAGCATGCGAAAGAAAAATAATCAGGAATGTGTTATACAAAGCTTTCGAAGGAGTGGTGCAGATCACAGTGAGTTTCTGTATAATGCTTATAGGCAGTGTTGTTGCAATCTTCAAATGTGGACAGTGAGAATGCACATACTAGGCAGTTACTGACTATCGAACATTACCATAAACACGATACTAAAACCACGTATGAAATGTATTTTGTGCATATACATATGGTTCTTGTCTCGACTCAGAAATGCATTGTTGGTGTAATATACAGACCTCCAAAAACCAACTTCCTAAACGACTTGGAAACTACACTCCTTAATATTTTGCCGCTTTATGAAAATGTACTTATTCTCGAAGACATGAAACTAGAAACAAGCCACAAAGACACGAAAGAAATGTGTGAAATGTTCCAGTCTTTCGATCTAAATATCCTTCCTCTAAATCCTACCCACCACACATGTACTTCAGAAACTTTTCTAGACTTAATTGTAACAAACAATATTGACAAAGTAATGACTCACGGACAGGTCCCTGCTCCGGGCATCTCTGCACACGACATTATTTACGTAATTTATTCTTTACAGTATTCTTTCTTTTAGAAAAGCAAGAGTAATTACTTACAGAGACCTGAATCGTATAGACGAGACTGCATTCTTAGAAGACGCAAAAGAACTACCTTGGCACAGAGTTTGGCATGCACGTTCTGTTGACGAAAAAGTAGATATATTTAATGACTTAGTAATTAAATTGTATAACAAACGTGCACCTGTTAAGACTAAACACACAAGAAGACCGCCTGCTCCGTGGATGACACCCGACATTCGAGAGATGATGACTTTAAGAGATCAGGCATATAGGAAATTCAGACAGAATAAAAATGACGAAAATTTTCAACATTACAAACGTCTTAGAAATAAAACTATACAGATGATTAGAAATACTAAAGTTGGATATATCAACAAACTTGTTGATCGTAACACGTCACCGACTGACCTGTGGCAGGGTATGAGATCAGTTGGAATAGGACACATAAAAGAGCAAATAGAACATATTTCTATACCTCTTGACCGTTTGAACGACTATTTCACGAATGTCATGCCCACATCTCAGAATGTTACTACACATTTTCGAAATGACACGACTGACATGCAGACGGACACAAACTTTATAGGAGACAGTTTTTGCTTTTCTTACATAATGGTTGATGACGTAATATCAGCGTTGAAACGTATAAAGTCTAAAGCGACAGGTGTTGACAAAATCAGTATTACTCTTATAAATAAAATAGCACATTTAATATTACCAACAATAGCACACATTTTTAATGCTTCGATCATGACAGCCAAGTTCCCTAGTACATGGAAGAAGGCCTACGTACATCCCCTTCCTAAGGTTAAAATCCCTGAAAATCCCAATGATTATCGTCCCATTAACATTCTTACTGCCCTCTCGAAAGCACTGGAAAGCATTATACACAAACAAGTGACTAACTACCTGAATGAAAATAATCTTCTTGACTCTTTACAATCTGGCTTCCGAACAGGACATAGTAGTACAACTGCAGTCATAAATGTCATTGAGGACATCCGCACTGCAATGGACGTGAGCAAAGTTTCAGTGATGACTTTACTTGACTTTTCCAAAGCATTTGACTTTGTGAACATAGATCTGCTTATAAGCAAACTTAGACGTCTACATCTTTCAAATGTCGTGAACTGGTTCTGCTCTTACCTTAACGGCCGTCAACAATGGGTTGTTTTAAACAATATGAGCTCTTCTTGGCGGGCTGTTAAGGCAGGAGTTCCCCAGGGATCTGTACTGGGACCTATACTTTTTGCAATATATATAAACGACATATCAAATAATTTGACTCACAGTAAATACATGATTTATGCTGACGATATTGTACTCTATACACACTCACGACTCGACCGTGTAAATGACGCTATCGAAGAAATCAACTGTGACTTAGACTCGATTTCTAAATGGGCAGGAAGACACGACTTAAAGCTAAATCCTAGGAAGTCACAAGCTGTCATAATAGGGCTCAAGCGGCAATTGTCTAAAATAGATGCCAATTTTCTAAACCAAGTGAAATTAAATGATTCTATAATTCCTTATAGTAATGCCGTTAAATACCTTGGCATACACATTGACCATAATTTAACGTGGGATATGCAAGTCGCTAATATCTGCAAAACAACATTTGCAACGATGCATACTCTGTATAGTATAAAAGACTGTCTCCCGTTTCAATTAAGAAAAACACTTGTTCGAACACACATTTTGCCTCATTTTGATTATTGTGACGTCCTACTTACTGACTTAAACAGCAATTTGACTCAAAGACTACAACGCACAGTGGTCCAGAATTCAAATCTAGAGGGAAAAAATTATTTCTCGCACAAAAGTAACTTTTTTTTCTGTATAGTTGATATATAAATGATATTAAGCCCTAAAACAAAATTATAATATAAATCGCGAAATTAAAAATAATTTTTAAATGTTTAAATGCACAAAATAGCAAAGAGTTTTCATTACATTTTACAACAAGAGGTAAATACTTATAAATTTGTATCTTCGTCCTCTACGTCACCTGCATCATCACTTTCTTCTGCGTCTGCTTCATCAGCATCATCATCACTATCACCGTCTTCTTCTTCTTCTTCTTCTTCTTCTTCTTCATCATCTTCATCTACTTTCTGCTGTTTTTCTTCTTGCTGCTCATCTTCCTCCCTACTCGACTTGCTTACTGGCACTTTTGGTTCTTGAAGTGGCTCGCATACTTCTTGGGATAAGGGTCCATTATTGTTCTGTCTAAACGAGGGGAATGAGAGATTATGGGATCAGAACTGACAAGAGACAGATTCAATATATCTTTCATATTTTCCTTTCGTTAAAATTTACCGGAATGTCCTTCGTGAAGTTTTCTTAAGAGCTTATGCCTTGCTTCTTGCGCTTCTGTAGAAAGCATACCAATTGGTAAAATGGTTGATTCAATAACCCGTGCACCATGAATTAGGACTTTATGAACACTTCAGGCATATAATACCACGGGTAGGCCTACAGACTCAGCTAGAGTTTTGTTGTGTCTAGCATATTTATAAAATTTGTCAATACTGACTTGAAAACCACTGGAAATTACAAGCAAAATTACTGAGAATCGATTAATTAGTTCTTCCTCGATCGCGGTGAAGGTAGCAGACAATTGTGGACTTCTGAAAAGCGTCGAGCCGCATTTCCATCGCTAGAATTTCCACTTCCCCTGGCTTTGGCTTGACGACTATCAAACCCATTTTCTTGCGGAATTGTTCTACAATTACTTCCTTCCTTTCATTTACTTTTTTCTTCCTTTCCTTTAACTTGCCATTTCTTTACATCTAGTCGGTATGAACTGTGAAGCAGACATTCAAAGAATTATTTTTACTTTTTTTCTGCGCTTTTCAAAAATTTGACCTAAAAGTAGCCATAGTTGCTCCTAATAATTTAGATAAATCATTGGGATGCTCCTTTAATCCAAACTTATCAAATACATAATTGGACAGTGAGTTTGTAGAACCTTTCGTCTGACACGGTAATTCATAAAGTTCCATACATGTCACCACTGGCTGTGTTTGCCGGTTACCCCGTGAAATACAAACGCGATTTGTAAAAAAACGGATCATTTGCGACAAACTATTCTTTTTGTACTTAAACCCAACCCTTTTCTTTACATCTTGACATATATTTAATAGTGCCATCTCTAACGTATTTTTTTAAAACCCTTCTACAATACTAGAAAATAAAAAATTTTCCCTACCTAGACACATCCATATAAATATGACGTCAGTAATTTCTTATGTAGTATTATTTCAATAAATATTATATAAATCGCAAGTCCATACCTTTAGATGTGAATTCCATTTGACAGAACAACAAAATAACACTTCACATCTCACACAATGACTTCACACTTCTGACGTCGCGCAACTCGTTATAAGACTGATGCCTCTACTCCTTATGAACCCATAACTTTGAAGAGCTGCAGCTGCATACCCTTTTACATCAGAGTTCATAAAGGCTGAGTTTAGTGAAGAGGGGTTATCTGGGATGAAGATCCAGCAAAAATAAAATGTTTTACAACTAGTAAGAATTTTTAGTTTTTTCCCTCTAGATTTCAATCCTGGACCACTGTGCAACGTGTTCATAATGCGTGCGTCAGAGAGATATATATATATATATATATATAACATTCGTAAATATGACCACATAACACCGTCACTGGAACCACTTCGATGGTTACGCCTGCGTGAGCGAAGATATTTTCACTGCTCTATAGAATCCTTCATACCTCAACACCTACCTATCTTTCCAATCGCTTTTATTACCTTTCATCCTACCATAACTTGGGCACGCGCTCTCAGCTTGACCCCTTACTATCCATGCCTCTTTACAGAACTACACATTATTCGAATTCGTTTACAACAACAGCTATTCGTCACTGGAATTCACTGCCTAGCCATCTCAGGAGCTGCCAAACGATTTCACAGTTCAAGCGCCATTTAATAAATTTAGTATACAATAACATTTAGGAATTGATGCTATTTAGTAATATATATTTTAATTTCCATTATTTTTTATAATAACTAAGAATGTATTTGTTTAGACTTTCATTCTTTTTTCTTTCCTTTTTTTTTTTTAGTCATTTGTATTTAATGTACGTTTCTTGTATTCATGTATATCAGTTCTTTTTTAATTTATTATTAATAATAATAATAATAATAATAATAATAATAATTATTATTATTATTATTATTATTATTATTATCATCATCATTATGTATTTCATGTTTTTGCCCTGGCTGAGTGGTAGAGAAGGCCTTATGGCCTTAACTCCACCAGGTTAAATAAATAAATATAAATAAATATATGTGTCAGCCATGACTGAAGCGATATATTCCTTGTAGCCCGGTTGGGGGCATATGGCCTCCAGGTGGAGGTTTCTGTACCTAAACTAATTTGGTTACGCCTATTTTCTGAGAGAGAGCACAGGGACATCGCCCCACAACCCTCGCAGGAAAGTAAGATATTACTTGGACATGAAAGGGCAAAGGAATTGGTCCAGAGGCTCTAATTTGGGCTTGGAGTTCTTTAGCGTGCCGTAAATCTACGTCACGGGGCCACATCTTAAAATCCCCGCAAGAAAGACTCCCAGGATTTTATGTCCTGAAAAATCCATCGACCGCAGCCAGGTTTCAACCCGCGACCCTCTGATCTAGAGGGGGGATGCCACCTCTGGAAAGAAATAAATCAAATTAATTTTAGATAAATAAATAAAATTATTTTGCGAAATGCCTGCCCAAAAGGAGTTTTAAATACAGAAACAAAACAAATCGGGTTCCTATAGAATGGGACCAAAGACGAAAGTTGGTTGTGTAGCGACGGCATGTACTTCTGCTAAGGCCTGTGTGCCGGAAGTTTGTCCCGCAGGAGTTCTTTTATTTGCCTCTAAATATAAGACATGGGAATGCCATCTACTAGTAGGCCTACTTGAGCCAGGATAGAATCCATGACATCATAAGAAACATACGTAACTAGTAGGTTCAATACTGATCCACCTAATAGGCAGATCGACAGAATGATTGAAGGATGGACGGAAGGAAAGATACACGAAATCAGGAAGACAGAAAATTGGTAGGGGAACAGAAAGAATGGAGAAATACACACATACCCAGAAGGCTATAGGGAGACAAAATCAGAAATAAAGAAATGAAACAAAGTCAGACAGAATGAAGGCTAGATAGGAATACGAATTCAGAAATAAATAAATAAATAAATAAATAAAAATAAATAAAGTCAGACAGATATACAGAAGATTGAACAGGAAGAAACATCGAGAAAGAAAGACAGAAAGAAAGAAAGAAAGACATGAAGCAAGAAATAAAAATAAAGTCAGATATACAGAACGCTAAACATACAGACTACAGTAAAGTAAAGGAAAGTGATCCCTTTACAGGCCATGGAGGCCCAGAGGGTTCCAGGAGGTTGAGGCTCCCAGATTTTGGACATTCGGCACATGAAGGTGATAAGGTTGTCAGCCTCGCGCACCGGCCGCCTTTACCCCCAGGATTGCTCCTAGTACTCATTTGTGTTAGAGGCTGAGTCGACCCTAGGGCTATAGTGCCACCAGAAGGATTAGGGCAATTGAAAAACTCCAACGACCTCACCGGGAATCGAACCCGCGACCTTCTGCCTCAACCACTACGCTACGGCGTAATATATTAGACCTACTTCCGTACAATCTTACGTACAGTAGTTCTTCCTTTTGACTAATACATGATTCTCGCGTCTTAGGTACACAAAAAAAGCATACAGAGAAGGTCTATAAAGAAAATAATAAAGCATTGTGATCCAGGCTTTCATTACCAGGTAAAGTTGTGCTTGCGTATCTATCTAAACTGGGAGATATTCATAGAAACTTCAAATTACTCATATGGCACACCTTACAACTTGATTCTAGTAAATTATTTTCAGTGCCATTTCTCTCTCTTTTTAATAGCTTTCAAAGATCAAAATGTACTTTCACACACATATGCATGACCAATTACCGATAGATCTTCAAGTGATAAATTGTTCAGTTTATGAAAATGCCATTTTTTATACAATTTAAAAAAAATCATAAAAATCACACTATTTCTAGGCCGTTGACCCTCATTTCTCCTTAACTGCTTGGCTCGCCCTTTCATAGACATTACGCCGCAAAACAAAATCGCGCAGGTGGAGGAAGGGGTCGTACCCTTTTGCGTCCCAAAGCGAGTGGTCGCTTCATCAAAACAACCCTCGTGCGTCCGGTGCAATTTGATGTAAACAACCCTCGTGCGTCCCGTCTTGAACAAGATCGATATATCTATCTGACGATTGTGGGAAATATTACTATTGCGGCCTTCTTGGTAGAAAAGATGGTTGAATATAGAACTGAAGCACTCAGCAGACTGGAATATGTGCGAACAGTATCATTTAAGTTCTTACCAACCACAAGAGAGGAAATTGGTAGCCAAAAGACAAAGAGTAACTTCATTCTCCGCTTCAATTATATTTAATATTGACAGTAATGCAAGGATTAAAATTTTTGGGGTGTGTAGCAATTCGCCTCCTAGCCGTGCACCTTGGGTAATGCTAAACGAACTGCTTGGTACCAATGATTAATTTTACCTTGGGACGCATTTTGGTCATTGTTCTAGAGAGACCCGGGACGCAAACGGGTCATTGGATCTGAGGATCTATGGACGCAAAGTCCTAGTTTAGTGGTTTTGGGACGCAAAAGTTCAGACCCCGGACGAAGTTTGAAAACACGACCAAGAGGCACCCCCGTGCCTTTTACATGCCGTAAATCTACGAAACGGGCCCCACAGCTTAAAGTTCCTCCTGGAGGACTGTCCTGAAAAATCCATCGACTGCTGCCGGTATGATACGGTTGGAGGAAGTAAAATATTGCGCAAAATTAGTTTGTACGTTTTGACCTCTCTTTGAAGTAAACAAGTGGTGCTGAAAATCGTGTTCTGAGGGTTAACCGTTAAAGAATATTAAAATTCTGTATTGTCTCCAAAATTCTAAAATTGTATTAATAAATTGAATGTTGGAACCAGTTTATGACTCGCCTTATACCCTCATTATTTTTTTAAGGAATAACTCCAAGTAAAATAGTAATTAGTAGCTTACAAGTTACAGTGAACTATAATAAATGTAAGTTATACATATAATATATTATGATTGATTGATTTACTCATTTTAGTTCCTAAGTAGATCATAGGACCTCTTACGGAAATTTCAGTATATAGGAGTAATTTATTTACGCTTATATTATGAGAGAGACTAGATGAACATGTGGTAAGCCTCTACAACCCTCGAGAGGAAACTAAGGTGTAATAACGTGTTAACTAATAATAATAGTAATAATAATAATAATAATATATTGTCAATAGGCCTGACAGGCAATAGACGTCAACTACAATGAGAATGAGAAATTATAACATTTGCTTACGTAGAATTGAGAATACTAATGTCACATAGCCTTACTTTGACTTAACAGTAGATTAAGATTGTAGAAACTCCGTTATCGAGTAATAAGGCCTAGACATTAGCCAGTCGTAAAGTTTACGTTTAAACATTGACACAGTTAAATCATTAAAATCATGTGGTAACTTATTATAGAGTTTTAATCCAATTATTTCAAAGCTCTTCACTGAAAGAATCAATTAACTTTTACTACACAATAGGTGGAACGGTACTAACCTAAATTTAGACCTAAGTGTTTAATAATAAAGTAAAGTGCGCCCAATGGGCATTAAGTGACCTGACTGTTTACCTAATTTGTTTTTTCGATCTTGAATGAGAGCAATTTTTATTAAGTTATGTACATGAAAATATATTTTAATCATATTATAACATATAGCAGATAGAGTGAAATGTTGTGATATTAAAAGTAATAGTTATCAGATAATAATTAGTAATTAGTGATTGGATCACTAAGCAAGTTAGTATCCAAATAAGTGCGGCCGATGACCTTAGTACCATATTTGTAAAATTGTAGTCAGAATGTTGAGCGTATGATTTTGACTAGGAAGCGCTTTATATGCTGTAATTCCGTCTGCAGTGTAATGAAAGTTCGGTACAGACATTTAACTTGGCATCAAGATGTAATCTGACACGAGGCCTAGTGGGGCGATGTTTGGATTGGGTCACATGGTTGCTGATTCAAGCGGACTTCCCACATCGCGCGGGAGCTCCTTTGCGGGCACCTGTCTAATGTCTCAGCTTTTGTAACTTTTTATTTAATTTTATAGCCCCGTGTGATAAATCTTTCTTCCAACTCCGGGATTATCTGTTTCCTATTCTTGATTGTCCATGACTCATTTTGTAGAAGTGATTCTTAATCCCATTTTTTCATCTATAAAGTAAGATTTTTATAAATTAATTGCTAAGAATCCATGTTTGTGTTCAGAATAAATTTTTACCAAAATTAAAGTCGATTTCCTGCATATAAATTGGGACGTTAGGATTTTAGCGAAATTACAAACTTTAGTTCGCGGTTGTTATCTCTCTTGATATGCCTTTCTGGGTCAAGATACAACGTATATAATACATAAATATTTAAAAAGTTGTAGCGACAGAAAACAGGATTAATTATAGACATAAGTGAAGTGCAGTATGGTTTGCCTCGCTAAGTAAGAAGCTGACAACGGGCATGCATTCAATATGCGTACTCGTCGTACGTTGGAGTGCATGGATGTGTGGCTCATGGAATACATGAATGTATTGCTATTGCTTGCAAGCCGATATGCAAGGATGTATTTTTTCATATCACAAGCTGGAATACATTGACATATTGTTCATGGCTTCATAAGCTGGAGTATAATAGTGTTCTTCTGATTTACATGGATGTATTGTTCCCAGATTCTTTACCAGGAATATTTGTTAATACCGTATTATTTAGCTTCAAAAGCTCAAATGCATTAACTGTTGTCCAAAGCATTCATATCCTGGAATGCATGGATGCATTGTCTCTAGCTTCACAAGCTGGAAAGTATCTATATATTGTGTGTTGCTCCATAAGCTAAAATGACATGGATTTGTTGTCCATAGCTTCATATGCTGAAGTGCGTGGACGTATTGTCCAATGCTTCATAAGCTGGAAAGTATGCACGTCTTGTATGGTGCTCCATAAGGTAAAATGACATGGATGTATTATCCATAGCTTCTTAAGCTGGAATGTATACACATATTGGCTGTTGCTTCATATGCTAAAATGACATGAATGTATTGTCCATAGCTTCATAAGCTGGAATGCACGGGTGTATTGACCAAAGTTTCATAAGCTGAAGTGCGAGGATGTAGCTGGAGCGTATGTGTACATTGTCTTGCTCCATAAGCTGAAATGATATGAATACCTTGTCCATAGCATTCATAATCTGGAATGCATTAATAAATAATCCATTGATTCGTAAGCTTGAAAGTATGGATATGTTGTCCATATATCCATTAGTTTGAATGCATGAATGCATTGTCCATAGCTTCATAAGCTCAAATGGATGAACCATTGTCCATTCAAATGTTGGAATGCCTGGTTGTATTGTCCACAGCATCAGAACCTGGAATGTATACATATACCTAGGTATATTGCCTGTTGCTCCATAAACTAAAATGGCATGGATATATTGTAAGTAGCTTTATCAGCCGGGTTGCATGGATGTATTGTCTGCAGCTTCGTAAGCTGTAATGCGTATGTACATTGTCCACAGCTTTATAAGCTGGAATGCATGGATATATGGTCCTTAATAGCTTCATAATGCGACTACGTATATGTGTTGTCACTATCTTCACTACCTGAAATGAATGTACATATAGTGTGACTAGAAACTATAGAAGTGGAATTCTTGTTTTTATAGCTCTATTAATGGGGATGTTGTGTTTGAGTTTTATGCTATTGGTAATTATCTTTAAAAGTTTTTTTTTGGGGGGGGGGTTATCCGGCAGACATGTATGTTTCCGCATCCAGCCGTAATAAGGCTACAGTTGTAAAATAATGAAAAACTATGAAAAAGCTTATGCTGTCATTGAACTTCGTTCAGTTCAATCTTTCACAACGGTTCATCGATGGTTTAGAACGAAGAACCATAAAGTTTCAACCAGTGTTTGTGCTGATCTACCAGAAGAACGAGCTCGTCCGACAGCTGCAGGCTTCGTAGAGTGTGGATCAAACTTGATTACAGAATTGGTCTATATATAGTCACCAGAGAGCACATATTGAACACTTCTAAACATGGAAAGTAAAACTCCTTGAGTTTGTAACCAGTAAAATGTAAAATTTCGTGTTAAGTTAGTTTATATTAAGTGAAATATGAAACCACTCCAAACATTTGTATTCACACTGTAGTGCCCTTATTTTCTTGAGCAGGAATGCAGTGTCTGGTTGAACTACATAGCTGTGTTGTCAAGAAGCTTCATATGCTGGAATGCATAGCTTCATAAGGTAGAATGGATTTGTCCATACCTTCGCAAACGGGAAGGCTTCACAAACTGGAATGCATGGACGTATTGCCCATAGCCTCATAAGTTGGAATGCAGAGCGGAGGAGCTTTTGCCAAGTTCTTGTCAGTCCCTGATTAATGGCGGTCTCGGGTCTCGAGCAGGTGGCAGAGGAGTGGGCGTCTCACCACGTTTCCGCCAGAGCATTCGGATTTTAAAGCTTAATATTTAATGTTCCTTGGAGTTATTTTGAGGTCAGAGGGAAAGTCCAGAAATAACGCTGTCTCTAGATGTGGAGAGCTGATATTACCGTCTTTTCAAATCTTTTCTTAATATAAAAAATAGCGTAGAATTGTTGAGAGGTTGTTTGAGGTTAATAAAACTTCCACAATTACGTATCAGTTTTGAAGGTTCTTCAAAGACTACAAACTACTGAAACTAGGTATCTATAAGCCGCTTCGAAGTACGAACACCAGTCCTCATATTCCCGATGATTCTCACTTTCAAATTAAATATTTGACAATAAGCACATCTTTTCTGAATTTTGAATTTCAATATATATGACTTTTTCACATTTGACGCAAAATATTGCTTTAATCCGTTAAATCTAATCGTGTGCCCTAAAATATTTTTAAAATTTCTTTCAAGTAATTTGATAATGGTCTGTCTTCGTTTATTTTTGTCAATATTTCTCCATTTTATTTCCTTAACACTTAATTTTTTTATCAGTATTCTTCAAATGTAGATTTTTGCAGCCTCTAGACGATGTCGCTCATGTTTTCTGATATTGGTGAGCAATACACAAAATTCTAATATAGTGGGATTAAATTGCGGGAGTATAGTGGTAGGGCCTACATATTATCTCCGTATTAACTAACTACCGTAATATTAACTATCGAATGGTCTGCATTCTGCCTGTTATTCTTAGGGGAAAACTGCACTAAAAATTCGTGATTTTCTTACAAAAAGCTCTTATTTTGTATTTTGGAACGAAAAAATTGGTTTACTATACAAAAGGTAGTATTATTTTATATGAATCGCCATTTTTAAATGCCCTATCGGTTATTCATATGTAGGCGTATGGATACTTAAATCTCCCATGCAACAGTGGTATGTGCCTTCTTGCTGGACGTACAAAATGTAATATTTATTTTGATTCATTTTTTTTATTTTTAAATATTGCACTTGAGATATTGCTACTGTTAGTGCAAATTGTCGTATGTAGAAATGAAATTTCAATTTTAAACTGCAAAAAATCGTATGTTCCTGTAATTTTATTTATGAGTTAATATTCTACTTCTAAAGCATTAAATGAATAAAAAAATTACAGAGACATAACAATTTTTGCAGTTTAAAATTGGAACTTCATTTCTACAAACGACCTTTTGCACTAACAACAGCGATATGTCGGTTAAATTGTTGCTGCGAGCAGGCGAATACCTATAAAGATAATAGACTTACCTATAACCCAATAAATATGTTTCCTCCAGTCTTTCCCATTAAAGGTAGTTTGTACAACAGTTTTATTCAGAATAATTTTATATAGCAGATAACAATTGAAATTTAGTCCAGTTTTAAATACAGTATGAAGGGTCGTATTCAGCCTCGAGCCTTGTTAAATGAAATCTAGAGTAATTTATTGTTCTCGTGTTCCTGCATGATGAGAATAGTGAGCGAGGAGACTTCTTTTTTAAAGCGATAGATTAATTAATTATAGACAAGTTTATTTCACCCTTGAATATATACATACAGGGAACTATCGTTTAGAATACTGTTTTGCCGTAGAGTCCTTTTTTGAAGAGTTTTATATTTTACTGAACAATATATTAAACAACAAAAAACAAACGACTTACACCTAAGAGAGAAAATGTTTAGATTTTAACATGTTAATACTTAAAATTTAATTTCATTAACTTTTTTAAAAACATCTCATTAAAATAATGCAATTTTGGTAAACAACTACATAAAACAAACAACTTATAACATAGCAAAAAAGGCTTAGTTCTTTACACGTTGATATTTCAAATTTTATTCCGTTAACATAAAAAAGAAGTAATAATACTATTTAACTCTTTAATTAAAGGCATTCAAATCAATTTTATTGTCTCAACGCGTTATTTTGTTCAATTTTTGTTTACCATGCTTTCTTAATTATAAATAAAAAATTTCCCATTTTCTTGACTAAACCCTCATTTATTGTTTTACATAATCTTTATACACTACATTTATTTAGGTATTTCCTATCGATAATTATTGTTTTTCTGTTTCTCGGATTCTTTACATTGTAATAGGATGTCTCTTTATAGCAGAGTGGACATATTCCATTTGGTATATTCCCTTTTTTAAGTTCCTTAACCTCCATATACCTGATCTTAACCAAGCTAACCCCGTTCTTTCCTTAGTGTTACATGTAAAAACATATGATTCCATCCCTCATTCTGCTTTTATATCTGTATACAATTTTAAAGATTGAATTGATTAATTAAAATATCCATAAAATTTAAACCATTCAATGTAGAAAGATGAAATGGTATGCATTCATTACTAATAACGAAATGTATCAGTGGTCATAAACTTGATGACTCTCGCTTAAAACGTAGCACTTAGTGATTTCAATCTCTTATTCTCGAACCACATGAGCAGGCCTAGTGTTCCCCACATGTTAGAGGCACTGGTTCAAACACCCACTCCTTGGATGGGTATAATTTTAGAAAAGTGAGAGCACTTGTCATGATTCATTGGCTGAGAATAGCCCGGGATCCTGGTGGCCTGGTGAATCATCCCGGCTTCTGATTGTCACATTTCGTGTCTCATACGTGAAGGAAGTTAGTTTCACATGGCCTTCATTATGAAGATTGCATTCAACTTATAACGTGTGGGCCCCATGCTGTTCCATGTACTTAGGCTATCAATGTACAGGGTTTGCATATCGGTATTGTTGGGAATTCGACACCTGTAAGATTCGATATCGAGATGTCTTGGACAAAACGTTTTTCAGTGTTTACACTACTAAATATAAAATTTTTATTAATGTATTCCAGACATTAATTTTGTATAAAATATATAATTATGTTATAATTTTTCTGTTATATATCTGTTAAATACCTGTTAC
Organism: Ectobius pallidus; assembly: GCA_964059195.1. Classification (NCBI taxonomy): domain Eukaryota; kingdom Metazoa; phylum Arthropoda; class Insecta; order Blattodea; family Ectobiidae; genus Ectobius; species Ectobius pallidus. Next base: position 59,374,708 of record CAXKWD010000011.1, read on the forward strand.
TTGGTAATTTATCTGCATAGTCACGAAGCTATTGATAAACTCGAAATCTCTCTTGGGATTGATTACTTGGACGTTGGAAACATAAGGTAAAAATATGGTGTGATTAATACATCACATGGTGCAGTGAACAGAATAAAACATTTTATACAGCATCAATTCTCTGGAAATTGAATCAATATAATTGTGCATTGATTAAAGACACAATTTCGATTCGGTGCAAGCCAGTTCGTGTGCTTTCTTTCTGTACTAATGTTAGCTTATCTGAGTTAGATTAACTATTTCTCATAAGCTCTGTCGCTAGCATCGACTGTTCATTTATTTATTATGCCGTGATCTCACAGCTGACAGAATATTGATTTCGTTTTAAATAGCGAAGTAAGAAAGTATACATTTTACTCATGGAATAATCTCAATGAATCCATCTCGAGATTACGACTTTCATAAGATAAATTATCGATAAACTCGTAATCTCTCGAGGGATAACATATGGCAATCATTTTCCCTCAGTATTAGAGCTGCTTAGATAGAAGTATTTTTGGATTTTGTAAAGAATAACTGCTCTAAGCATCTGAGCATTTAATCTCTCGTACCGTGTACAGCTTTCAGAACGGAAGTAGTTATGCAGAGCAATGTGCCAAGCACTTGTAGAGGATTTCTCGGGGTGCTCTGTATCCGTCGTCACATGTCGCCTGCTGTTAGATGTGACGAGTGATCGCTACTCTGGTCCATCAAGATGATTTACAAGCTGGTCCACTGCCACGGAGAGCATTAATTTATTTAGGATGGTAGACGTCAAGTCATCAGGCCACATATGTTACGAGAATATTTTTGTGTTCAAAATTAAGGGATGAGCGATTTTCTCAACTTTTTGTCCCAGAAACTTGAAATTTCACACTCTTAATCAAAAGTACACAGAATTTGAAGTTTAATTTTAATGCAATTATTAATACCTCAACATGTTTTTGAGATATTAATGAATTCTATTTTTTTTATCACAATTGAAATCTATCTCCAACAGAACTTATTGTTTATGTGTGATTCTTTGACGCTTGCTTGACAAATTTACTGATGGATTTTTATAGTGTTTATACTTTTTGTTTTAAAAATATTTTACTCAGAATTTAAAAAAGTAAGCCTATACAGAAAATCTGAAGAGATTTTATTACACACATTGTAAAGTACATTGTGGAAAATTTTACTGATTTATCTATTTTTTGTGGGTGAAGATAGATTTTGAATGTGGCAAAATAACAGTGCAGGTTGGAATTGAGAAGACAGGCAATTGAAGTTTGCTTGCACTGGCAATCTAAGCAGTGTCAGCAGCGCCGGTTGCATGCGACCAAACGTCATACTTTTAAAATGTTTCATAGTTATACTTCAGGGTATGCGTGACTTGTTGACACTAACATAAAAAAAAATCACATTTTAACCAAAACGGCTAAATCAACACTTCTGTTATCCCTTAAAATAAGATATAGTGGAGCGTGAGTTATCCGAACATGGACTGAGGGTGGTTCGGATTTTCAGTTTGTTTGAAATATGTACAAAATAACACGTAAAAATTTGGACAAAAGTATAATAATAGAATGAATAAAAATACAGTCGTTTACTTTAATGGAAATAATCTCTAATTTTTTCCTGCACCATTTCCTAACTTAGGTTCATTCTTAAACCAAACTGAAGTACATTTGTCAGACTGTTGCTTCGCTTTTCAATCCACACCAGCAACGAATCGAAATACGGTATAGGAATTTACAAACCATCCATGAGAAGAAGTTGCTACTACCAGAACCCTCATTCACCACGCATATATCTTTCTCCAGTCAGTTCCAGCTCGTCCTTTCCTGTAGTATCGTGATAAAACCTTTAAAACAGGGGAAGTCAACTACGTCTTGTGATGACGTTTGTGGAGAAAGAACATGCGGATCCCTTGTGTGTGACGTCAGCAAGAGCGCACGGTAGTAGGGGTGTTTAGAGTACTAGAGCTAGGTACTAGAGGACCTATTCACTTTAGCTCTGTGGGTAGAACAACTTCTGGTTGGAAATACGGAGCATTTTTCAAAGTTATTGCAAGTACGCGATCCTGATAGTGTTCTCTCTGCAGAACATGTGTTAGTTCTGCAAAACATTCTTCTTCAGTTCGAATCGAGGTTTCAGGATGTGGAAAACCTTTCTCCAATGTTTAAACTTTTTGCTACCCCATATTCAGTTAATGTCAAAGACGTTCCTTGCCGGTATCAGTTGGAACTGCTAAACTTACAATGCGACGATCTGTTAAAGGACAAATAGGCCTACGAACGTAAAGTGGTCTTGGGTAACTTTTACAGAAATTTCTCTGAAACCAGATTCCCGAGACTTGCCGCACGAATATTATGTAATTTTGGATCGACATATGTGGCCGAACAATTTTGTTCACTAATGAAACGTGCAAAGCTCAAATCAAGAAGTACATTGTTAAATCACAACCTAAATGTAGTCTTCGATTAAATATTGCTCAAACATTACGTCCCAACATTGATAAACTTGTTAAAGAAAAAGAGACAGGAAAGTCAGAAAATTGTTACTGTAAAGAATCATCTAAGGTGCAGACGAGCTTGTATGGTAATTAATTCAGTTCATTTTTTTTATCATTTTTACTGTAGTGAATTATGTTAATTCAAATGATAGTAGCCTATTGTCTATTTTTGTCAAAGAACATAGATTTTGTGGAAAGGGAATTGTTCTCACAGAATAGAAAAATATAATTATTTATAATATGTTAAACTGCTGCGCTGTAATTAACCGATAAACTATCAAAAAAATCGATTGATGTTTCATTAACTCGGAAACACGTATTACGTAAGTTCTAACCCCCTAAATTCCCGCTGCCCGCAATACTAATGCCCCTCTCTTCTCCCCTGTTCACTGATGCCTACATTTCACATGCTCCTCGCAGAGATATAACGCGAGCAGTGAGAGCAGAAAGCAGTGACGTCACAGAGCAAGCTTCTGTCTTCCCCTGCTTTAAAATATTATGCCGAACTCTAGTTGAATGTAATACAGTATTGTCGTAACTTGTGCTGACTCTCAACTGTTGGATATGTGATACGATGGTAGCTCCTCTGTAACGATGCAAATGTTGTAACGATCATTCTTTGATTATTATCGCAAGGATCCAGAAAACGTAAAAATAAGTAAATAAAAATACTGGTAATATAAAAGCAGGTCGTTCGGATGATTGACTTTTCGGCTGACTGACGTTCGGTTTATTGACGTTCTATTTTATATTATATTACCTGTATTAGGTCAATGTGGCCATTATCGTTGCCATAAATGCCTCATTTTCATTTCTAACATTTTCTTTCAAGCAAGGCCTATATCAGGACATTAAGAGATGTGACCATTTTCTAGTTCATAAGAACATTTAAGAAAATTGTTATGATCATAGATATGTGTTAAAAACAAAATGTTTGCCAACATGCAAATGTTCTGGTACAACATCCATTTTCCGCTCTCTGAGATGACTTTTCAACTACTTACCTGGGTATTTTATTTTATTTATTTTTTTGTACAACGGCAGTTTTTACTAAATATTAGAGATCATATTTTCCGGTGTATAAAAATGCTAAATTTCGGTATAAAAGTTGGTTAATTTCGGCATTATTTCTGATTAAAACCAGATAGATTTATGACTCATGTGGTGCAAAAAGTACTAAATTCCCTTGTATTTTGTAGATTTTAACAATTCTTACCATGTGCCTATTATAACTTGCCTGTAGTGCAACACAATCTCCTTAACTTATGTCGAGAGTGCATTGATGATATAAATTACATGGAACTAAAATTAAGTTAATTTTATATTAAAATAAAATTTAACATAAACTAACTGTCCTGCAGCAAACATCAATTTACATGAACATCAGATTAAGTTATTTAACTTAATTTTTAAAAGCAAGTTATTTTTTATAGTTATTTACACAGATATCACTAACATACCTGCCAATTCAAAATTTACTTGGGCTGATGATGAGTGTTCTGACCAAAGGCGGGACGAAACCGTGGGATGATGACCATGATTCATCCGAGATGATTCAGGCAAAAGTGATACGGCGGAGATTTGCCATTGCCTCTCGCGGGATGAGGATGAAAGGACACAACATCCAGTCCTGAAATCAGGAATGAAATTTTCCACCGCTGAAAAATCCCCGACCCGGGCCGCCAGGGTGGAAGGTAGTCATGAAACCAACTCGGCCACGGCGGTGGGCTTACTTGAGTTATTGAATATATATATATATGGTGTTATGCTGTCTGTTATATAGTGTTGTTCTGAGAGTTTTCGAAAACAGGATTCTTAGGAAAATATTCGGACCTAAGAGAGATGAAAACGGATACTGGAGAAAACTGCATAATGACGAGCTTCATAAACTGTACTCTTCACAGAGTATAATAAGGGTAATTAAATCATGGAGGATGAAATGGGCTGGACATGTTGTCCGACATATTATCTTAAAAATTTTGATTGGGAGACCCTAAGGAATAGACCGCTTGGAAGACCAAGACATAGGTGGGAGGACAATATTAGAATAGATTTAATCTGCAAGAAAATGACGAAATCACTGCTTGAATACAGCAAAGAGCGATAAACATTTCTCAGTGCCAATTGGGTGCACTTTCTACTTATTTAAGGGAAGTAGGATTTGCGAGAGATGGTTGGATGGAGTTAGCACAGAATAGGGTTGAATGCAATCGCGGAAATGAGCTTCCGGGTTACATAAAATAGATAACATTCCTTTAGCTTGCTTAGGAATTATTTTCTATTGCCGTGGGTAAATAAATAAGCCACGTAAGTACAGCCCAGAAACAAAATGGCCACAGTACCTCGTTCCCTTAACTATAACTGTCTTCTATCTGGAAATGTCGACATTTAATAATCGACGAGGAAGAATTTAATTAATCTTGAACAGTTAACAGTGTTGTCAAATTTAAGTTTAACATGAGAAAACACACTAAAAACAAACTGATTTTGACATTCGCAATTTAAAACTAAGCGAAAAAATAGAATGTCCTATGAAATTACGTCTTAAAATCGCTGGGAAGACTTCGCGTGCTTGTAAAAAAAACAACAACAACTTTGGATTTACTTAATTTCCTCTTTTCTATATTTGTAAAACCATAAAGGCACTGAGGCACTGTTGTGTCTAGACGTTTCCAACATGCGTATGAGAACATTAGTGGCACTTCACCTGTTTATTATATCACTAGCCGCTTCTGATAACGTCATAAGTGCATTTCTCAACAGTGAGTCACTTGAGGAACGTGCTCCATAAACACTAAATTGCGTAGATACATGCCTGACATGTAATCGTGTTTGTATACGACGGGTTGGCAATTCTGTATTATTACCATAGGCTACAATTTTGATTCATGCAATTTAAGTCGTTGCTAGTGTTTGCCCTCACGATGCTAGAGGCACCGGTTTTGATGCGACCGATTTAAGAATGAAAGCATCTGAAACCCTGCAGAAGATACTGGAAACCCCTCGGTTATGGCATTTTCAGCGATATAGTTTTCGGTTGCTTAAGGTATAGCTTTTTTACCCTTCAATTTAGTAATTTTATTGGTATTTTCCAAAAATTTGTTTTATTCAGAAGTGAAAACTCAATACATCCTTTACTTTTTTAATTTCACTTTCTTCCCTTTGCTGTTTTTCAGTGTTCTAGAAAATAAAAAAGTAACCTTAGAATTGGGAAAAGAATTTAAGAACGCAAAATGAAGGTGAATAATGCAACAGTGTTAAAAACCATAAACCTAAACAAATAATTTGAAATAAAAAGACTGGCCCTACTTGAACTTTTAATGAGCGAATTGTATTATCATTGTTATAATAATAATTATTGTTACTATTATTTTTGCTTGGAAAAAGTTATAAATGCTTAGGCTTAAGCGCAGAATAAATATTTTTTATATCAGGGATGTCAACTGACGCTTAATCTCATTCTGTGAGACCCGCGACAAAGCCAATTAATAAAATTCAAAATATTTATAACTTTATTTATGATTTAAATTATGGATAGTTTTGACCGCGGATATCCTGATGCTTCTATATTCAGTTAAAGTTGAAAATGCTATATTTATTTAGAATCTAAACTGTCTTCACAGATCACCCTGTTTATGCATATCTCTCATTAATGTACTCCTTTATAACAAACAATAATTTTACTGCGTCCAGAAAGGTGTTCTTATTAATGTGTTCTGAATGTTAATACATAATAATTTTACTGCAACCAAAAATGTGCTTTCATTAATGTGTAATAGCATTTTAATAAATAATCATTTAAATGTTTAATATTTTTATGCATTAAAACGTACGCTAAAAATAATGATATTTGCATTTCTAGAATCGCATATGCCCTGCTAATTCTTTTTTTTCTGTTAATTTTTAGCATAAATAATCTAGGCGCAAGGGTAGGTTGTCCATTCGTCCCGTTTTTCCTTGGACAGTCACGTTTTATGACAAAATATCCCGCTGTCCCGAAAGTTTTAATTGGGGACACTCAAATGTGCCGCTTTTTTGTGACTATGATTGGCCATTGTATTTCACAAGTTCCAAGAGTGAAGGTCTTGCTCACTTGAGTGGAGTAATTATGTGCTGACTTTTATGATAAATTATAAGATAAAACGCACTTCTTGATATGAGGCATCTATTTCTGTGGAATAAATTATCTACACCAGTCTGCAGAAGAAATTTAAGAAGTCATTTGGGATAATTAATGTGTATGAGACAAAGGTAAATTGTAAATATTCCCTGAATTTCGTAACTTAGATTTTTGTTCCATTGTTCCAGGTTTTTTACAAAAAAGTTATAATGTCCCGTTTTTGTATAAACATTATATGGACACCCTAGCGTAGGGCGTAAGGATCAGATTTTCTTCTCAAGGGTTGATGGAACACTTAAAGAGCTGCTTGGAGGCTACTAAAAGCTCCCAATTGTTTGTGCGGGTGAGAGTACGTACGCATGTACTGTATGTCGAGAGAGGCAGTCAGACATGTACGGAACTAGAGTGAGCTTCATTACGTCCTTCCGTGGACCCACCTTCCCCTTCAGGGGCGACGCCGGCACCTTCACGTACAACTGGAACTGGAAGGTTAGTCTCTTCTGTCTTCCCGATTTTCTATCTGTCGGTATTGCACCCATTCATATACTGTGTGGAATTGTGGGTGTAGCAATTCACTTAATAGAGCAGGATTTATTCTGTCGCTGCATCTAAATTAGAACTCAGATGTGTTATTGCTGCGATCGCAAGCTACTGACGATGCTTTTATGTTGTAATAGGGTTGCTATAATTCAGGAATGAAACATCAGGCCATCTTTTACCAAATCGGTAATCAATATTAGTACCATGAACTAAAAAAACTTTATATGGACAGTCTTTACAGAACTTGAATTTTCATTGTCACATTCAAAAGAATTAACAGGTTCGTTTGAATTCCTTTAAAATCAAAATACTGTACTAGAATAATAACTATTTTATAAAATATTTGTGCATATTTTAAGTCCGATGGCAGTTGCCGAACCAAGCACTTTAGTCGCCATTACAGCTGTTTTGGGGGATTCTGCATTACGGCATAAATTCCTTTTAAAATATGCAGTAATAAATAAACAAATAAATAGGATACTACAAACTCTAACTCAACTATCCCTCTCTCTCTCTCTCTCTCTCTCTCTCTCTCTCTCTCTCTCTCTCTCTCTCTCTCTCTCTCTCTCTCTCTCTCTCTCTCTCTCTCTCTCTCTCTCTCTCTCTCTCTCTCTCTCTCTCTCTTTTTTTTTTTTTTTTTTTTTTTTTTTTTTTTTTTTTTTAGAAAGACTTGAATACAAGTTTGAAAGTTTTGCATATCACCAACTAATTTGTAACAAATTATTAAAAACAACTAAATGTTTTGAGACTATTCCAACTGATTTGTTAGCTTTAACAAACAAGAATCAACACATAAAGTGCATTGTTTTTTACTAGATTAGCTAGATGCTAGAACAACAATTAGGTAAAACACATTGAACCAGAACTGATCATTGTCGAGGGGGAAGTTCAAATTATATCCATAACTTCCGGATATTTCCGAACGCTTCCGAGTGAATACGAATATTCAGTGTTCTTGTTCAAGTCAAATAGAAAAGATATATTCATTCTGAAGGCAATAGATGAAAATAGATGCCATTAAATATGTGAGTAATGAGATTTATTACATTTATGACGGGATGTAGGCCTTGCTGCTTTGAAGTAGTACAGAAAAGAAGAATAAGAAGAAACAAAACACAAACAAGAATCCAGACATAACCTCCAAATCAATCAGCTGACTAACGAACTAATAATATTAGCGAAGAGATTTGACGAGTAGTGTTCATATCTCTATGAAAGAAGATTGTGTTAACTAATAAATAATATTATGAGTTCTAATATTATTACCTAATATTATTAGCAAGTTCTATGAAACAGGCCCCTGTTCTTGTGGGGGGGGGAACTTATTAGTTGAGGACCCTATCAGGAACATTTTCTTCAGAAGAAGAGGAAAATGGACGCGACAATTAAGTCCTGTACTGCACCATGATATACAACATATCAGCCTGTCTAAGAAGAAAGATCTACTGAACTTGCTGCCTTCACTATTTACTATGAGGCATGATATTTATCCCGACTGAGATCAAAGTGAATAAGCTGATGATGGTGATGGAGACAGAGTGAATGAAAAAGGATGGTTCCTAACATAATACAGTATTTTCGACTTACGTAAAACTGTGTAGATGACATAAGTTCCGTGTTATCTGGCACTTTACACGTTTTGAAAACTTACAATTTTAAAATGCATTAAATACACCTGTTTAAGAATAATAACAGGGAAAGAAAGAAAGAAAGAAAGAAGAAATTTATCACATGATGTAAATTACACTTTCCACTGTTAACTTTATAAAATTCAGGATTCGCGTGTTCGAGTGCCTTCACCGACTAATCTGATCTGGGATTTGGATTTTTCCATTTGCAAAGGCCAATGCCGGATTAGAATATACTTAGCCATCTCTTAGGAATAGGTATATATGATGAATGGAAAGTCTCGAATCGCTGTCGAGAGCCTCTGAACCATAGTCTGTAAATAATTACAAAATTAAATACAGTAATTCAATTATAATAACTGATAATATACTAATTATACTGATTTATATAATCAGTGTATTAATAACAACTTATTAATTTATAGTTAACAATTTTAATGAACATTGGCTTAATTTTTCGGATATATTTATTATTATTATACTTAATACTTTTGCACTTAATTACTTTGTATCCCGTTTCTCAATGTTATCTGCCCAACATAACCGCGACACACGATCTCAGAATAACAGTCTGTCGTCAACATCTCTGTACTCTGCCTCATTCAGAGTAGCCATTACCAGCAGCTGGAATTCCCTACCGCCGGTCATCAGCGGTTGTCTGAGCAGCAAGCTACTCAAGTATCTCACCGCTAACTACAATAGAAGCAAATGTCTCGTCATCCAGCCTAGGTTAATTTATATTGTATACTATTTTATGTCACTTAGCCTTTATTGCTTTCAATTTGTCAATTTATTGGTTTTAGGTTTCGATTTTAGTTAATCAAGTTCAATATCACCACCTTATTCCCTCAATAAGTCAACTTAGGATTACCTGAGAATGATAGTAAGATATTTCAGTAATATTAATCTATTTTATTAACTGTATATCTGTATAAGAGGCTATATATAAGCCAAGTCAATAATTTATATTATAATACACAAATTAAAATCTATTGAGTTATATACAATAGTATTAAAAAAATGAAACTCGTTTATAATTAAAATTATAACAGCTGTTTATAATACAATCAAAACTCACCAAATGATATATATGATATGTAAAATATCATTTGGTGAGTTTTTATTGTATTATAAACAGCTGTTATAATTTTAATTATAAACAAGTTTCATTTTATTATTGGATGTTTTTTGTCTTAAGTTTCATTGTTGGATATCAATTGTATTTTTATTTTATTGCTGGTGTTTTGTGTTATTGTATCTGTTGTATTTTTGAAGGTATTCATTCAATGTATTTTATATTATTATTATTATTATTATTATTATTATTATTATTATTATTATTATTATAGACATTAGTGGGTCACTGTACATATTTCTTTCAAGCCAAAATCACAGAAGTTGTATGCTAACATTTTTAACGTCCATTACAACCTTTTAAAAGTAAATGGTCTAATTGTAGGCCTAATAAATTAATCTTAAATAGAAATTGCATGTGACGTGCATTAAAAGTAAGATCTGTTCAATCAGTTGGCTTATCTGGTAGTTACACAGTAAGATTACCCATAATCCTGATTAGTAGACTGACAGATTTCTGTGAACTCTTCTCTGAACTGAAAATAATCCAATAGTTTGTGAGGAATTCCATCTGTAACGGAAGACTGCTAAATGCAGATTGTAGACCTATATTTCTGATAGGGTATGGAACAGTTATTTATAACCTTCACATATCTACGTCACAGTTTAGAAACAGTTCTTACTTCGAAAGGAATGTGTTTATTAACAACGGATCACTGTTGAAGTCGTACATGCTACACAGAAACAAATTCTCTCTAAGCCAAAAATAGACTTCTTGAACTTAAAATCGATGCCACCAACCTGCTGTTTGCTGGGTTCCAATCCGGATGGATTGAATCATGATTTAATAAAGGGTAATTGTCAGAGCATCGGGTCCCAGTCTCATTTGTATAAAAGTTTCGGTCTCCATTACCGCGGCACACGTGGTTAAGGAGTTAAGGAGGCTGGGGGTTCGAATATTACCGCGATAAAATGCCTTCCTCGCGATTCCTACACGAATATTGTAAGATAAACGACCGTGATTGGTCTAGATCCGAGGAATTGCTAAACGTTATTGATCAATATCAAACACGCGGCGTATGAATGAAATAGTCTCATTAAAATACGTTAGGTCTATACAACAACAGTAAACAACTTGATTGTGATAATAATTACTAATATTTGCAATAGTATCAAAAATCTTCAAGTAAAAGTAGCGAGTATTGAGCAGTAGATGAAATATTGATTGGTTACTGATACAAATACTGTCTCCTGTTTAACACTGAAACCTGTATGGCGTTAAATACAATGGAAAAGAAACTTTAATTTTGCGGTGAGAATTGCGTATTTTAATTTTGATTTAAAGAGTGAGAAACAAGTTGATATGTCGTCACGTAGAAGTGCATTCCTTTCTGAAATGGAATGGACGTGCTGAGAAGAATGTAGGCATTGTAGTCTGCCAAAACACATGAGCGTAGTTTCAAATGAAATGAAATAAATGTGGCATGTCAGAATGACGTCAAGTAATATAATACTGTTTTGTTCTCTTGGTACTTGCCAGCTTCTAGCATGTAATTGAACTAGAAATCTCGGAATCCAAACAGAAAACTTCTGAAGAAAAAGCCTTTTTTCGCCTTCGCTGCACAGTTGGAATCTGTCCCTCCTTCCGTATTCTCGTCTCTTTCAGTGAAGAAGGAAGGAAAACTACCATCAACTTTGTTAGCAAGTGAGGTTATAAAACTGTTTTTATCTATAAATGCGGTATTTGTTTATATATCCCACTAGGTTCGTTTATCGCCTTGGATAAATGTTACGTATTTGAAAGATTTATTTATATTTTTTTTATTAAGACGCCACCCGTATGAGCTCTTTCTCGAAACCATTCAAGGGAAGATGTTGCCCAGGAAATATATATTTAAAAAAATAATAGCAAATACTGTAAAACTAAGTGGTCTTATAAAGCTGCATCAGGAATGACGATCCAATTAAATTTGTGATATCTTTAGTGATCCATCTTTGGGGGGATTTGACCTGCATTACTTGCTTGGTAGAATATACAGGCCTAGTCAATTTTAAACATATACATAGACTTCATATTCTCTAAACACTACCAAGAAAATATTTCTCCAAGAAGAAATTTTTAATAATAAAATTTCATTATGTTTAATACAAACCATGTTTGAGCCAAATGTGTTTTTCTTAATATATATTTGCTTCAATATTTTCTTGCTGGAGAAATATTACATATTCAATAATTTCTTTCGTGGAGAAGCTTCAAAATGTACTGTAGAGTAAGCCTGGGGCGGTTTTGGCGATAGCCTTTGCATGCGGGGAAAGAAAAAAAAACCGCTAACAAGAAAAATCTGCTTAGATTTTTCCGTTATGATTCTGTTCCTGTTGGTGTTAGTTAAAATTACATCGTTTAAAGCGCGATCGTGTGATCTAAGGTCAGAAGTCGAGGGGACTTGATTAACTTGCATTGGGTAGTACGTAAGAAGTAGGAAAAGGAATTCTCATTTATTCACTTCCTCTTCCGTTACATTTTTATTATAATTTGCTTCCCATTTCACATACTTCTGTTAACTTCCTTCGAAAGAAGAAACATCCTATTCTGAAATAAATGTTGAAAATGAGCCAATTTGGGCGCATTTTATACAGCATTTAATTGCTTCATGTCTGCCTTTCGGTAATAAACGCACTTTAAATGTCTGAGTACAATGGAATTAGCGTAATTGGTGTTAGTTGCGACAGATTTACATTAGTGTAATATATCTTGAGAACTCTCTCAACATAGGCCTACAGTGAAATTTCGTACTTGGCTAGAACGAGAAACACGCTCTTGCAAGTTATCTGGATAGTGCAGAAATATATTAGTTTGCATTTTGCAACACTCGTTAATTATGTCGCTAACCTTCCTTCTTATATACTTTCAATAGTGAATTTACCACTGATAACCAATTTACTTGGATAACTTTAAATGCGTATTGGGAGAAGAGCGTCTTACCTTGAAATCGGCAAACCACAATATCAGAATTAGATGCATCCTCGTAATATTGTAGACGTGCTAATGTCTCCAGGGGCTTAGGAAGAATCCCGACATGGTGGTCTCTGGTCAGCTTACAAAATCGAAAACCCTGGTTTAATTCCTGATCAGGCCAAATTTTCCTACTGGATATAAAATCTAGGTGTAGTAACAGCGAAGTAAATGTAAGTTATAATTTACTTTCCTTATCTTTCTCAAGGCTTTCTTTGTCTACTTTTCCAGTTTCCGAAAATTATAGAAACTTCATTCTTGCCCCAGATTAATGCTTTAAAATCTAGATACCTTAATCAGAGAGTTATAATCTTAAAAGATTATGGAATTCAAATTTGAATCCCGACTATTTGTAATTGTAAGGAAGTGAAAAGTTCTAATAGTGAGATAATTTAATTACTTTGCTACCAGCTCTTTTCAACATCGAGAAAAAAGTTTTAATAGCTTTGTTGTTTAGATTGCATCTTAAAATTATTGTCTTTGTTCGAGGACAGTGAATTGACTTATTTGTAGACGCCAAATTTCAGAATAATTTCCCTCAGCCTTTATTCTCTTGTTTTGGTGCCTATGCTTATGCTTTTGAAATATATTTTTAAATTCACAGCACTCAAAATGTTATTATAACAAAATTAAATGGTGTTCTTTGAACACTTACTGCTTTCTAAAAATTTTGAAATTTTGAACTTTACAGGGAAAACGTTGATACTGAAAGTGTTAACGTGGACTATTTGTTTCATTAATACTTGCCGTAACCCAAAAAGGTTTGAACTTATGTGGTATTGCATTTCTTACCTCAATAGTATCCGATTCGCTGTAAAAGAAGAAAAAAAAAATCAACTACCGGTACATTGTTTAGGGGAAAGTTGTTTTTGATCCAGTTGTTTCCGAATCGCGCGTTTACTTTGTTCGAACAGGCACTTAGTTGATTGTTACAGCGATCTAACCGACATACGATAGGCCTATGTTTTTAATTATTTAATTTTTTATCCGTATACCGTAGTACTATACCTATTGTTTATAATGTTTACGAACACTATACCGCATTTATTCCGTAATACATTACAATAGTAGTAATAACATTCTTTCTTTTTCGTAGTTTATCCTTACCCATTGTAGGGACATTTGTAGGGTCCACTCCGCCTGGGCCTTACAGCACCGCGACCTGTCGGAAGAGGGATTACATTGGGGTAACATAGGAACTTTTTTGACCAGACAAGCACATGAAGGGCATCCGTGGATGAGTGGTCGACTCAATGGTGGGGCATTTCAGAGACTACACGAACTCATAAGACGATACCGGAAAGACGCCAGTCGATCACACACTCATGCCGAACAAGGCGAGGATGGGATGAAGACGATAATGACGGCCAGATAATGTCCTGGGACCACAAGGGCCTAAAGTTACCCGACATCCATCTCACAGATGAGGGAAAACTCCGGAAAGAACCCACCTAGGTAACTTGTCCGACCAGGGTTGGAACCTGTTCCCGCTGCGTGAGAGGAGCGAACGCATTCCCTGAGCCACAGCGGTGGACGCAATAATAGTGATGATGATGATGATGATGATAATAATAATAATTATTATTATTTATACATAGCCTGTATATAACAATAACAATACGCATCTTCCGTTATGAATAAGAAATACAATATAGAGAATATGTTAGGCAGGTGCAATGACCTATATATCCGCAGCTGTGCTTTGAATACGAGTACTTAGAATGGTGAATTTTTAACACAGGTTCCGGGTTTGAATCCCGCTCCCGTCTGCAGAAATCAAAGATCAGCGTAGTATTACGTACTGTAGTTATGATGAAATAGAGTATTAAGTTTGTTTTGTTAAAACATTGTTGCATTGTTTTGACACGCTGTCCTATTTTATTATTTAACAAAATGCTTAATCCTTTTTCATTATAACAAAGTTCAATTCAGATCAGTTTACTGTAAAACTCACCTTTAATTTTGATCGCATAACAAACCACTTTCCAGTGTAAACTCAAGTACAACATTCGTTGAATTCGACGAAAGAATTTCCATTTTTTTAAAGAATCATCGTAACCTATTTTGATTACCACACACTACTACACTTAAAGAGACAAAACTCATAACCGAATACAGTATAATTTCTATCACCCATGAAACCCCATTAACATTCAGCCGCGCTTTACACATTTACAACGTATAGCTTCAAGAAATGGACGAGGATTTGGGAACATCCAGTATATGCATGTCTTAAGGGGATGCGGTATACCGATACTTACAGCATGTGCTGATGAATCATCCGGAAACTTGAAACATTTTCCATTCTGTGATATTTTGGCAGCGAAGACTTAGCTTAATTTCGCATTTTGTCACGACATGAATGGAAGCACCTCAGTCGGATGATATTGATGTCTAAGAAGCAGTCACTGCCTTCATTTTCATTTTCATTTTCACTTTTCAGGAACTTCAATTTAACATTTCTCTCAGCGGTTCAGATTGTATCCACTTCCTATCAAGGCACCATTCTAAAAATAGTCTGATCGCTATTTTAACCCTAGCAATACAAAAGGGAGTCGGCTGCGGTGGTCTAGAGGTAGCGTGCCCGCCTCTAGATCCGAAGGTCGCGGGATCAAACCCGGTCGCAGTCGATGGGTGTTTCAGGACGTAAAAATCCTGGGGAGGGACTTTAAGCTGGGGGGCCCATGTCGTAGATTTACGGCACGTAAAAGAACTTCAAGCCTACATTAGAGCCTCTGGACAAAATTCATCGGCCCTTTCACGTCCAAGTAATACCTTCGTTTCCGGCGGGGGGTTGAGAGGCGGTGGGGTTACCACCTGTCCCTCTGCCCTCTCTAGGAAAATAAGCGTAACAAAGTTCACGTAGGTAAACAAAAACCTCCACTTGGAGGCCCTTCGCCCCAACATGGGGGCATAGGATGAGAGAGAGGGAGCCCAACCAAAGGCACATAACTTCTATTTCCTTTTATTTATCTTAATGAAATGTGTTAATGAATTTGAGTAAGAACATACATTTTTAAAACTTGAAAATAGGACAACTGTTGTATATATGGCCTACCACCCGACCGCTGCGTCATCTACCACAGGCAGATGGCAGGATTGGGGGCATGTGGTCAGCATGCCGACACCCACGGCCATTAATGGTGGTTTCCATGACCGGAGCCGCTACTTCTCCATCAATTTGAATCACGAGGCTGAGTGCACCCCGTTCCAGACCTCCGAGGAGGTACCGGGGATCGAACCCGGGCCGACGGATCTGTAGGCAGCGATGCTAACCACAAGACAACGCCGGCGGTCATATATATATATATATATATAAAAGCCTTTTTACATAACGTTACATTCAAAGGAAAAAAATACCAATTTTGAATGGGGTCATATTGTCCCCAGTGGTACTCAATGCATAAGCAGTGAATGCGTTGCAAAAATGAAAAATCAATAAAACATTTTTGGATAGGCTACAGGTGATTCAGAGCGGTAATTTCATAAAATTTGAATATTATAGTTTTAAAAATAGTGGAGATTTTTATTTCAAATGTGTTTTGGGGGTTATATTGACCCCAATGGTACTAGGAGGGTTATATATTTGAAATAAAAGTCTGAGAAATATTGTCAATTAGATAATGTACCTACGAATCAGTAAATAATGAGGATCGAATTTATGACCTGAGAGGCCTCGCCCTAAAGTTAGGAATGAAACAATTTCTGTTAAACTCTTTACTTAGAATGCATTTTAAATTCGAATTCTGAGATTGTGAAATATTTTAAGATTTTTATTAACAGTTATGTGCTTAATTTTATTAAGCAATTATATGATTTTTGTGTGATATTTATTGACTTGTAACAGGCTTCTAGATGAATAAGTAGATAGTATAAAAACAATAATAATTAATTTGAGTAAATGTAATAAAATATTTGTGTGGGCCTCGGTGCTCCCTTTGATAGAGTAGGTATGAGAAGGATTCATATTGCTGGGATTAAAATGATTTTCAATGCGCGTCTTAGGTACACTTCTTTGCAAAAGTCTCAGAAAATTTAATTCAGTTACTAATATGGACATAATAATTTACTTGAAATTTTCTGAAATACCGGAAATCTTTTACACGTTCGTAATTCGCCAGTTGAATATCATGGCCGGACAATGGTCGATTGTCGGTATTTATCCTACTTGCGCAGGTTAAGGTGGCATTGTAATTGATTTACCCTAGAATTCAGAATTAAAATTTAAACGTATTTACACAAATATAATAAATAATAATGAATGTTAATGATCAGAGCTCTGTTCTCAGGGTATGTAGTCTGCCTACTAATCGTTATGAATGTAAAAGGCATATAGGCTACCTCTATACGGTATTTGATGGAGCTTATCTGCTCGTTAAGTATGTCGACAATTGCCCATAAATCCAAGAGCGATGGTTTCTATAAGAATTGCCAAAGTGGTGTTTGTCAAGCAACTGACAGCGGTGAAATAGCCCATGGGTGTTGGATGCCAGTAGTCTCAATCACGTGGTCTTATTAATAATTACATTTTTGAGTTTGTCAAATGGAGTTGGTCTATTCCGAGAGTTCGCCTTAATGACAACGTCGGAATGCGCCCGGACTCTTGCCAGAGGAGGGGGAGGGATCCAAGGACAGGTGAGAATAGCGTCAGTCATAACGACCAGTAATTCCATAAAATTGCAATGTCCCATTATCTTTGCAACGAAAACTGGATAAAATTGCAATATTTTTTTTCTAATTCCACCAATAACTTATTAAACTGGATTATTTTTACCTTTTGTCAGTCAGCTCTGCCAGTAACTCGATAAAATTGTAACATTCCTTCTCCTTTCTTCCGGTAATTCCATAAAATTGCAATTTTCCTTTCTCATTGCACCAATAACTGAAGAGAATTGCAATCCCCTTTCTCATTCCACCAAAAACTGAATAGAATCGAAATATTCTTTCTCGTTTCACAAATAACTTTTACTACATTCTTCAAGTTAAAGTTTAAGCCTACGTGTAAAAAAAAAGTGCCCCTTATTTAGACGTGGCAAAAATGAACACCTTACCTATCGCACAATCGAGGTTCTGTATTGCAATTTACGAGGATCCTGCTCTTACTCAAGGAAATGACGGGACATGTAATTTGGAGTATGGAGCTGGCCTTATACAAGGATCCTTTTGTGTTAAAACACCACCTCCCCACTGGTGGTCACTACGACGGTGGTAAGTAAAGTGGGTCGTAAGGCTGTTGTTTGCTGTTCGGTTAATCCAAAACCTATAGCATCGCATTTTATGAAACACAAAACTGAAAATGCCAAAATCTGTGAGTGTAAGAGTTTACTTTCATTATGACTGTAACTTGACTTATCAATTTCAAATGTGTAAATAATAATACATGAATGGGCGGCTCATGATGAAAATTTTAAAAATGTTAAAGTTTAGTTGCAGTCTCTTATTTTAACGAAAATATTTTATAAATCTCTCCGTGTTTCATAAGCAGAATGTGTTTGATAAAAGTTATTCTTCTCAGACATTTATCCTAAGAATTTGTGATAAATAGAGATTCAATGTGATGGACCTCTTGCTGACGGCTGAAGTGTACTTATTAATTCGTTTTCATTTCTCTTCGTATTTCGCGAAAAAGAAACTTCTCTTTAAAACCTGAAATCATATCTCTATTGAAATTCATTATTTCGAATACTCTGTAATTCCTTTTTATTGCGTAGTTAGCGAATTCCCAAGTACAGATCGTGCCGTTTAAATCATGTTAATAGTTTTATTGTTTTGAAGATTTATTTATGGTCTTTTGACTTCAAATACTCTGAAAATTAGAGTACAACTGGAGAGTTAAGTGACTGCGCCTGACATCCGTAGAACGCAACACGCCAGACCAAAGCAGACTAGAATTTCGCGAAAGTGGAAGTTAAGAATGTCTTAATTCCACAGTGTGCATTAGTATTTATTTATTTATTTATTTCTGCTTTTATAAATTGTTTAACTGTTTTAATTTATATATCAATTTTGTGTATATATTTTTAAGATTCTATGCACTCTCCTATTAATAGAAATGATAATTGCACCCCCAAACACTAGCGTTTCTTATCTGTGGCTTTCAAACAAAGTAACTTACGTTATGTAAGATTTTGTAATGTTTGATAATTTTTATAACTCTAACAATCTCAAACGACAATTTATTTTTATATTTTATTCATTATGAATATTAAACGCATATTATTTATTACGAATTGATTGTCGTTTAAGGTTGTTAGAGTTTAAACTATTTCAGAACGCAACTAAAACATACATCTAAAAAGATAAATTTTGTAAGGACTTCTGAAGAATGTTAAGGTGGGAAGCCTTTATAGGCTCGTTGCGTAATGTACTGCAGGAATTTTAATTGTTCCTAATCCGAAAACGTATTTATTATGTATATATTAAAATCTTGTGATTTGACCTATTATCCCCTTTAATAAAATGTCCAGCTGTAGGAAAAATTAATTCTCTTAACCAGTCGCGGCGGGCATAGCGACATAGTGTTTGTGTACGGACGTACGGTGCCTGTAGAGCATTAGTTCCAAACCTGGAGGGCGTGAGAGATTTACAGGAGAGCGCGGACAACTTTTAAAAAGCAGAAACAAATGGGACGTTACAAATTTTTGGGGCAGTTTTCCTTCCAATTTATCCAAGAGTGGCAAAGGAAGCCTTAGAAGTCCTCAAACCGTTCTCATTTACTTAGGCCTACCTATGTGAGATCCTACACTCAACACTGGCCATCATGAAAATAAAACATCGCAATCTTGAAATTTTCATGTGGTTTATCCAGTTTTACACCGAACGTTCAGGAGCGCAACCATCTCATCGATGTGACTTTCATCATAATATGTAAAGTGTTGTTCAAATGAAAACAATATTAAGCATGACATAAAGATATTTCTATTTGAGGGACCAAGTCCTTTGGGACCGGTTTATGTTGTTCTACATTTTACTAAAGTGTGGATTGTAGATTATTGTCAAAGTTTTTCGTAAGACGCAGAAATAAATGAAATAAAATTAAAAAATAAATGTAGGTGGTATGGAATATTCAGAGTTGCAAACGGAGGACCAGGTAGAAAAGGTTGGGAACCATGCTGTAGTGTGATAATAATAGGAAGGTGAATGGGTGCTGTAGTTAAGTAGTTTGGATGTGAGCAAGCATCCGAATGAAGCTGTTGTACACCTGCTGACAAATTTGTCGCTAAACGCTTTGTCGCCTCGTGTCACAGTCTTGAACGAGGCTCATTAGCGAACAAAGAAAACACTTTTTACTCCACAACAAACGGAGATGAATGGACGAGGGGAAGGTCGCCAGGCTGTCTTGTGGGATGAATGAAAGTTGGCAAACAATCAATCAGACTGAAACAATGCAAGGATTGTGACTGAAATTAGGAGCTGCCAACTTTGTTACAATGTGTAAACATTCCCTGCATGCTCGCGTGCCGGCAGCCTCAAGGTAAAACGTTTTGACTCTCGAACATGTGAGTCAAGGAGTAAAGGTTTTTTAAAGTAGATTCTTCTTAATAATGGGGGCGGTTCAGTCACTCGGTTACACTAAAATACCGTATTTAAAGTAATTGATTCAGCAAAGCGAGGTCCTGTTTTAACACCACCGTTCGGTATTTCGTCTGTTTGTCTCTGCGTTTGTTTTTAACGCATTCACGATCAAACGCTTATTTCGATTTTCTTCCAATTTTGCATGAATGTTTCTTGAAGTCATTGAAAAACGACGCGACGTGTGTGTAGGGATTATTATCTTTTATTCCATTTCAAGATATTGGCCGTTTTAAATGATGAAAAACAGATCTTACTTTTTATTTCTTTTGGACGCGAGGTCACGGAACTACTAGTATTTCATTGTTATAAATCAATACTGAAAATGTTAACATAAGAGCATTTTCACACTGGGTCGCTTGTGACCGGTCACCGGCGAAGAAGCATTGTTTTAAATGGGAGCTTTCACACTGGGACACTTGTGACGGTCACCGCA
This sequence comes from Ectobius pallidus, assembly GCA_964059195.1. Taxonomy (NCBI): domain Eukaryota; kingdom Metazoa; phylum Arthropoda; class Insecta; order Blattodea; family Ectobiidae; genus Ectobius; species Ectobius pallidus. The sequence goes on from CAXKWD010000011.1 coordinate 59,395,606, forward strand.
TTTTGTGATATACTGCCAACAATGCAAGTATAATCGAGCTCAGCGAAACTAGATATCCAGCCATGAGTTTAGATTTGATTAATTTTGAAGATTTTATAAGTGAAGTGGAATGTCGACCTGCCATTTGGGATGTCAAAAGCGATGACAAATTGTTTTATCATGTAGCTACTATTGGGAATACTAGTGGTGACAGTCACAAGTGACCCAGTGCGAAAAGGCCCCTAACAATCGCAAATAAAGGTGAGGTAATAAACGGAGCGGAAATAATTGTATAAATTCTGTAATTTTTTACGTGAGTTGTTAATTGTTCGATCCAATCACTCCAGATTAATTGCTTTTGATGAGATACTTGCACAATGCCTAACTCTAGGAGTTGTAAATTTTGATGGATGTGAATTTATTTACAAGAATAACAAGATAAACAATGCTAATGCCACTTCTACATGGGTTTAAGAGAATTCTAAAACTACTGCTTTTGTGAGCAATCACATTTCATTCCTCTGCTGTATTTTATAGCTTCTTCTTTACTTCTTGTAGTCTTATGTATGGGAAAACTATTTAAAACATTACTGGAAAACTTCGATTATCCCATTTGATGTGGGATATTTGGTATAACTAAAAACTAGGGTAAAATGATTGCAGCTTATTTACTTCTTTCATGCAGTACAAATGATAGTAATGCAAAAACACTGTAGGTTTACATACCTGCAGTCTTCCCAATGTTGTATCTTGAGGGTGCCTACAAAAACATGCCACCCTTAATACTTCCTATGTTATTTTTAAGTTCGCATAACACATGATCCCAGATGTGTATAGCGTTCCTCATTAAATATGCTAAAATACATGCGTATAACATTTTCATGTATTAATTACTGCATGTTATTACTAAATCATGAAGATGTGCCTCGGCTAATAGGGGCCGTTGTTTATTCTAGATTTGGAGAACCGAGATTCTATTGCATTGTTTAAAATGAGGGTGATAAGCTATTGTTTTCCATGATTTTAGTTCAGTGGGTTCTATTAGGACAGCTTTCTTACGATAAAATATATATTCTGGATAAAGCTGTAGATAACATTATTTTAATTAACGTACAAAAGCACGCTGTAATCTCTTGAAAAGTGTTCATAGACAATCCCACGAGAGATTAAAATTTTATCGATATATTTGCGAGGGCAAAGTGCGATCGAATTTATCTGATGCCACTCGTATTCTCGAGTGAGATTTATTAAGACTATTCCATGAGTAAATGTATTAGATTACATAAATAATAATTATTTACCTGAGTTGTTTGAAGTGAAATCATCACTGCGTTAGCTCTCAGATCACGGCATACTAAAATAATGAACAGTAGAACGTGTTACCAGATGCTAACCAATGAGAAATAGTTAATCTAATTAAGATAATCTAAACTTAGAACAGAATAAAACACACACAAAGTGGCTTGCACTGAATCGAAATGGTATTTTTAATCAACGCACACTCTGTTTATTTCAATTTCCAAATAAGTTATATTGTATAATGTAATGTGTTTTTATCCTGCCTGCTGGCAGCAATACAAATAAGTGACGTATTAATCACTGCACATTGATATCCAGTAACGAGTTTACGTTTTATGAGGTAAAATTGCATCCTTGTGATTTTTACTAGCATTTTATAAAATAACGACTGTGATTGGTCGATATCCGAGGCATCTCTAAATGCCTGACTGACGTTATTGGTCAGTTTCAAATACGCGTCGAAAGAATGGAATAGTCAGGGAAATTGTTTTTACAAAGCTTAAATAAATACGAAGCGTCCACACAAATGCGATCGTAGCACTGGAAGCATGAAATGTAATGACTAATGAGTAGAGCTCTCGGCACTTCGGTAGTTCTTTCCCTTCTTATTATATTTACGGTAAGTATTTTCACTTATTTGATGTTCATCAGAACGTTTCATCTTACAAGCTCATAAGCACTTCTGGCGAGATGGCTATGATTGAATCGCTTATTTTAGAAAGGGTACAGATCACATTTTTGGAAAAATTGATGTTTCGTTAAGTATGTACTCTGTTTGGAATTTAGTTTAGAAAGACCAGAGTCCTAACCCGACAACATTCATAGCTATGCCGGTTAGAAAAATACGCTTATTTTAGAAGATGCCCATATCCGCCATATCACTTTTTCCAATAAACGAGATTTTGACAACAAAAACCCTATTAATGAATACAAAATTGCATATATAAAAAAATTCTCGAATATGTAAGCTAAGAGGCAGAGTTTTTCTACCCATTATTGTGAAGTGGCCAACTACAGCTCAAGATACGGAGATTAAAGTTTGTAATTCCTAAAGAGAAAATAAAAGGCACGTTTATTTGTTTATCAATATGTTGTACACTTATTGAATAAAGCATTCATTAAATACATTTTGGATAAATTTTAGTGTGTTGTATAATGGGTATTATATAACCAGAATTCGAGGGAATAGATGGAATTGTTATATGTGATACACATTATCCAACAAAATTATACCTCTCCTAGGAAAAATATGAAATTTAAATGTTATTCTTTTAACTCTAATTTTTCCTATGTATAGTTTAGAAAGGGTACATGTCCACGACAAACAAACATCCATAGAAACTTCCCTTTTCTTGCAAAAATCTTGAAACTCGTGTGTAAAGTGTATTTTGGTATCCATCCCAGGTTCACGTAGAAAGATTTGAAACCAAACAAATTGTCTTCAATTGAACAGTTTTTGTATCCCCTGAAAAATTTGAAAACTTTTACTTGTGCCCTTTCTAGAGTAAGGGATTCAATTGATGTACAAAGTAAGAGGTGTTTGGGTAAAGAACGCAGATAGCGAGGTAATATGGTTGATTGTTGCAGGCTGGTTCAGAGGAGTACGTGAAGAGTACTCAACATACTCAAACCCACAAGGAGAGCAGAAGCCACGTGAGCCACAGCCAATACCGACCAGTGCAGTTGGATAACATCCCTCTTCCCACCACAGGAGGACACGTGACTGGTAAGTCCTTTGACCTCAGTCCAGTCGTTGTTCAAAGTACGTAGTATCACCCAGAATATGCAGTTGAATATCTACTGTATACCCTAATACCGCTAGTATTGGCAAGAATGAATTTCCCTGGGTTGTGCGCTAGATTTTTTACCATAAAAATCACATTTACGAAAAACTACAACAGAAAAATCCTTTGTAGAAACAAAATTCCACCCCCATACTAATGATGGTCAGAATTAGGCTATAGAATACTCCAGGATTAGGCCTACAGATATTGGATCAGAATTACAAAATACTTCAGGAATTTACTAACTAGGTCCACGTTACTGAAACATTTCAAGGTTATGCTGATCGTGATCAACATTATTGAAACGTTCCACGGTTGTATTGATTGTGATCAACATTATTGAAACATTCCAGGGTTGAATTAATCGTGACCAACATTGAAACATTCCAGGGTTGTATTGATCGTGATAAACACCATTGAAACATTCCAGGACTACTTTGAGGTGGTGGAGATTACTGATAAATTCCGGGACTCAACTGATCATGGTCAACATTATTGATACATTCCAGGACTACAATGATTATAGTCAACATTGCTGAAAGTCTGCAAGACTAACATGGTCGACATTACTGAAACATTCCAGGACTTTATTATTGTCAGCTTACTGAAACATTCCAGGACTGCTGGCCGTGCTCAGCAATACTATAACATTGCAAGACTATACTCGTCAAGATGAACATTACTTAATCACTCCAGGACTAGGCCTATAATTACTATGACCAACGTTACTTAAACATCCCAATATCATATTTTTCATTATGAACTACTGAAACCCTCCAGGACTAGGCCAGCATTACTGAAACGTTCCAGGACCATACTCATCATAACACTCCAGGACTGTACCAACCATGGTGAACATTCCTTAAATATTCTTGGGCTACAGTGTCCGTGGTCAACATTCCTGAAACACTCAAAGACTAAACTGATCATGGTCAACTTTTCTGAAACTTCAGTACTATACTGATCATGGTCCTTGTTTTTGTAACATTCCAGGAATATAATGAACATTGTTTAGTTTCTTGGAAATTCAAGACTAATCATAACGGTCAACATTAGTAAAACACTCCATGGTTAAACAGGTTAGGATCAACGTCACCGAAACAGCGTATGGTGGTCGCTGCGAATGAAACGTTGGTACTGCTGAACATTCCTGAGACATATTTTTACGTAATGAATGGTAAAATTTGTACATGTTATATAACACCCCTGAAGAGGTGCATTGGCCAGGCGCCAGTGGGATCTCTGTTCTGGACGGGTGACTGGAGAAGACGCTGGGGGTGGGACGCCAGTCAGTTGGCAGAATGCGGGCGCTGTGAGCGTCTCTGGTCAGTGCACGATGTACGGCTGGGACGATTCGGAACCTCCTGAGGCCACATGGACTGAGTTCAGTGGGCTGTACAGAGAATTCCTTAAGCGAGTGACTGTCAGTGAGGTGGACCACGAGGAAAAGCCTGTGTTCTATGCCTGTGTGCCGAGTGCAGCTAGCGAGGCTGCTTCCGAAGACGAGACGAGCCTAGACTTTATTCCCCTCACTTTCCTCAGCTGCTACTTTTTGCAGTCTCACAAAGGTACGCATTCCTAGTCTACTTCTTCTCTCTGTTTATTGTAATTTAGATTCCAGGAAACTAGAACTTCTGTTAACATACTTATATAGTATACTTATGATAGTACTAAGCTAAAAAAAACGTATTTTTAAAGAGTAATACTTAATACCTTCTCTGACGAAGCGAAAAGAGGTAGACGAAGGCTCTTGATTCTTTCATAATTAATTATTGTAGGAGTAAACAATTTAAGAACCGAAGTGTTGCTTATTATATGCCGGATTATTTTTTTCTTGGTGCCATGAATCAACTTTCAATTAAGATTTGTTATGACTAATGTAGGTCTACATTAATTTGGGTTTGAAAAAACAAATATTAGGTGATAAAATCACCGAAGCGTTGTCAGAATGGGTTTCCATTCATGTTTATTTTCATATTATCTGAGATACATGCTTCCAGCAATGCTTCATATTCTCACAAATCTTATATGTACTGACGTTTTTGTAGTATTTTATAACAATATATACTAAATACAATTTAATTTAAAAACTGTTTTATTACACAAACATCCAAGGTAAGCCTGAAAGGCTCTATTGCTTTTCTTTTTCTTTTTAACACTTAATTTTAAATTATTGGCAGCAATGTAATAAAATGATTTTATTATGTTCCATTGTTGTAATTGTCACAAACAAATCTCTCCATTTCAATTTATAACAGGCTGTACATATGTACAAACTGTTCTCATTAGCAGTATTTTCAGTAGTGACGAATCTGTGTACCACAAGACAATGAGAATAGCAGTGAGGAGGAAAGTGATATTCATGAAATTCAAGACGAGACAATAACTGATAGCAAAATACGAAGTATGTGAGCTGATTAAGTGAATGTCCCACTTGAAAGTCCTTCAATATAAATTTTATAAATCATATAATTTCGTTGGAGGATGGTTTAACTTAGTAGTAGCAATGATATTGTAATGTTTAAACATAATAATAAAATTGAATAAAATCTACCAAAAAGCGGGTCAGGCTCACCTTAGGTGTTAAGGGTTAAGAACCAGCAACAATGCCAAATGAGCAGTCTAAAAAAAAGGTTCATTAATTATATTGAAATATTTGCTAATCCGAATTTCCGACGTTATGCTTTCTGTCGTTAATAAAAAGTGTCGTTTCTTTCTTTCTTTTTCGTAGTTTTACCTCTCCCTTTTAGGATTTACGCGACCCAAGCCGCCCGGGCCTTACAGGGCCGCGACCTGTCGGGAGAGGGATTACCTTTGGATCACATACATAGTTTTTTGACCAGACAAGGACATGGAGGGCCTCCCCGGATGAGTGATCAGCCCAATCCCGGGGCCACCTCCGAGACAACACGAACACATAGGACGATACACACCATTCACACACTCACTCAGAACAAGGCGAGGATGAGGATGAAGATGATAATGACGGCCAGATGATATCCGGGGACCACAAGGGCCTAAAGTTACCTGACATTTGTCTCATAGGTGAGGGAAACCCCCGGAAAAAACCTCACCTAGGTAACTTGTCCCGACCAGGAATCGAACCCGGGCCCGCTGCGTGAGAGGATTGGACGCATCCCCTGAGCCACAGCGGTGGACTAAAGTGTCGTTTACTGTGTAAAATAATTTAAAAGTTAAATTAAAAATACAGATTTTAATTAACACACAGACATACACACATACATGGCTTGCACTTTCTTCCAGCGTGGTTTATCCATAGGATGTTACATTTTACCCCGTTTATCCATACTCTGCTCTTCTTTTTGCTTCCACTTCCACTTCCTCTGCCTGGGTTTTTGTTAGCATCCTTTAATAAGAACTAAAGATTTTATGTGATTAATAAATATTTATATTCATAAAACAGTTATCGGACTGTTTGCTAGATTTCAAGAGTCGGTTTTGTTGTATTGTGAGTTTATATTACAGGGGCATAGTATGTTGCGATATAAAGGCGGGAAGTGTGTTCTAATAGAATCGCGAAAAAGTTAGATAAAACGAGACGAAGTAGAGTTTTTTACGATAGGTAAACATACGTGAAAATCCTTACGTGATAAATAATTAAATACAGACAGCTGTACGTGATTATGGTCATGTTCCAAGGATACCAACCTTAAAATGTTAGCTAGTATTTAAATTTTTGTGGCGATTGATGTGGCAATTACTTACGCACACGCAATTTGTCGCATCATATTAATTATAATCGTAAGTGACTATTAAGAAATATAACGGAAGTAAAGGTACAGATAAGATTGAAATAGAAAATTTAAGTTTCAAATGTGATTATATTACGCGTCTGCTTTAATAAATATAATAAAAGTGAAGAGGTTTTATATAAGGACGCATGTATGTACTGCAGGTAGGGTGGGGTACCGGCACTGGGTGCCGAAAATTCAGCATGAACGGGAAATGGATGAAAACATTTAAATGTCTCTTGTTGAGATTTTATTGTAATATTGTACAATCTTCGATCATCTTTAGAATTAAAACCAAACTTACACCAAGGCTGTACGGTTAGCATCAGAGGATGAACAAATATTGGATGAATTCTGTAAACCATTCGAAATTCACAAAGAGCAGTATTGATATTGTGCTCCGTTTTCGTTGCTTTTCAATTGAGTCTTCAAAGGAAAAAAGTGATTGTACGTCATTAATATACAAAAATAAGAAACTAGACAATCTATCAGATATTACAAATGCATTTAATAACCACTTCATAAATATTGCAGAGAATTGTGTCCCCACTAACAATACCAGTGTCAAGGCAATAGACCTTCTGACAAAATCTACAATTTGTAACCATAAATTTGAAATCACACTGACTTCCTCTATAGAAATTGAAAATATAATAAAATTGCTTAAAAGTAAAAGCTCATCTGGATGGGATGACATAAGTAATAAGCTATTAAAACGTTGCTGTTCGGAACTTAGTAAACCCCTTAGCCATATATTTAACTGTTCACTAGAAACTGGAATATTTCCTGAAAGAATGAAACATGCAATTGTCAAGCCCCTGTTTAAAAAAGGAGACAAAAATTTACCATCAAATTACAGGCCTATATCGCTCTTAACTTCATTTTCAAAAGTATTCGAAAAAGTTGTATATAACCGCATAGTTTACTATCTTAATTTGAATAATATTCTTACACCATCACAATTTGGTTTTAGAAGTGGCATGTCTACTGAAAATGCTACATTTAAACTCACCACAGAAATACTGGAAGCGCTAGATAAAAAGAAATATACGTTGGGAATTTTCTGTGACTTAGCTAAAGCATTCGACTGTATAAATCATGAACTATTAATTGAAAAATTGGAACATTATGGAATAGATAATTTAACACTGAATTGGTTCAAATCATACCTGTCTGATAGAACTCAAAATGTCGTAATAAATGGAAACAAATCTAATCCCTGTGGAGTACCACAGGGATCAATACTAGGACCTTTGCTATTTTTAATTTTCATCAATGACTTGCCACATAACTTAAGTGACGAAACAAAGGTATTGCTTTTCGCGGATGACACTAGTGTTTTTGTAACAGGAAAATCCCAGGAACAACTGGCAAGAGTAGCTACAAAGGCTTTTCACGAATTAAATATATGGTTCCAAGCCAATAAAATGACGCTTAATATCGAAAAAACCCACTTTATTCAATTCAGAACAAAACAAAGATGTACCCAAAATCTTGTAATTAATTACCAAACACAAAGCATAGAAGAAATTAGTAATATCAAATTTTTAGGATTACAAATTGATCAACATCTCGACTGGAAGTCACATATTGAAATGATAATTCCAAAACTAAGTTCAGCATGCTTTACCTTAAGAGTCCTGAATCAGGTATTAAAACAGGATGCCTTACGCATGGTGTATTTTGCAAATTTCCACTCGATAATGAAGTATGGAATCATATTCTGGGGTAACTCGACCCATAGGGAGAAAATATTTAAGCTACAAAAGCAAGCAATTAGAATAATGTGTGGAAAGAAAAGGAGAGAATCATGCAAACCGCTCTTTGAAAAATTAAAAGTCCTCACTCTCACAGGGGAGTATATATACTCTGTTATGTGTTATATGGTAGATAATATTGAGAGATTCCAAACTAATAGCAGTGTTCATGAACATATTACTAGAAACAGAAATGATTTACATAGACCGGTTAATGCATTAAAACTTTTTCAGAAAGGCGCTTATTACTCCGCAATACAGATATACAATAAGCTTCCAAACAACATTAAATTATTATGTATTCAAAGAAAAAGCAAATCCTTCAAAGGATCTCTCAAGAAATTTTTAATGACTCACACCTTCTACAATATGGATGAGTATTTCCAGTTTGAATAAGTTTATAGTGTAGTATATTATATATCATTATTTATTACTTGCTTGTATATTGTAATCTGACGTGTTCTATATCCTTGAGTCCCACTCAACACAGGATCTACAGAACGAGATAACTACATCTACATCTACATCAACATCAGTGAGGTTAGTGGTAGGGTAAACGTGGAAGCTAGATATTTGATAACGTGGACGTGTTGTAAAAGGTGACAGGTTTTGAGAATGACAAACTCTCTCCGACTGGCTTGTTGTGAAGTCTGAAATGAAACTGCTAAAAATTGAAGACTTCTTGTTACCTCTGATGAGCAAGTGTAACCGAGACGTCTTGGTGGCAGCAAAACTCAGATTGTCGCCCAGAAATGCTGAAATTAAGTGTAATTAAACATTGATAGCCGTAAATTCAAGGTTATGTTATGCTTATGTTTTCATCGTATTAATTTTCAACTTTATTTAGGCCAAAACACCAATTTTGCCCATTTTTATAAATAAATATATTAATAATATTTTTTAAGTTCCTCTCTGTCTCCATTTTATTTTTGTTCTTGAATTGAGAAATTCAATATTATCAAAAGGCAATATAGATATTATGGTATCATCGGAACTAAAATATCGGTTTAAAACTATCGAGTATCAAAAACAAAGTACCGATATTTCGATAATACTGATATCGATTTCCCATCCCTAGTTAGGGTTATAAACACACATAGAACTAACACATATAAATTAATTTAAGACAAATAATTAAGTGGATGAACAGATGCCAGAAATAAAGGATAGAAAAGCAGAGATGCAACATGTTTTAGTAAACAGTTTTGTCAGTGGCTGGGAATAATTGACTTCACAATGGTTTGAGATCGCACTGGAACAGCAGGTGGAATACTCTTACTTCTGGAAATAAATCCATCTGGTTACTCTAGTTAAAAAAAAAAACATTGCAGGTAACTTTTAAACTTGCCTTGTCCAGCAATAAGTTGTGTAAAATCATAATTTATGAGAAATACTATGAAGAGATGCGATCAAAACCGGAGGGGAAAAAATAATTATCTTGTTAGTAGCCCATTTAAACTGCTTAACCAGATGTTTTCTACTATTTCTTTATAAAATTTTAAAAATTTGAATCATGTTCATTGGAAAAAAGAAAAAAGTTTACTTGAAAGCATCGTAAGTACTTATAAGTTTTTGAATACGGATTTGTTACAGTGGTGGCGGGACTCTGTCGCATCGTAAACACTGTAAGTAGGCATAAAAATTAAGGACACAGTCAGGGCGCTCTGTGTAGGACTTCGCCGCACTTATATTTTTTATAATTATCACGATATTTTATTTGAATATAATTTTAGATTCACACGTTCATGGGATTTAACTATGAACGTCATATAGGTTACTAACATTTATAGTAGTATGCTGTGCATAGTTACAGCAGCAATTACAATAAGGAGGAAAGAATAAAATAGTGCTGTGCTAAAAGGAGAAAATTATGCCACTGAGTGGTATAAAATTATAACACTCCAGGGTAATCAAGTTTGATTCCTTCACATGGAAAACACTTTTAGTTAAATACATTTGCATATGATTATTAAATAGACTCAGTTTCATAAAACTTAATAAACCAAAATTCACTACGCCTTTTTAAATGTGAAATTTCTTTCGGTGATTGCAAAATTCGTCATACTTGGTGGGTGAAAAGATTTCCCTTAAGTTGGCAGCCCTGTACCAGAAAATCAATAACAGGTGTTTCTGCGTTCCAGTGTGACTGGCTTCATGGTGCGTAATTCACTACAAAAATGTAACATTTGAATTATTTCACAAATTTGAACGACTGTCTAAAAATGTTTTTATTTTGCTCGTAGAATTGATACACGCTCGCCCTTATAGGCTCGTTTCGCAACCTAACCTAGTCGCAAAATAAAGTCTCCTTTTTAACACTTAGGTCATAACTATGTTACCTCATAACTTAGGCACAATTTTACATATTCAGCCCATCGTCACAATCGTAGGTGAAAAGTTGTTAACATTACCAGGCTCACTAATCACACTAGACGTTCTCTTTAACTTAAGAAAGTAAAAAGAGCTGGGAAATATAGGTATCCACGCTTAAGACCTGAAGCGTACGAGGCTTACATTTGAGAGGTCCGGGATTTGATCCTCACGGCTGCAATCCTGAGTAAGGTTTCTATAGTTTTTTCGGTACTGGAAAATGTTGAACGGTTGTCGGAACAGTGAATCATATTAACACAGTAATCGTCGTAAATCGAGTTCCACGTTCAACTCCATCCTAATTCCGTTATTGTATTAGTTTACAAGAATGAGTTGCAGGTAGGCAGGTACGTAGATCAGGGGATCGCATGCAGCCCGCGAGGCATTTTCGTGCGACCGGCGAAGTCAGTTTTAATTGTTATTTACGAAACAAGCGTGAGTAGATGTGTTCGCGAAACAAGGCCCTAAGGTCGAATATACCAATCCTACGAGCTATTTTTAAGCAATTGTTAACATTACCGAAAAAATAATTTTATTTCGCACCGTGCATCCATTTTGGGAGCTTTCCAGCTGTCCGTGAGCTGTCCTGCCATCGAGTATGCATTTGCGCAGACAAAAGTTATTGATTTTCTGGTGCATGGCTGGCAGTATGAGGGATGGAGTGGACACCACTTTTCAGCCACCAATTAAGACTATTTTTGTGACCAAATGCACCGTGAGAAATTTTTCATCTAAAAATGTGTAATGAATTTATATCTAAAAAAAAGCATCATATTGAGTCTAATTAATAATCGTATGCAATTATTATTAACTAAAAGAGTATTTTCCATGTGAGTGAAATCATATTTGTTGACATTGGAGCGCCATAAAGACTTTATAGCACTAGTGTGATCATATGCAAGTATTACTTCGTGTGTCTTGTGTTAGAAATTCTACTTTTAATTCAAGATGTCTAAAAAAAAATATATTTTTAAAAGCCTATACTTTTTATTAAAATATATAAGTAAATATTCAGTTTTAGTGAAATAAATTGTAAGCACCGGTATCTGATTAAATGTCTAATTGTATTTTATAATTCCATTGTTTTCTTGCCTGGTATTAGAAAAAGAGTTGAAGTTAATTTTTGTGTGAAATACTGCTACGTGAATAAGATTACTTGAAGGTAACAAAATAAAGTTAGGCCTATACATAACTTTCATAAATTTTCCTTATTTTCACATTATTTACAATGTCGAATTTTATCCCGCAAATAATGTTTGGTCCAAGTCAACGCCTTGGAACAATATTGGCCCTCGAATCTTCTAACGTAGGAAAACCACTGCAGTAGATTATTAATTCAGTCCTTTTTTCTTGTCTGTACAAGCCCTTTTATTGCACCACAAATAGAGGAGCTAGGATCATTTTCAGCGAATACATTTTGACGGCAATAGCAGCAAAATGAAATCACAGCTTATTTGGATTTGAGCCAGAAAGTTTCCCTTCCAGCTAGAATTGAACTCCTGTCCACAGCTGCACGAGAAAGAGGATCTTTATGCTTGTTTCTTTTACGTCACACTCTTAGTTTTCTGTTTTGAAGAATGCGTGATTTACAGGGATAACGACTGTACAAAATTAGTATTTCGTGTTTTATTTCCAAACTGTAACGATGGGCATTTTTAGAAAAGCATCGTTATTGAGCGGTCGTTGTTTTACATTTTGGGTGATAGGGATTGAAAATTAATTGCGGGAAAAGAAATGAACAATCAACTTTCATAAAAACCAAATCGAACCAAGAAACTTTTTTCGCGAACGCTGATTTGTTGCAGAGTCATTATGCCTCTAAAATTAAATACATTCTTCCACGATAGTATTTTTCACCTATTTCACGTTCATGCTATCATGGTTGATACTTGAACTTTCTGCACCCAGTGCCGGTATCCTAACTTATGTGCCTCTTTCGCCCACTTACATGTGCATCGAATTTTTAATATTATTGCAGACATAGAGTATAATCATATTTGTTAGTTAAATTTTACAATTTTCAGTTATATTTTCGTCTTGAATTGCTTCCTATTTCTTATTATCGACTCAACGATTTCATTCCCAGCATCTAAGTATGCCTGCGGTGTATCGATCATCACCAACATTAAAATAGTACTATTTTTAACGTTGGTACACCTACCAACTTTATAACAGCTGTTGTCAAATTATTTTCAATGTTATTAGCTAAATCGATGTCGAAAAATATTATGCAATTCTCATGTTTTAATAAATCCCTTATTACAGAATATCGGGAATTGAAAAAAGACTTTCCTTCGCTGAAATTAAAATGTGTGGACAATTTTCCGCCAAATTTTCCGCTTTTAGAACTTCAGCTTTATAAACGACAGAGAGAGCGATCCAAGAATACGGAAAAGCTTGTCATTAATGGTTAATCTACTTTGTGAATTATTATAATCTGTACCGGTAATTAATGATTAACTAATTAATAAACTAACCGAACTATCAGTTTAAGATAATCTTATTGTAACTTATAGATTAACAATTAATGACAAGCTATTTCGTATTCCTAGATCGCTCACTCTTTCGTTTATACATCTGAAGTTCTAAAAGTGGTAAATTTGGCGGAAAATTTTCCATGCATTTTAATGCTAACATTCAGCGACTGGAAACATGAAATTCATCAATTTCCTCAGCTCGTCTTTTCAAACTATTAAGCACTATTAAGAGCCATGCGATTTGAAGGTTACTACTACTCGATGCTCATCGTGCCTAATGTAGCAGTTTGTGAATTACTCGCACGGGTCCAGTAATTACCACTGATATTATTAGAAAGGTGGTGCCACACGTCGCAGTTTAGTGTTGATTAATGCTGCGGATGTGGCGATACACATTGCAAGGAACAGCTTCCTTTCAGAACTACATTTTTAGGACAGACGAAAATAAAAATGTTGGAATGTGTACGCGCTTCCTTCACGTTGCAGCCAACCAAATTCATACGACTCTATATCAGATTCGGTTTGATGCAATTTTATTGCAAAATAAATTCCCTTCACCATACTTTGTTGCAACTGTTGTGAATTTTCATTTCCATTCCATGACTCATAACCCCAGGAAGTAAAATAACGCTTCCTTTTCCATTAGGTCCTAATAATTCTATAGACCCCGGGTTCTATCTCCGGTATCTCCTAGGATTTTTCTGAGGTACAGAGGCTTGGAACGGGTTGCACACGGCCTCTTGATTCAAATTGAGAATCAACGGCTTCGGTCGACGGAAACCATAACTAACTGTATGGGAGTCAGCATGATGCCCACATTCACTCCAGTCCTGCTATCTACCTATGGCAGATGACTCAGTGGTCGGATGGTAAGCCTATTCCCTCCAGGGATGCAGCACCACAAAGTTTACTAGCTATTAATTTATAACTATTTTAAAGGTGGTAAATATATTACCTTATCGATCCAAAGAATACAGCATTTTTTATTCTGCCCAGAAAAGAAGAGTTATTATCAGGCTTTAAAACTTAGTGCCCGATCGAATATGTTAACAGCAACCGTACTTTACAGACTTTGCTCGGCGTATGTGCTAGCTACCATGTGCTAGTTCACGTGATAGTACACAAACCGGAATACAGGTATAGGAAGACCACAAAATAACTTATCATTCTCTAAACTCACATTACAAGCATGCAAGACGATACTGTACCCACAACCACAAAATAAGACTCGCTTTAGTTTTCCCTCATACACATAATAATACTATTTTATTATACAGACTACAATAAATCAATATCTTAGTACAACTTACGGTTATGTTGTTTGCTCAATGTCTCCTTCCGTATTTGTATTAAGTGCGTTACAATGCGTTAAGTGCGTTTTGTGTAAAATAGTCCCTCCCAAATGTTTCAATATATGTTTGCGTTTTAGAACACTTTACTTTCGGCATGCCGAACACGTATTATAAATTTATAAACACGCACAATGAGAAAGTACATTGTTGACCAATTTGAGAGCCACCGTACTACGAGCGTATTCACTTCTCAGTACTGCTATCAATGACTGTCTTATCAGCCTACGCAATCACCCCCCACCCCCTATACCCAGGTTGTTGGTAACCGGAATCATCTCCATCTGTGGGTTCGGGCACTAAGTTTTAAAGCCTGGTTATTATCAGAGCGATGCATGAATTTTGTACGGAACTGAAGAAAATCATTGCTGGCACCGTTTTCATGAAATACCGAATATGCATAGCTATGTTAGCTTTGAATCGCTTTTATATATGAGGAGTGGACATTCAAAACGCTGTTAATCCTGTTAGTCCTTCGCCGCTGGACAATCAAAACGCTTTTTTGTACAGTAGTTTTTTGCGTTTTTTGACAAACAAATAGTTGTGCAATAACTGCGTTTTGAAAGTCCACTCATATATTTTATTTGTAAAAATAGTAGCTTTTAGAACAGGGTGTCCACATTGTAGAAAGTCAGTGAAAGTCAAGGAAATATAATTCGGTTAAGGAAAGTTAGAGAATTATGTAAAATAAAAGAAAAAGGTCAGGGAAATGTTTAATAAGTATGTAATAGTCAGGGAAAATAACTAGCCCCTGTCATACCCAGACTGTGTAAGGAATGTTTTTCAGTGCTTAAGCTAATAATTTTTTATTTTTTATGGGGATGGAGAAGGCTGGATTTTTTGTTCGTTTTGTTTACAAAGAATCTTGAAAACATCGATTCTTGTGGTCAGGGAAACGCAAGTTTCTGGTCGTGGAAAGTCAGGGAAATGTATGTTGACATTTCTGTAGATACCCTGAAAAAGTTAAAGTAATGTAAAATAATCCCTGTGTAGGCCGTGGACCCCCTTAGGATTCCAGAAGGTTGAAACTCCCGGTTATATATATATATATATATATATATATCTTTTATCCTGGTACGAGACGAGTCGACCCGAGGGCATATTGTCACTACAAGGATTTGTCAAATTAACATCCCAGTGACCTTATTGAGGTTCAAACCCGTGTTCCGGCTCGTATTTCAGTTCATCAAGCAAATGCACCACAGCGTATCCCGTGTAAAGTGTTCCAAGGAGCTTGAGCTTCGGTACAAGAATGTGATAAGGTTTTCTGCTTCACGCATCGGCTGTATCTACCCGTAAAATTGCTCCCGATACTAACTTATGTTCGAGGCCAGCTGGTCTTAGGGCCATAGTGCCACCTCATCAAGGATGGAACAGCAATAAAAGTTGCTGTTCAGCAATAAAAGTAACCACAATAAAAGTTGTGGACATGAAAAGTTGGCCTAATTTGTCATGAAGCGGGTAGCAATTGAAAAGTGTTGCAGGTAATTTATTTTTACAAATTACATTATAATATATAAACTTTTATTTAAAAAAAGCTGTTCAATGGATTTACATTAAATTTTTTGTGACTACTGTTGAATAACGCCGTTGACATCTGAACTTAAAGTTTTGAATCTATCGTCATTGATTTTCTCATATAACAATAAAAGGCAGAAATATATTTTGAATTTTGAAAAATTCATATTTTTTCCTTACAAACAAATACTAGGCAGTGTTCCAAATAATTAATTTTAATTAGTTTGCTATAGCCTTGTCCTCAAACCTTCATAATTTCATAACAATCACTCCCATAATAATGTTCTGAGAAAAAGAAAACTTGCTTTGATATACATGATTTTCAATCATTTAAAAATATAACTATACACATAAGTACAGTTATTACTTGGTGATAATTACTTAAAATTTTAATGGAATTGATCAGATGTTTTTGGGATATATTATTGAAGTACAACCTATGTTAACCTCCCCCCCCCCCCCTTAAACTTACTATACAAAGTTGTAAGATCTGTTGGGCACTGTTGACTGTGCTCAGATACCGAGGGTGAGAGTGTGATTCACATATATAGCCCGTGCGTCATTCCCCCTGCCCCCTGCCCCCTGCCCCCTGCTGCAGCATGTTTAGTCTAGAAACGTGAATGAAATATGCCGTGCCAAGCGGCTGTGCCATAATACAATTCCACAGTATTGATTATTTTTATCGTTTCAATAGCAATGAGAATGTTGGATTGACTTTTGAAAATAATTTTTGCAGTACTTCAAATTCTGTGGATGCCTCTCATAAAAATGTAGCATCAAAGAAAGTTTAAACTTCTTCGCGGGATATCAGCTGAGAAGATCGAGCTCTGACTCCGTTTCAGATCCCAGAGGATGGAATCAGACCTGGAATCTGAAAGCTGGGAATTTTATAAAACTTCGACTCTGCTGATAACCCAGGAGATAGACTCCAAATCTGGAAGTTCTGAATTTTATGAAACTTCGACTTGGCTGTTAACCCAGAGGATGGACTCAGACCTGGAAATTTTGGCCATACCTTTCTAAATAGATAATTATGAAATAACTATAATAATGTTGGTATGATCATTTTTCCTTAATGATGTTCCATTAGCCTATAGGATGTAGTGCATCTACTCAGAAACAAAACTGTAACACCATTTATTGCATTTTGATGGCATAAAGTATTTTTAAATTACATTTACAAACTTTTCAAGAAGTTATATTCGTAGTAGCTATGATAGGAATATTGTTTCTCTATATTAACTTCTTTGTGGACTGAAATTAGTAAATGTCAGCACATTGAATGGCTCAGCCCACATAGTTAATATACTTATATAATAATAATAATAATAATAATAATAATAATAATAATAATAATAATAATAATAATAATAAAAATAAATAAATAAATAAATAAGCCCGTAATATCGCTAGGGAGCAAATGTAGAATTTGACTAATATACGCCCACTCCTGTAAGATTAAACCTAACGCAAATAGATTTTAGATGTGTCCTATTTTGTTTTAATTTATTTTTCGGCAGGGTCTATAAAATATATAGATCTCTGTAACACAGCATTTGTATAAATTGTACACAAACAAATTGAACATGAACGGAAATAAAATTTAAATCAACAATGGAAAAACAAATCTGATAATATCTGAAGTAAACAAATTATCGCTAGCTTCCGCATGTAAGAATTGACAAAATTTATCAGGAATTTGTGTGATTTTACTATATTCCAGTATTATTTTTTATTTAAAATAGTAATAATAAAGATACATCACAGTATGATTGGAATATATTGTCATGATTAGGAGCATTTCTTAAAATCATAAATAGCAGCTATAATATTGTTTTTGTACCCAAAATAATTCCTGGAATAACAAAAATATCCCAGTTAGTATTGGAAAAGTTAAACTACATATTATCACAGCTGTCTTCAACCCACAAACACAAGTAGCTTATAACAGTAAAAATACAAAACAATATGATTAGGATATATTGTCATAATTACAAACATTTCTTATAACCAGGGCCCGGATTCTAATGACATGTCATCTTTTTATTGGTACTGCATAGACATTGCCAACTTGTAGATAAATCCTAATCATGGCCTCTAGATTATAGAAATACATTTTTATTACGTCATTTTTTGTAATTTTATGCAATTTTACATTTTTAGGGCATTTATTTCAATTTTAGGTCATTTGTTTCTTTATGTATTTACATTGTGTGTGTTAACTTTTTTTCGTCGCTAGCGGTGCTGACTTTGAAGTGTTGTTTGTTTAATGCAAGAAGGAAAAATTCGGCGTTAAGTGTCGGAAATGAGAATCAAAGAAACGCATTTATTTTGTATTATATTACTATTGTTATTAGATTGACTTGGCACCAGAGTTTGCCACCTGCTTGGATTTGAGAGTGCAAACTACTGCTTACCCTCAATAAACAACAATATAATCCGGCAGACCACAAAAGGAAATGCCGAATTTTGACTCGCCAGTGCCTCAGTGCCAGTATAAATTTCCATGAGAAAAGAACATTCACAACATACAGTTATTTACAGTTTTTAAAATTATGTACAAACTAGTCTATAACTTTGTGTGTACAATAATAAATATAAGTTTTTAGGTCATTTTTTATAATTATTAAGTCGTTTTCTTTAAAATTCAGGGTCATTTTATAGGTCATTTTTCAAACAATTTTAAGTCATCAGAATCCGGGCCCTGCTTATAACAAATTAAGTTTTAACAACTTATGTCTTTGTACCCAAAATAATTGCCTTAATTAGTCGTGCGAAGGTTAAACGTTTCACCGCAGCTGTCCTTAGTGGAAGTTCGCAACTGTAATCACTTGAACATCAAAGTGGAAAGGCAGACAGACACAATGTGATGCTTGGCAGCCGAACTCTCCAGAGACGGACGAGTGGGTTGAAACCAAAGAGGTAAGAGGTGTGCTTTGGCGAATGTCAAAACAAGAGACCTCTTCACTCTTGAGACGTTTAGAAGGCATTAAGGAGATAACCAGTCGTGTTGAAAAACCAAGGTTACGAGCTATTCCCTGAAATTAGTCAAAAAGTGAATTTAAGAAGTAAGGGAGAGCGACCGGTGACCGACTGATATTGTAGGTCACGGGTCGCCAAGCTTTTCGTAAAGGGGGCCACATTAACCGTCAGAGAATGATTCGCTGGTCAAGCCACAAGATCAAGTTGGGAACAAAAAACACGCAGGCACAAAGCTGACAGATCAGATTAGTTTTCGAACAGCGTTTTATTGAAATAACATCTACACTTGCATAATTATTATCGGATGTATTTAAATACTTAACAAAATAATGATCAGTCCTTCATTCATAGTCTCATGAGAATTGAACTCATAGGCAACATATATTAACACTTGTTACATGAAGTATTTTATGTTAATAGCAGTTTATATTCAGTGAGAAGAAAGATGCTGACTCTTCTGTTCTATAGGCCTGATTGTAGATATTAGTGCTCTCTATCAACAAGACGTTCATGTTCTAAATCTTCATCTATATTTTGATATACACTTATATTAGTTCTCGTGAAATGTTGAATAGTTCGTTTCATAATGCCTGCGATTATTAGGCCTATATTCTTTTAACATAGCAACTGATTAGTTAAGGTCAGGCATATGCTTTATTTCTCGTAGTTTCTACCATAAAATAGTTCAAAATCCATTGTTGTTCAAACACATGACATTCACTGTCAACTTTTCTCTTCTTTCCTTTCCTCGTCGTGATTAAAGTATTTTAAATACATGATAAGAACTTCACACTAATAAATGGTTGTTAATTAACTCAGAACGCTGAGAGAGCAACATTACTTATTTACAATATTATTGTTTAAATCTATCATTTTGCGACACTGTACTGCAGGGGTGCCACCTCCCGTCCAAACTTCATATCACTCCAACCTCATGAAAAGTAACCTTTACAAATAGTGCAATAACAGTAGGCCTACACCTATCATGAAACTTCTTCCCAAAGAAAAGGTATTACTGTATCTATACAATAAGCGTCTGTCAGATCAGAATTTTTAACATAGGCAGACATAATGAAGGCCTAAATGATAAAACATTGAATGATTTGGACGAAGTCTTTTACGTCGGCAAGCCGGTGGCCGGTCGGTGAAGCGTAAATCTGTGAAAAGCCGGTTTTTTGTGACTGAGAGAATTATTGTTATGGAAAAGGGGATAATTTTCGTGTAATTTTCGTGAATGTACTCTATGTTCTCCACATCTACTTAAAGTGGTGTACACTGTTTTAGCTATTCCTCCTAGTAGGCCTAATGCTTTTCTTGAAAGAACATTTAGCATTATGAAAAATCTACGGAGCCCTGAAACAGATTTGGTGTGAACTTTTACGGTTAATTTTCACCAAGAAGTCGTATATTCCTACCATCCTAAGATCACGGCTGTTTTGTTACGTAGCTGATATTATTCCACAGCCTTGTAAGTCCACACTTGGACCGAATGCAATTGAACCCCAGACTCCCAACCACAAGAGTAATACAACTGAAAACAATAAAAGTATTTCCCCAGACAGGCAGCTGCAGAAGCAAGGAATGTATAAAGAAAAATCTACTATTGTTGTATTGGCACTCATACAATACTATATATCTATCTGCAGTGTCATATAAAGAACATAAATGTCATGTCTCTTGTCGCGTTATTATCTGTGTTGTCATCTACTACGATCAAAATTTGGTTTACTCCAGATTTATAACTCATCTTTCTTGATGCCAAGCGGGCCTGAGGACCGGTCACTTAGCCAAAATTTAGGCTTCGCATCTTTAGGCTTGTTCCCTACTGTTTATCAGGGACAAGATTATATGTTACGTGCCTACAGTTAGAGTAATAAAATGTTATAGTGCCTGTATGCACCTATTCTTTCGTTACGGTCTACTTTTGCTTTTCTGAACCTACATCAGCCCTTTTCCCCAAAACAATACATTTTATTTTAATAATAAATGGACTTTATATGCCAAGGCTTATTGATATCCAGTACAGTTTGGCGATACTGACAAATATATTCAAGCGGATGACAAATTTAATCTAATTAGTTAACATTGCAAAAATAAATTTCCACATATTTAAAGAAACCATTAAAGTACATTACTCATATTTATTTTTGTTCCAGAGCATGTGATAAATATTGCCTTTATGTAATTTAAAAGTGGTAATTTCACGAACTTAAGCAGTAATGTTATTTCATACAAATTATCATACTCCGTTCACTGGTATTTGGACTTCGTGTTTTGGTGAAAAACTGTTCTCAGATTATCATGTGTCAGAGCCGTTTGCTGTATTGGTGCTAGTTATGAATAGAGACCGGATTTTAAAGGGAAAATTTTCACTCAAAAGAGGAAGAAAAAAGGGAAAATTATTGCCAAATAATAGTGGGGAAAAAAGGAATATAAAAGTATAAGAGAGTGTAAAAATTCAACAGAGAGATACATGTTTGTTTTATGTTTTATTTACTTCATTAGAAATGAGTTGAACTTGATAACGTTTAACATTTCCACATTCTTAAATATCAGATTCTGTCTCTTTGAGTGTAAAATATCTTTGTACAAAGAAAATAACCTCTCAACGTCGACGGAAACCAATGGCGAACTTTGTTTGAACTTGGAATTCCAAGTGGCATACAGTTCAGTCTCCAAATTCGGGTTTCTAAGTAAAGCCTTTACTTGCTCTACAGCTGCTGATTCTGCATCATCTAATGACTGAAGAAATTCCTTGATCTTGTTGAAATTCTCACAGAGGAAAACAGCACACGAAATCCATGTTCCCCACCTTGTTATAATGGGAAACTTAGGCAATGGCAAGCCTGTGATTTCCCTGTAACGCTCTATTCTGCTGGGAGGAATTATTTTTTCAATGGTGAATCATTGAAAACAATTCTTAATGTTTTCATATAACCAAATACTGGGTAATTTACGAAATTTTCAAAATAAATTAGCAAAAAAGATACTGGAAAGGGAAAGTTCCTAAAAAAAAAAAGGGAGATGAGCCTAAAAAAGGAAAAAAATAGGGAAGTTAAAACCAGGTCATTTGCTGTTGAAACTTACTCAGTAATGCCCTGTTCAATTTTATCAGGTTTTGTGATGAAATATTAAAAAAGGAATTCCCTTTAAAATCCGGTCTCTAGTTATGAAACACAAGGTTTGAGTTTACCGGCATGCGTGCAATACGGGCTCTTTCAGACTATTCGCGACACTATATTCCGCAGATATTTGTTTTCCATAATGCTTTCTTACGAGAAAGCGACTGATCCATTCAGACTCAGATTTCTGGACAAGAAAGCATTATGGGAACCAAAATATATGTAGAGTGGAGTAGCGTGGTGAGAAAAGTTTGAAAGAACCCTTAGAATAGACCAAGTTGCTCTGACATTTGACAACCGGTTTTTCCAGGGAAGCTCGATCAATGATTAGGGTTCTGATAATTTATTAAAAAAGAACGGGATATTAGCGTTTACCGCTTGGAAAAAAAACCCGTACCTATTGTAAAAGCGGGACACGTTAGAAATGAGAAATGCATAATCCTGTATTATAATCATAATCTCAGTTACAACGAATAAAATAACAGAATTTCAAAATATCCTTCATTAAAGCATTGTTATTAGAATTACCAACTTCTTAATATAACTCATTCAAGTTTCATGAATTCGTCACCAGGAGTGCTGTATATTTGAAATAGAATAAATTCTGTAAGTCTAATGCATTGCTTTTAGGAAGGATACTAACTTAGTACAGAAATAAGTGGAGCATTTGAAACAATCAATACAATGAAAATTTAAAACAATAGGGCATTTACCGTCAGATAAAAGCCTATTTCATAAAATCGTCGTGGCTATAGGTTATTGGCTGCTGAAACTTATCTTTTTTAGGACCCAAAGATATATCTACGTATATGACTCATTCTCAAGTAAAGTCCAAATGACGTCTTACTTTTGAAGATTCGCCACATACGGATAGGCCTATTGGCAATTGCAACGCCTTATTTACATTCATAGCATGTCAGTTCCGTTCAGTGTTATTGTGTGAGGTCACTGTCTCGACGAACGAACGGGTTGAAATGTTTGAGAGTTCGGACGGTAATTTACTGACCCGGAGAAATATATATATATAGGCCTACTGTATCGGGTCGTTAACCGGGTGGTTCTTCTCATCTTGCGGATTGAGAAATTATGCAGTACCGTCCAGTGTTCGAAGCGAGCCGATATGTAGCCTATACCGCTTCTGGAGTTGTTTCGGGTTGGCACATTTTTGGCTAACATTTGTCCTAATTGTTAATTAAATGCTCTCTTACTCTTGAGTGCTATGCATGCTGGGAGGTCGGCCCTAGGATCGCGTCCTATTAATTGTATTTGTATCAACTGCAGAATGTGGAGCATTTAGTGGAATGACAATTTTTCTATCGCCTTCAAGAAATCAACGTTAGATGTTAACAGTAATTAGGCCTAACGTAACTCCCATAAATATATTGAATCCGGATAAATATATTAAGTTACGGCCTAGGCGAGGGTGCAGATGAAATCCAAAATACTGAACTTGCAGGAATGAAGCCAATATGGGGATTTAGGCTTCGGCTGGTGAATTATATTGTTTCAGTACTAGGTGTAACTATAGAACTAAATTGCATATCATAGAATATATGATTTTGACCTTGTTAAAATGTTTTGACGCATTTTTTATGCCAGAGATGCTTGTATAAAATTGTTGAGAAACATAAATCACCTCTGCTTTTTTTTTCACTCGAGCACTTGACTACCGCCATAAACAGTGTCCACTGCGTCGCGTTGTGTCAATTTTGGTCGGCCATTATTTGAACCCTGAACCTTCTGTATTACTTGATGCAAAGAAGATATTAGTCTGTTTTGATAGAAGCAGATGGGGAAACAACGCTAACCTGCATTTTACACACGATGAGAAATTCAGGTCGAATAAAAAAAAAAAATATATATATATATATAATAAGAGTGTAGAATAGAAATAAATTACCGTAGACGTACTTTGTTTTAATATAGAGAAAAGTATCGACAAAATTTTCTATACTTTATCATCATGCTAAAAAACATTAACTATTAAACAGTTTGACATACTTGCAAATAAAAAAAGTGTAAATGTTTTTCTAAACTTGCTAAGGCAAAATAATTTTAGGTGCATAAATGAATCACCAACAAGGAAGGATTCATGCCTGGACAATGTTTTAATTAATTTTAACTGTATAAAATATGAGGTAAAAGTGGTACAACCTTATATGTCAGATCATCTAGCAATAACTTTGAAATTATTTTTAGAGAATTCCAAAGAAAAAACGAATGAAATTAGACGGATTGTAGAAAAAAGATATTTTAGTGACGAAGATTATTTTAACTTCAAGGAAAGTTTAAATTCTTTTGATTGGAATGAACTCCATAAAGGTGATAGCCTACATCAGCTGAGAGCGTTTTTAAAAAATTCTTAAATATATTTTTAAACTTATTTAATATAAATTTTAAAGTGAAGAGAAGGGTAGTATATGCAAAGAGAAGTAAGAAAAGTAATAACTGGTATACATCTGAACTAGATAAGATGAGAAATAAGTTATTGATAATGACTGATATGAATAATAAATGTGTAGACTTTAATTTAGCAAGCTCTATAAAGGAAAACAGAAAGGTTTATAGAAAAGCTCTGAATGATGCAAAAAGGGCAGCAAATCAAACATATATTGATAATGCAGAGAATAAAATAAAGGCTGCGTGGTCCGTTATAAATTCAAAAAGAGGAAAAGACAGTAATAGCGTAACTACATGTAAAATTTCATCTGACGATTTCAATAAGTTTTTCATTAATTCTGTGAAAGATATCACAAATAAAATAGACTCATGTACAAACTCAGCACTAGAGTATCTCAAGGTTAATGTATTAGAGAATTTTACTTTTAGGGACGTGACAATGGAAGATGTTTAAACAGATAATTGATAATGTTTTACAACATTTGACCTTATGCATAAATCTTTGTTTAAGAGAGGGCAAATTCCCTAGATGTATTAAAATATCGAGGGTAATACCTGATAAAACAGCAATTGAATGACTATTTTGAGAAATATAATCTTTTCTCCTTAAATCAATTTGGTTACAGGAGTAAAAAGTCTACAGTCCTTGCAGTTGATTCATTAGTTGAAAAAATACATGAAGCTTTTGAAAAAAATGATATTGCTCAAGCTACTTTGTGTGACTTGAGCAAGGCGTTTGACTGTGTCAAACATGACATCTTATTACAAAAATTAGATATTTATGGTATAAGGGGAAAGGATTTAATTATGTGTAAGTCCTACCTTGAAAATAGAGAACAAGTAGTCATAATAAAGAACAAACGCTCGCAGGTAGCTAAGGTAAATATTGGAGTCCCGCAGGGTTCTGTTTTGGGCCCTCTTTTGTTTCTGATTATGATTAATGATGTGTCATCTTGTAATTCAGCACAAACTGTGGTATATGCAGATGATACTACATATCTAAATACACATACAAATTATGAAGAATTGAGAAACTTGGTACATAGCACAAAACAGAAAATAGAAATATGGTTTAGGAGAAATGGTTTTTATCTAAATGAGAATAAGACACAAAATATTGTGTTTACCCTGAGAAAATTTGATCTAATAGATGATGAAATGAGTGAAAATGTTAAACTGTTGGGTCTGCATTTGGATAAACAGCTTACATGGAAGTGTCAAATAGAAGAAGTTTGCAAAAATTATCTAGGACCATTTTTTTATTGCAGTCCCATAAAGAAGCTGTTCCCAAAGAGTATTTAAGGTGTGCTTATTTTGCATTTTTTGAGAGTGTAATTAGATATGGGCTAATCCTTTGGGGAAGTGGTTCAGAGGTAAATCAAGTACTATTACTACAAAAGAAAGCTTTGAGAGTGTTGACAGGTAAAAGTAAGAATGAACATTGCAAGCCACTGTATATCTCGCTTAGAATTCTGACTGTGGTAAATTTATATATAATGGAGATATTGATGTATATGAAAAAAAAATGTGACTTTGTATAATCGGAGAAATGATGTTCATTTGTATGAAACTAGAAATGCAGAAAAACTAAATACAACAGCCCAAAGAATAATGAAGACCAAGAAATATTATAAAATTGTAGGAGTTAAACTTTTTAATCAATTACCAGTGCAGGTAACCAGTTTACCTTTATCTAGTTTTAAAAGTAGGATATATAATTGGTTAATAAACCATCCATTTTATAATGTACAAGAATATCTAGATGAGGATAAAATAGGAATGTAGAATAGATTCTAAGAATTTTGAACGTATATTTTTATAAATGTGTATGTACATATTTGTATTAATTTTTTTATTTAAATTTTATCCATAGTTATGACATGTCTGATATCAATATGTATTGATTTTATAGACAAATAATAAACATTAAACATTAAACATTATTAATCCTACACTTTTAACGGATTTCCCAGATGTCAGGAACACAGTTTTTTAGAAAAAGAGTGGAGTATGATTTGCATATACTATAGTTTACACAAGCTTAATACTGAAAATGCCTTGTCTTTAATCTCGATCTAAAATAATGAATGTAGTTCTACACTTTCACTACCTTTTTAAGATAATATTCCTCTGAATTTCAAGAACTCTATATCTATATGCTTGTAGATAGATCTCCGTCCGACTTGACTCGGCCAAGGTAAAGATCGGGAGCAATATGAGGAGGTGGGATTTTGAGTTGATCGGTGCCAAACTCTTATTCCTTAAACCAGCGTTTCTCAACCTAAAGGTCCGCGAAGATGGTGCAGATGGTCCGCAGACATAATTTAAAAATATCATAAAGCAAGTGGAAAGTAAAGAAGTAAAATTTTTTTCACATATTTCGTTACAATGACCCGTAATTAATACCCCAAATATTAAGAATATAGGTCTTCTTTTAAAAATGGGATGTAAAATTAGGGGGTCAGTAAAATTTGTGTAGACATTTTAGAGGTCCTCGGGTTCAAAAAGGTTGAGAATTCTGTCCACGGCTGTCACCCCCTAATGCTTGCCTGGAGACGTCAAATACAGTAGACGATATCCAGTCCCAGGAATGATGTAGGCTATTCACGTTACCCAGCCTGTTCCAAAACTACTTTTTTTAACTTTGACAAGGTTGCCACTAGCTAAACCTGTAGTCTGCCACCGGTAGAACAGGTGTAATTAATGCTTACTTTCGTCTAGGGTTCATTTCTCGGGATAGTCCCATTTGTATTTCTTGCATTTTCATGTAGCTTTTCTGTAACGAATAATACACTTCAGTTAGATTGTTCAGTAACAAATTGCATTCGCTACTTTTATATTTAGGATACCGCTGGCGCTTTAACTAAAGTAGTAAATGTAGAACATTTTTCTTGTTACAATTTAGGCCTGCTACCTGGACTCGATTAAAACAGAAATTTCTCCCAATTTAATTTAGAATGTTGGGAATGCGTGAAAACCATTGAAAAAATTCTACTCAGAATTCGATCTTTTCTTTCCATGTATGGTAACTTGCAACTTGAAGCTATCTAGTCATTTCTTGTTTCATGTAACTTTCCATTTTGTTCATTGGTTGTCTTCCTTGTGTACTTAGTTTTACTTGCTGTAATCTCGCGTTGCATGTTAATCATTTTCGAGTGATTTATATATAGCGTAGAGCTTTATCACTGGTACTCACTACTAAATTGCGGTATTTTTACCAGTACCAGTGATAAAGCTCTACGCTATATATAAATCATTAAGATTATTGCTACAGAATGGACAAAACTCAAAAAAAACATTTTCGAGTGTTTGCTTAGCCTATATAATTTCGCGTGTGTGCGTATGTTGGTTTTTCACATCCCTAAACAATGCTTATGTCAAGAGTCTTTGAGAACTGATTGGACATTAATACCGTTTTATGAATTTCATGATAATGTGATATCAATCCGATTCTCTTAGATGGGATTTGTGACAGTCTGGGATCAGTTTTGTGTATAGTAACGGATGAAAAATCATTTTAATTTACATTATTTCGTCTACCTTCATGTTGCGTGGCTGTAATTTTTAATATCAAGTGTTGTTTTAGAAGTAATAACATTGTCGGTACTGTTTTGGAGTGTGAAGTACCAACTGCATGCGTACGCTGCTTCAAGTACTGTGTTTCGTAAAAAGGTTGATGTACTGAAACACATTGCTAGATTGTCCTGGATATTATACCTCTGCGTCCAGGTAGTTTTGCACATTTCCGTCGATACAATTTTTAGAATTCCAAGTACAGTCTTAGACACAAATAGTGGTGCAACGTCCTTAATCCTAGAAAATAGGCACTGCGCGTGATCAGACAGGTTTGCACTCTTGTGATTGTAACGGTGCTCTTCTATTTTGTCTAAGGTGGTACTAAGGATATGAAAGTTCCTGAATGTGTGTAACCGCACTTCGCTTTGTCATTTACAGTAAATTTAGGTTGAATTTGCTTAACTTACCGGCAAGTAGTTTGCCTGTTTTCTGCTTGATACCTCCACAGTCTGGTTATTGACCTGTTTTATGACGTAATTATATAGCTTACTAATGTTAACTAAAGAGTTTATACGCCATTTTTTTTAACTATCCGAAAAACAAATCAGGTTAATACTAGATATGTGTTCAATTACAATTGGTATAATCCAGGAATACTCTAAGTCGATTAATTACATGCACTTTTAACATTCGAGTCAGCTGTTGCTACCATTCTATCATAAGAACATTATAAATGAAAATGAAAGATGATCCATTAGTAATTTTTTTTATTACCAATTAGAATTTTAAATTCTTGGTGTAATCTTAATAAAATTTTATTTCATAAAATGAAATGTGACCAACCGGTTACGACTTTGTAACTGTTTTGCCTCTTCTTTCTTCTTTCTTCTTTCTGTGTAGCCAAAAGCAGTTCATTCCTCCTGAGTTTTGTTGAATATCTTTACTTAATGCTCTCTGAAAATGTCAGATTCAAAGTAGTATTAATAGTAGGGTTCGGATGTTCATGGCTTAAACACCAGAAATATGCAAGAGAGTTTGAACTTAAAAATAGCTAGATGTGACCCCAAACAAAGACAAAGGTCACTGACAGACATCTACATGTTTAACGAATCACATCAAATGCCTATACAGTAGAGTCCCGAAAACTCGGCGTAATGTGGACCGAAGGGTGGCCGAGTGTGAAAATGCCGGGTTATCGGGAAAGGTTTTAACAAAGAATAAGTACGAGTGTATGTATTGGTTGCTTGAGAATACATAAGGCATAAGGCATAAAGCTGTCTAGAATGAAAATTAACTAGCCGACTTTGCAAAAACTGGCTACATTTTTTAAAAGAAATGCATAATATCGTGTTGTTTTTCGCACTACCCTCTGCGTTTTGCACTGCCAGGGTGTGGCCGAGTTATCCGGACTGCCGGGTTATCGAGTGCCAAGTATTCGGGACTCTGCTGTATTATTTATATTTATTTTAAAGTAAAGTTTTGTTTACTCTCTTCCAATGAACGTTCAAAAATGTTAACAAACTGCAATAGAATAATTATCGGCAGAGTAAGGATATTTGTATAATTTTTGTGTGAATGTCTCTAGCCGAACAAAGAATGGCATCCACAAAATTTAATTTTTATTTATCTATGAAACAATTCTGTTGGCTTGTAATTGAAGTCATTTTTAAACGCCATATTCTTAATTAATTCATACAAAATGACAAGGAACGTTTCTTGTATATTATAGACTTTCTTGTCAAAGTTATGTAATTTGGTAAGACCATGTTGAAGACTGTATTGTAAATAGTAACAAATTAAATTGATATAAATGATTCAGCACATTTTTTGTAAAATGTTGAATCTTTGTTGGTTTCAAGGTTGTAAAATATATAATGCACATTATAATACCTAGTATTGTGAAGAACATTTGTAACGTAATACAAAAAGGGCTCCTTAACAGAAAAGTAAATCATTAGTACTCGACAACCTTTTGGCACGAGACGATAGAAGGCAAACAGGATTTTCCCGGCTTCTGCAAGGATACAGCGTGAATATAGTTATGGCAAGTTGGTCCGTGTCAAACTTGCCTTCATGTAAACTTTCATGCATTAAAAAGTAGCTTCTATGTTGAGAACGCCGGGACATGTGGTTCGGTTGGAGAATTTAATGTTATACCGGGATGTTGCCATGGTTCAAATACCGGCTATGGCATTGAATTTTTCAGTCTGACTCCGTCTTTCCAGATAAGGAGTGGTTTTAATGTGACTGCTCTCCATTGTTCTCATATGCATTATAGTCGATTTCCACTCGATGGATGCATAGTGCATACGTTTGTGGTAGCTGGTATAAATAACTCGATAACGGTTAACTGCACAGATATTTAATTGCAGAAGAGAGAAAACAGTTAACTGTTATTTAAACATCTATCGCAGTTACCAGCATTTTTATGTTGATTAACTATGATTTTCTATCTTGCGGACAATACCATATAAAAAGTACGCAGAAGCAGCCACATGATTGCCCATCGTCCACTTTAAAATATGACGAAATGTTTTAACGTTCTTGCACTGAAGCGATGATTCGGGCTGTATTTGTTTATTATTATTATTTATTCTGTTACACTCCAAGTGGGCCAACAACCCGGTGTTAGTGTTGCAAATACATACCAGCTATACATAGTCTACACAGAGTTACACACTATACATGCCATTACACACATTAAATAACATAAACTATTTATACACAGATACCCATATCAGTATATGTATTAATACAAAAAAAAAATTTCATTCAAAATTATAACATATAAAAATATTTAGTACATAACTACATTATACATTATTCATATGCACTGTTATATAAAGATCTGAACATACCTTCACTTTTTCTCATCTCAGAACGTACCGGTATCACACACACACATATAATAATTTTGGCATTAGCAGGAAATGTTTCGAAGGTTTCTGCTGGTAAGTCATTCCAATCTTGAATCCCTCTGTTTATAAAAGAAAATTTGACAATATTATTTGTTCCCATCAATTAAACTGTCTTTTAACAGTTAATAAGATATAAATTGGAGTATTGGTTAAAATGGCGTTATCTTGTTCTGTTAATTGGATAAAAGGTAATGGTTATTTGAGAAATTATTTGTTCATGTATGCGGATAATCCCAGTTCAACTATAGATCTCTGTTTTTGTTGCCGAATTAATTATCTGTTTAGGTTTGTCTTCCATGTGGGGAATATGTTTTGTGTGTTGTACTTAAAATTAAATAAACAACTGTAAAAAATAACAATAATAATAATAATAATAATAATTGCAGCAATGGTAATAATAATTTCTAACGAGGCTTCGGTTCAGTTCATGTAAGCAATATTCCTATTTTACCCACTGCAGTCGGTACCTACGTGTATGGGCATATTCAAGCTATATAAATTTCACTTTGGGTGTAAACACTGTTATATATTGGTTTATTTTGCACTCGCTTGCACTTGGCCACTTTATTCTCTCAAATATTTTGTTTAGGTGAGTGCTGTCCGACATTAAAGCACATTCCCTCCCCCCCTTCTTTCATTTGATCGGGCCTGCGTTTCAAGTGTTCTTACTTTCAAGTGTCTTCAAGATCACACGTGCGTCCAGAAAGAACAGGCAAAGGCTTGAAGCTGTCTCCCTGGCTCAGCAAGTACTTTTCCATTTATACAACTAGTTCAGACATAAACATAATCACGTGTTCCTAAATGTTAACTTAAGAATATACAATTTAGGCCTACTACTGTCCTTAGACGTTTTAGACTGCGGGCATAAAGTTTGACTGTATCTCAAAATGGTTGCGTGCACATTGGCACACGTGCACATCGGCACAATCGCATTTTCGTGCACATCGGCATATTATTTTTATCTTGCAAGATCATCGTGCTCATCGCCACACACCCTTCGTAGGGGTGGACATAGAGGAAAAAGGTTGGAATTACATTATCGTATTGAATGCAATGGGGTTCACAGTAACTGCTAGATAGACAGAAAGACAAACACTTCCTTTTATTATTATAGATACATACTGTGTACATTAATTAATATTTCATTTGTTTCCAATTGTATTGTTTAGAAATCATTCATGAAGTATCTGCTTGCGATTGAATGAGACTTTGAATTAACCTAACCTAACCTAACCTAACTTAACCTAACCTAACCTAACCTAACCTAACCTAACCTAACCTAACCTGACCTAACCTAACCTGACAACCTATATACGATATCAACGGTCGGTTTCCTTAGCCGCGGTAGCTAAGGGGTGCTGCCTTGGAGCCGTGGTGAAGGAGGCTGTAGGTTTGAGTTTCTATGTCCACCCCTGCCCCCAACGTGGTGTGTGGCGATGAGCACGATGATATTGCAAGATAAAAATAATATGCCAATGTGCACGAAAATGCGACTGTGCCGATGTGCACGACACCTCTTAGAATTACCTCTACTCAATAAAATAAATAAAATCAGGTAAACCGACGACAAAAAAATTGCTCCATTACTGTGGATGTTAAAACCCGAACAAATTTTGAAATTACTTTTTAGTTTCAACACATTTCACTCGAAATAATCAGAGATTTACAGCATGAAAAATGATAAATTTACTATATTCTTTAGTGGGATTCGCTTGTTGAGAAATTCACATTTCTAAATTTCGAAAAGCACAGAACATTTTGGCAATTTATTATATTTCAACCCTGGTTAAATAGAAAAGGCTCCTCATTTTCATTTCTGTTACATTGCCCTTACTTAAGGCGATATTTTATATAGACTTGAAGCTCAGATTGTGCTGTCTCAACATCGTCACTTTTATGTGCGTAACACTTTTCGTAGGGTAAATTACAATTCCTCTGAAAGAGACGAATTACCCTAATGAAATGTTGCCTCTTTCGGGACCTTGTTGATTTTTCTCTCTCTTTGCTCTCGTTTTCTGCTACACTATAATATTTGTCTACTTTTCTACCGATAGAAAAAAAATATATATAATATAAGTTATTTATATAAGTTATCAACTTGATATTCTCGGATTACAGAGAACATGAGAGTTAGTGAACCTTAAAGGTCGGACTTAGGAAATAACCTTAAAAAAACAAACAAACAATTGCCTGCAACAATAGGAAACACGAGTGCATTTCCATTCTCTTTTAATTTTGTGACCGGTAGTCTCCTATTTGTGAATGTACAGGTAGTGAAAAAAAAGCGGACCTACTAAAATATAAGTTGCCTAGTGGGTTCTAGGCATGCGCAGTGGCTCATATTGGCAACTTAGATATTTTCCCCCTACCTGTACATTTCTTGCTTAACTCACTGATATAAACCTAGGGATGCTTCATATTGTGAGGTTCTACAGATTGTATGTGTTTTAATTCTTCATATGGATGATACTGCTGTATTACCTTTTTAATATAGACTTAACTTAGCTTATACATGCCTAAATAAATATCAGCGACCTGATAACATGCATTATTACTAATGTCTATCTGCAT
The DNA here is from genome assembly GCA_964059195.1 of Ectobius pallidus. Classification (NCBI taxonomy): domain Eukaryota; kingdom Metazoa; phylum Arthropoda; class Insecta; order Blattodea; family Ectobiidae; genus Ectobius; species Ectobius pallidus. Next base: position 59,429,400 of record CAXKWD010000011.1, read on the forward strand.
AATCTAAGGTATATAATATACTTTTATCTGGGCAGAGGAAATAATGCGAGTTTCAAATCAGTGTTTTTTATTTATTTATTTATTTTTTACTGAGTTTCAGCCTAAATACGTGGTGGTACGTCAGCAGTATTTATTCCGAATTATTACAATCTGAAGGCTGGGGAGCTAATGGGTGGCTCATACCTATAAACTTGTTCTTTCTCGTGAGATAAACGACAGGAAGAAATTTGACTATTTACGTTACCTTAGTTATCAAAAGAATGGACATAGAAAAAATATTTGCAATTGATAAAACGTCGACACGGTGAAGCATTTGCGAGTTTTACAGAAGGACCTGGGTACGATTCCGATACAGGCTAGAGGTAATTGATGAAAAACAGTTCGGCACTCAGTTTCAAAACCATCCACTACTACTTGGACTACTCGGTCAGATTTTCTTTTTCGAAAGCAGATTTTAAGAGCAGACCGTCTTCCGGTCACCTTCCTGGATTTTACTTTTGCTCTTCACAGCTACTTTCATCCACTTTCTTAAGACATTTTGGTAAGTTCTTTTTTATATATATTGGTACTTAATTTTAATCAGTCAGAAAACTGTAATAAATAAGGTTCTATGGCTTCAGTTGGATCATTATTAATAAATAGGGCTAGGATTTAGATGTAATAAAAGTGTGCAAATATGTATATACATATGGGCTAAAAAATTTCAAAATATGAAGTAAAATATGGACTAAATTTTTATAAATAGTGCAAAATAACCTAAAGTTATGTTATCCACCTTGCATAGTTAAAAAAAAGAGTACAATTGAAGGAGCTTAAACATGAAAGTCACGGAAAAGAATAGAATACCTGCCACACAACAATTTAAATGTCACAAAACGAAATTGTAATGGTGATGTTTTACCTGGGGGGGGGGGCGGCTTATTTTAATCTTGTGCCGAGTTTTGCCTAATTGTGAAGCAGTTTGTTAAATTTTGAAAACCGAAACTGCGTCTGTTGTCTTGAAAATTGCTTCGTACACACTAAAACTCCGCTGAATGGCATAAGAAGTAATAGAGACTATTCTAAACTCTAGTTACCATTTCATAGAAATTCAACAATCCAGCTTTGAAATACACACGGTAGTAAAATAACATTTTAAAGATTATCTGGCAAAAATAATTTCGAAACCATAAAGTATGGAAACGTTTCATCATGTTGAGATGTGCCAGGTTTTCTAAAATGTGTAAAAATATGTACCATATCCCGAAATATGGGCAAATATGGAAAACCGATTATGTCTTAAACCACTCCAAACATCCCAACTCGTAAACAGGTAACGAAATTTTAACTTTAACTAATGTAAAAAAAGTCTTTACTCAGAAATCTGTTAATAAGTAATGTTGCTAGTGTTCAAATTGAAATGTTTCGGTTCTCGAAGTTCAAATAGTATAGAAAAGTGTCGATATTGCGTATCTGTGAGTTACCCTGGATTGAGGACGAATTTTAAGCCCACGATTCAGATGTGACTGCAAATTTGTTACTCTTGCTACAAATCTTAGCTTTGTTGAATAGTGGAATGTAACCGCCGAATCTATAGTCCTCCCCCAAGTAAGCATGCTTACCTACCTATTAATAGGTGGCAGCTATCGACAGAGCTCTGCTACCTGGCAAACCCCTAGCGGTCTTCCAGAACTGTCACCAACACGCTTTCCGTCTGCAAGCCACGTGGCACGAACTTCCCGCGTCAACTTTGACGATATGCTGGAGTTTGCAAACAATGTGAAAATCATATACGAGCAAGCGAGAAGAATGTTGTCGTAGCTATATGTGAGCGACATGGAGGACCCTTTTCACAATTATAAGGATCGCAAATTTAAGGTGCAATTCAGATTTTAAAGGTAAACAAACAATGAAGACCAGTTCCTGCTGTGCTACTGCCGAAGGCGTGCGTAGCAGGTTAAGATGATAGGCGCGGCCAGCTTAACATATTGCCAACATCCACTTTGAATAATACAATGTTCTTATGCTTAAAACTATTAAGATAATCTTTTATAATAGTAAAACTAGATGGTTTTATTCAGAAAATGTTTAGTATTCCTCATAAATGTTCTTAAAAAATACAACTGGTGAAAATGTATACTGATTTCCTCCCTATCATATTGGTTACTATCACAGATATAGAGGAATAGATCGGCAGCGTCGTATCCTTAACTGCAGGTGGCAGTGAAGCCGAGTCAGGGCCGTAGAGGGGCAAGGGAAGCAGTGCCGACGCCATATTGGTATCACCAACGTGTCCGCTTAAGCACAACGTATTCATTACGGAAAATTGTTTTTCTTCCTACATAATCCCGAATTTATACTAAAATGGTGAACCACAGTGTTGTTTGGGAATCCCTGTAATTTCAAATACATACTATACCACTATATTGGTGGTCAAATTAACATTCATTTATAAATTTGCCAAATTACTATTGCTTAAACTGGGTCTATTACAGCTATTTTCATTCAATACTGGTTTACGAAATAATTGTCTGGGAAAACTGCAGCGAATGCGAAAGCATCTTAAAAAGAAAAACATACTAATTATGAGCCATTCATCCTATAGGGAATCGTGAAGGCCACTCTTTAGAGATCTACAAATATTAACATTTCTTTCAATATATTAAACTAGAGCAACTAACTCATGTGCACATTAATTTTGACCAATACAACACACAAAATACTCGGGAACACAACACAAGAAACAGAGTTGTTAAAATTCTGTTCCCATAGATTAACCCTCCTAGAGCATACGCCACAATACATGGGCATAAAAACACACAATAAAATTTCAAATGAAACAAAAGCATTAAATAGCAGACAATTCAAAATTAAAATTAAAAACTTGTTTTTGCAAAGAACATATTACTCAATCAGAGAGTTCCTTGAATATGAGGTTAACATATAATTATAATAAATTAATAAAAGTGTGCGGGGAATTAATTTTTGGATTTGTTCAATTTTGGATTATTAGATTTTTAAATTTTGGATTGTTGGACTTTATTAATATTAGAATTTGGACTTTTTTAATTTTGAATTTTTGGAATTTTTAAATTTTGATCTTTTAATTTTTTTCATTTGGAATTTAGGATTTTTTTGTTTTTTATTTTTTAAATTTTGGATCTTTTTTATTTTTGGGATTTTTAAATTTTTTTTAAATTTTGGATCTTTAATTTTTTTTATTTTTTGCATTTTTTAATATTGTATTTTCGATTATTAATTTTATTTTTAAATTTTAGATTTTCGTTTTTTTATTTTTTAAATTTTGGCTTATTAGATTTTTCAATTAAGGATTGTTGGACTTTTTTAATATTGGGCGTTTGGACTTCTTTAATTTTGGAGGTTTGGAATTTTTATATTTTTGAACTTATATTTTTTTAATTTGGAATTTTGGATTTTTTGTTTTTGATTTTTTAAATTTTAGATCTTTTTTCTTTTTTAATTTTGGATTTTTAGATTTTTTAAATTTTGGATTCTCGATTTTTAATTTTTAATTTTTTTACTTTTTAAATTTTGGATTTTTTATTTTTTAAATTTTGAATCTTTGAATTTTTAAATTTTGGAATTTTGGCTCTTTGAATTTTTTAATTTTAGGCATTTTTTAAATTTTGGATTTTTAGATATTTAAATTTTGGATTTTTAGATTTTTTAATTTTGGATTTTTCGAATTTTCGATAAGCCTAATCATTGTGTTGATTGTTTTCTGTGCAGTACGTTCCGTCACAGACCCACTAATTTCGTGACGATTTTGAGCGTAAGAATTTCGTGACGATTTTTTCCGTCACGCAACTTTGGGTTAGCTCTCGATTTACTCCTACCGCGGCTAAAGAAGTTTCACTTCAAAAAGTAGTAAAAGAAATCATTCCATTTTCAAGCACTCATTAATAGCATTAGAAAAATAATTACATTAGTGTTAGATTTTCCTTATTTGTAATCGTGATTTACAAGTAGTATAGTGTAGGCCTAAGCTAGAATATTCCTAGTGAGTCACCAGTTTACCAGTCAAAGCTGAATAAATATAAAAGATATGTGACTATAAATTAACATTAACAACATTAACATTTATCCTATATAAGCATCTTCTGTATACAGAATTAAGACTATTGTACTACATGCACTTTGACACTTTTGTTATATCAGTTTACCTGATTTTATTATAAGTTAGTGCATAAGTGTGACGTCTACTGCTGTAATGGCCGAATGACAATAAAACTGTATTCATTCATTTATTTACTGGATTGTGAAATTCCAATTTAAACAGCTTTAAAAAAAATTTCTTGTTTGATTCCCGCGCCCGCTTCCCTTCCTTTCGTCAGATTGTTGGTGATCGCAATATGGCGACGCAGCGAACGCGTTGGCTTCAGTCCCTCCCCTTACGCTGCCGATCTATTCCTCTATATCTGTGGTTACTATGAAGTAGCCATTTTAGCTCGACTGTGATGCATCTACACGGTTGCCATTTACTGCAAAATCCGAACTCCTGCTGGAACCTCCGCTGGCAGAACTCCAAGGGGCCTGCCAGCTGGGTATGGGTAAGCCCCTATAGAGCTCTGCGCTTTTAAGATGGCCGCCGAGAATGAGGTATTATCCACTTCCGGTTATCTCAGAGGCGTGTGTTTACAATACAGTTCTGTGCTTGTGTCTTGTTTTGGAAGTAATTATGCCGATTAACTGCTATGTTTACGGCTGTTCAGCCGTTGCAAACAAAAATTTAGGACTTAGTTTTCCAAAAGAAAGGGCTGTTTTTCAAGAATGGATGATAAAATTACGCCATGGAAAACACCTTCCCAATATTCTCGTGTCTGCAGCTGTCACTTCACAGAAGATTATTTTAATGTTCCGTTGAGCAGTTTTGGCGAGTATTTCATGTTTGTTTAGAGTGATTAAGATATTTTTGATATAGTAGATGTTGAGAAAAATATATAAGCCTATGAAATAATAAGTATACCTGACCAACTGAACCTCTTTTAGGCTCATAATCAAGTTTCATTTCCATGTAAAATTAGTATTTCATCTTTTCATTGTAATTTTTGTTGCCAATTTATTTGGTCATTTATTTTGTCATTTAAGAATGTCAATGTCAATCGAAATTTGTCCCGTAACCGATAAAATTGTCATTCTGTGTTGTAACTGAGTAAAAAACAAACTACATACCGGTACAAATTTTTAGGAAAACATGGGTCCGGGCTTGATGATTTTTTAGAGTAGAATGTGGGCCTAGGCCTAAGGATAGCTTAAATGTATCTGAAAATGTCCAGATTTGTTGTATGCCTGTAATAGAAACTCTTGTAACAAGTAGATCAAAACCTGATAAAGAAAAATGTAATCATAATAGGCCTATAGTTAATTATAACACTAATTTTGTAAATGTAAGGTATCTTAACATTCAAGGTTTTCTTGGTAAATCAGATATGTTATGTATTATGTCATCAGACAATAATTTGGAGGTAATTGGGATGGCGGAACACTGGCTGAGCCCAGAAAATATAAATTTGTCAAATACTCAAAATTTTAAAGTAGCCTCTTATTTTTTCGTAGTCATAAAAAGCATGGTGGTTCAGCTATTTTTATTTAAAACAAATCAAAAGACAATAGCAACTGTACAACTAATCATTTTTATTGGTATTTCGCAGAAGAGGCAAAAATACTGTTTGATAATAAACATCTACATTATGAAGTAGCCCCTCAGAAAATGTTTTGTTAAATTTTATGTGTTGAATAATGATGCCCTTCTTAGTCCAAATAACAAAGTCGCACCTGTGAATATTAGTCAGTAACATCTGTGCCTGTACTTGTGCATAATGTTTCTTATTCACTAACTTGAACTTGATGAATTTTCTAATTGCTAGAGTCCGGTCAGCTTTCACACTGCTGCCTGCCCTATGCTTTTCGAACCAAGTGGTTATGGAGTCTTCCTCAAAAAGTATAAACCGTTCTTTCTTTAATGAATTTATCTTTAAGAAATTTGTCGAAGGAAAGTCGTGGGTACTTTCTGATTCTATAACCTCAACTTCGAATAAGGCAAAGTTCCTATCCGGATTTTTCTCTCGCCTGAGCAACCTGTAACCAAAACAAACAGCGTCGTATATTAGACTGTGTGTTCAATAAGTTATGATACGAAAAAGTTCATGCATATTTGTAAAAAAAACATGAAAATAAATCGTGCAACAGTATACAAAAATATTTGAGACGCAGGCATATTGCACCATATTAGAACAGTTAGCGAACGTTTCAGAAGACAGGTAGCTTTGATTTCTCACCTTGCAATCAACTCTTGCTTTGTAAACTATGAAATATTTGTTACACCATCTTCAGATAACATCCTTTTTAACTCCTTCACTGTAAAATTGGCGAACCGTCCCGAACTCATATTGAAAACACACAAGAATGAGGAAACCGGAAGTTGACAATACCTGAATGTGGAGAGCAGCGCGCTCAAGTGGCAGGAGGAAAAACTACAAAAGCCCAGAGCTCTATACCTGGCAGAGCTTTATAAATCTGACGGTAAGAAGGTTGATAGAGACTGCAATTTCCCGTTGCACTCTTCTTTGCACTCTCTAGTGGCTGTTTACGAATTCTTTCTGCTGCCATCGCTTTACCATATACGTTGTCTCATCTAAGTCTAGTAAAGTTTATTTACATATAGCCAGTTTAATGAATGACGTTCGTATACAAGAGGACGGTAGTGTACTCTGCCGATAATGCCTGGAATGTTTGTATTTCCTGAGTTTATCCAGAAGTGGAGAATTCTCTCTCGTGTCTCTAAAATAAGAATCGATGAAATCTGGAGAAACAAATACAGAAGGCCTATCTGGTGAGATTAGATCGGGCAAGCTTGAAGGCAACGGGCGCATTTTGAAGTCATCTGTAAATGCACCGGTGGAAAAGTCCGATTAATGCAGAATACGTCATTTATTTTTGTGATGAGTTCCTGATTACTGTTTACTTGACGAACAGGTTGATGGATTTCGGCGGGATAATTCAACTTGTATAATAATTAATTTTACCATAGATTTGCGAAAAAACTGGAAGTTAAGATACGATGGGCAGGAAATTAATAACAAAGTGCTTCCGTCCTTACAAATTGTGTTTCGAGCTTATCAAAATCAAAATCTATTTATTTAAAAAGATGTTTTTAAATATTTAAATACGGTACCCGACCTCAACGGGCAACTGTGGATAACTTGAAGTCCTGTCAATTTCGAGATATTTGGAAACCAACAATAATTAATGGATTTTTGTGTGGAATTTTCTTCTTTTTTCGTTTTGAAACAAAATCAACTCCTAACTTAGATTTTCAGAGGACTAATACTCTGATGAAGAGCAGTTCGTTTGCTATCGCACGAAAACAAAATTCTATTTATTTATTTTAGTGACAACTCTCTGCTCATCCATGTCTGTTACATAAAGTTCAATGAGTCTGATGGCAATCGATGACTTAATCACACGAACACCGGTGAGTTAAAAAAGAAGCTGTGATTGCGTAGCTACGTTTCTTTCTAACTTGTCGGACTATAAAAACAGCCTGATTTTTCACCGGTAACTTTACAAACAGGCTGATGGACGTACGATGGTTTCGATGGAATTAATAGATGACTTTAAAAACGTACCCCATTGGTATATGTCCTTATGTCCTTGGATTAGTTTATTTTGACTACTCCACTCATACGCCGCGTGTTTGATATTGACCGATAATGTTTAGCAATTCCTCTGATATAGACCAATCATGATCGTTTAGCTTACAATATCCTTCCTCGGATCGCAAGGATGCAGTTTTATCTGATAAAACGTCAGCTCGTTACTATAGACACGTAAGGCATCAACGCTCGGTGATTAATACGTCACATGCTGCCATTAAGCAGCATGAAAACATTTTATACAAATATAATATTTATACTTTAAATGTTTACGAAAAAATATTTATACTTGTTTGGAAATTGAAGTAATATAAACGTCCATTGATAAATATCACAATTTCGATTCGGTGCAAGCCAGTTCGTGTGCCTTTATAGAGTTTTGATGTAAGCAAAACTTGTGATTCGCACTATTGGTAGCATCGAATCGATTTGTGCAAACTGCAGTGCTTATAATCCTGTATGAAAATTCGAGTTTCACTGTTTCACTGTTCTCGTGTGTAAATGCATTAGCCTACTTTAAGTGGTGAATCTGGAGATTTAGTCGGAGTGAAAAATGCAGTTCCTAAAACGCTATCTTAAGGAAACTCTAATACTTGGAGTTGCTTGGTAGAATTGTTCTAACTTGTTTCTAGGTTTGTTCCCAAAGCAAGGATTCATAAACTCTTCTGTTCCGTGTGTTCTCATGGACAGTTTATGTACTCTTACTACGAGAAACGTTTTTCAGGCGCCTACACTACATATGTATTATACACTACATATTATTATTATTATTATTATTATTATTATTATTATTATGGATAATGGAAGATGATTAAAAATTTCCCAAATACGGTGTATAATGACTATAATGACGATGCTTATTGCATGTGTAACATGTTAAAGGGAAAATACTTATTCTATTCTAATCTGATAAGTGCGATTTCGTTTATGGTAAAAGTCCCCTCTCTGACAGTGAACAGTAGGCCTACAGGCGTATTTTTCTGTGCTGCTGCTAAATTTATTTATTTTCTTTATGACACTAAAAATTGAGAAATTTGATATTTTTAGAAGCTATAGAAGTCGTATAGAACTCAGCATGTTTCTGGAAATATAACTACGAGTACAAGTAAAATCGTGAAGAAGTGGACAGTTATCTAACCTAAAATGCATATTGTACACTAAGAAGTTATTGGTAAACAGCCATACTGACATACCATACAAGAAAGTAAATCGAAATAAAATTAAAAATGTATTGAATTAAAATTGGTTTTAGGGTTACCTAACCTTCGAAATAAAACCGTTGATATGCATGCGAGATTATGTCACTGAAGAGGTAAAATTGTACCTGCTTATCTTTTTAAGGTAGCTGAGTTTCTCAGACAGCTTTGCAGTTATATATATATTTCGTGAGTTTTCTGTGATGTCAGCATGGGCGTAATTTCAGCTTTTTAACTGGGGTGGCAAGGTCTGCCAGGATGGCTGGGGGGTATGGAAATTTTTTTTTTTAATTTGGCGTTAAAATGATGTAGTTTAAGCATTTTTAAAACTTTTTTGGGGTGGAAAAAAGAGGGGTTTGGGAATTCTGGTGCGGCAACTGCCGCTGTATGTAATTACGCCGCTGGATGTCAGGGAATAAAATAACATTATTCTTGTCTAAATTTGAATAAATATCAAACAAGAAATTAACCTTAAAACTCAGATAATTCATTATTAATAGCCGAGGCATCCCTTCTGAGGTAGACCTACTTATTAAGAAAGTATGTTGGGAAAAATGTAAACGTTAGCTATAAATGAATTTAATTATATATATGAAATTATATATATATATATATATATATATATATATGAAATTATATATAATTTTACCATGGCAATGCTTTGTGAACTACCAACCATAAGTAAGAATAGCTACTATACCAGAACTCTCAATAAACTATATTTACCATCTTTTAGACTTAGAAAGTGTGCAGAAAGTCATCTACACATGCAATTTAAATTTTCTAATAAGTTACCTAATTCTTTCACAGAAGTGTCTCTTACTAAATTAAAAAAAAAAAAAGGTTCTTAAACCCTCGCTCGTTAAAAAAAAAAATACAATATAGAAGCTTTTCTTGCTTCAGATAGCCTACCTGTGACATATTTTTTAACTAATTTATTCTAAATTAACCTTCGACACCAAGGTATAAATTGTAGGCCTTTATTACCCATGTAATATATTTTAGAACCTTTCTGTAGGCTCAAGATGTATTTTTTATTTCCTGTGCTCTCTGTATCGTGTTACAGGGATCTATATTAGTAGAAAGATCTATTTATTATTTATTTTTATATTTATTTATTTATTTGTTTGTTCTGTTATCTGTGTAAATTGATAATCTGAGTACAATGTAATAATGCCTGCCCATCGTCTGTATAGTTTTAACTTTCCTGATAATTTTAAATTTTAATCTAATGACGAAGTTGTAAACAATGCATTACTGAATGACAAAGATCTTGAACATCTTGAAAGAAAAGCTGCTACTAATTAGCTAGGCCAACCCAAATCTGATTTCTTCCTTGGTTTATCTTATTCCAAGAGTATAAGGCATAAAAGTCATGCATTATACATCAGTACCACGAAACTCTTATCTCACATCAGATTTTGATGAAATTTTACGACAAAGTTCACATTAATGCTACAAAATGCCTAACCGTTCCCAAAGTGCAAAATCACGGGGACATGCGCAGTACAACAAATCCTCAAGCAGTCGTGGGTTTGCTTTGGGAACAAACCTTCTATTATTTCCGCTGCGTTTTTATGGAAACGTATAATTAGTCTATTGCTCATATCACTTCCGTGTGGAGCAGATTCTAGCTGGCTGCACTGTTTCATGTTCCCTGTACGAAAATGGTAGGCCTAATGTAAAAACAAGACGTTATGCTAACTTATTTAATATGTTAACTGTTTTCAAGTATTCCAAGTGTTATTTCATTACAATGCATTCTTCCTTAGTTATGTTAAAAGTGATTTTTCATCTGTTCAACCTGTGTTACAAAGATGCAATTTTGAAAGCGATTATGCATCATGGAACCAGACATTCCTGAAACTGCCGTGGATGCCATGGCTAAATGTGGCAAGGAATACTTCCCTAATATCTGCATTCTTCTGAAGATATTAGCTGTTTTGTCCCCTGCAACTTAGTCATTGAAAAGGTGATTAACAACGAACCCAGCCGGAATTGAACTTTGGACACATACTATTCACACAACCCTATAGTTTGGTGTTTTCTAAGCTTTTAGAACCTAACAGTCTGGCCACAGCATTCAAAATCCCCTGCCAACATGGTACTGTAGCAGTGCTCCGCGAGCATTATTATAGTAATTGGCATCTGGTCAATAATGCCCTGATGACAAGTTTTGCATCTGTATGTTTTAAAAACCTTGCCTTTTCCATTAAAGGTATACCAATAAGATGGAGTCATGAAATAGTTTTTTTTGTTGTTAGTATGGCAGTGACGAGTGCCAGGTGCCTAAGGAATTGTAAGCGACTACAAATCCAGCATCTCAGAGTATCTCGTTTTCAGTGGTTTACAGCAGATATGAAATCAGCTTTATAATCTCCAGCCTTCTTCGGTTTCTAGATCGGAAATGCTCCGTCCTGAGGCGCGTGGCGTAAAAATAAACGTACTTTGCCATGTTTACTCTGGCCGCCACGTGTGGTACGATAACGTGATACACGTGTTTGCCATGTGCAATATCGTACGTGGTAACCGAACTCTACTTTCAAGCGACGGCTCACCAGATCTTTTCTCATTCATCAGGCGACATAGACAATCATTTCAGGATGATTCCAAAAGTAAGTTCTGTTAATTTTTTAAGGAATGCTACTTTATTTTTAGAATTCTTATTACAAGTGGAAAGAAAGCCTTTACATCATTTGTTGACATTTGTCGTACCGCTTCACAGGCTATGAAATCCTCCCTACGTAGAACTCCGCCGCCTATCAGAGTTGATTGTTGTGCCTCGTTCTATGAAGTCCAGCTTACTTGTGCCAAAGAAACCATTTCTGTAAGGTTCTTTGTTGAACGTATTTGGTTTCGTAGTGGAATTTGACTGTCGTTTTGTTTCAATATTTTCGTACGTTTTCAACAAAAAAAGCTCATGGGAACTGTTTTCAGACATATTTTAAGGTATATTATTGTTAGAATTAATGGAACGAGATACAACACTTAATTCTGACGTCTACTCCCGGTTAATCGTAAGCGGCAAAAATCCTGTCTGTGAAGCGGTAGGACAAATGTCTGAATGGAAATGGAAATTGTCGAAAAATAATATTTAAATTTTGAGATTTGAGATTTTAGAATTATTCAAACGGTCACGCTTCAGCGTGCCATGGCTTTCGCACCAGCTGGTTGTCTTCTACGACAGATGACAGCTAATGTCGGTGGTCAAATCGACGCTTCCTTTTTGTAATTTTGTTGAAACCAATGGATTTTGACAACACAAAATGAATTCATTTTAGTATATTAAAATTAACACGAACAGAATTGATTGTATTTTAACTGCATGCTTTTTATTTCTCCGATTTCAGCTACTTCCCTCAAGGTCTCAATATCGAAATGAGTGTCATTATAATACCGTTACATCACCTGTAATAAGCGTATTATAGTATGGTTGAACAAAAAAGTCTTTATAGAAATGGTAAAATAATTACATTTAAATAAAATTTCATTTTGCAGGACTTATGACAGGATTTTTTAAATATTTTTTAAATATATATATATAGAAAGCAGGATATTCATGTGATTTCCAAGCCCTTTCACGGGCAGCAGGATGTGGTGTTAAAAAAGGAGTATCCTGCGAAAAACAGGATATCTGGTCACCCTGCATATATAATTAATGCTAGTTTTCAACTGCACTCGGTAAAGATGGTGTAAGGCACTAGACAGTAAGTGAAGCCACTTAAATTCATTAAAACACTACCTGACCTTGGATATTAAACCTTTAAATTCAAATATCTTAGAATTAATTTTTATGACGCAACCCCGTATTCACGCTGACTGTCTTTCATGCTTATTTCTCAATTAGGTTTATTGGTAGAAATATATTATGAAAAGGATAAACAGGGAATTCTAAGTATTGGCCTGTTCTGAAACTCGATATGAATAGTAGCGGCTCTGGCCACAGAAGCCATCAATAACAGCTGTGGGTTTCTGCATGCTGACCATATGCCCCAACCCTGCCATCTGCCCTTTGTAGATGATGCAATGGTCTGATGGTAGGGTTTGTCCCACAAGGGATGTAGCTCCATGGAGTTCAGTTTAAGTAATGGGAAAGCCAATTCTTTTTATAAAACCAAAGGATATTAATATGTTGTGGAGGAAACCTTCTATTGTGGTATTTAAATGGGGGAATTGCGTTATATATGCCAGAATATCCAGGAGAGATAAAATAAGGAACACAGAAATACGACGTATTGTGGAAGTGGAATAGAATAGAATAGATTTATTAGTCCATCGGAACATATTCATGTTATGGGACACGTGAAAACAGTTTCAATAAGAATATAACAAGAAAGGTTACAATAGTTTGAGATAGCAACAAACAGAATTTACAAAATTTTACAGTGCTTAGAGTCTACACCTAATATTAGTACAACATTTTAATATTTACATATTCTTAAGTTGCAATCTACCAAGGTGATTGAATTATTCTGTTTTTAAACGATAAGAGCAATAATGCACTAAATATTAAAGGCAATAACAATATTAATATTAAAATAATTGAGTTCTAAAATATGCAACAATATCGAATGATTGTAACTGTAAAGAGAGACTAAGATTAAATTCAATCATGTACAAGATATTTAAACCAGAATAATTCAGCACCTGGCTAACAAATACATGGAAGAAGAGGAAGAGGACGACCTGCTACTGCCTGGATAAAGAATGTACACATGTCAATGGAAAGATTTAGGGTAGTGGAGGAAGATGTACAAGATAGGGATAAGTGGCATAGAGCTCTGAACAATGGTGTCAGATTTTGTGTTTTGGGATGAGTTGTGTGATTGTGCTTGATCGTTGTGTGCTATGTATTGTTTGGTTGGAGACAAACCTCTGTTTTGAGAAAATTTATCATTAATAATAAAAAAAATAATTACTTTATCTGTAAATGGGGGTAGGCAGCTGCCTAAACTGCATGTTTTCATGGGTTATAATTTTTCGTTCTGCTAACATCAGTGGTGCGGTGGTAGTGTTACCATCTCTGGATGAGGTTCACAGATTTTTCAGAACATAAAAATCCTGGGCACATTATCCCATGCTGGAGGTTTACACACATTAAAGTACAGAAAACTGAAACCAGAACCTCTGGACAAAATTTCCAAACCGCTCACAGCCCAGTAAGATCATAGTTTCCTTCTAGATGGCTGTAGAATATGAGTTGATTGATTTTTGTGTTCTCTCTTTCATTTGAATATAAGTCATTCTACTATCAATTTGTCAATTATGAAAAATGAAGGGCAGATAACTTGCATGGATTTTAAATTAAGCATTGAGCATCAAGTGTTTCGGCTGACCTTTCAAGCGAAAAGAAAATGAGTGCAGTAGCCATTCTTCTAACAACTTTTCATCGGCATACCTTTTTTACAGTAGGCTATGAATTATATGCAATGTGTGTGAGTTTCTCGTAGGACGCTATGGTGAAATATCCACAATTCTAACATTAAATTATGAAGTTTTGTTCTTAATGGTTACTTGATTATGGTGGTGTTCAGTTACTAATGCCTATGTCGGTAATCAATGTGAGAATTCTGTTCTGCAGGAGTTCTTTTACATGACTGTAAATACAGATGTAGGTTCATTAATACCACAAACTTCGGCACACATCGAACCTGGAAACTGACTGAAAAAACGGAATGAAACTAAATAAGAAGAACCTAAAAGTGCCCAGGAGCCAACAGTTGGGTAATTTGTACTAAAGTTGCTTACAATGAGTGATTTTTGGTTGAAATTTCCGTTTATGTACTAAGATCCAAATACTACTAAGGAGTCCACATAAACTCACATCTTGTAGATCCCATGAAAAGAACTGCCTCTATCTGTTGCCACCCTAATCCTCTTCGACCTGTAAATCAGTGAATAGAAAGGTAATTAGGCGTATTCATACTTGTCTGCAGTCCAGTACAATGTTGTCAAATATGTACCACAGCATTTTACTTCACTTAAGAAGTAGTGAATGACAGCGGCAATACTAGAAGAGCACCTGTTCTTTGTTGGTGCAGATTATCGGATCGGGGAACTATGCTATTATATTCTTTTTAGATAGACGATGGTTTGGGATGAGGTCTTCTTAAAATGGCACCAACAATATATACACAATATAGGTGCAAAATTTCCTGTTAACTCGGCATTGTTATGATATGACATATTACAGCTGCAACAGCCTTTCAAATTATACTTGTCAACCAGTTAGGGTTGCCACAATTTAGGAGTGAAAAACAAAGACATAATTCACAATTCTAAAGTCAATATTAATACCATATTCCGAATATTTAATATCCAACGCTATGCTACAATTTTCCTTTTCTTGTTCGTTAGAACTTCTTCGTATATCAAAACACTGGACTAGAACAGCTAACATTTTAAAACATTTATGGCTAATTAGTAGCATCTTTGCTGAGACAATGATCACTATTGTGCCATCTAGGGACAGTAAATACCAGGGTGTGAAATCGTTAAAAAATGGTGTCACAGAGTTAACAACTTGCCATGTTGCCATTCTGTTGCTTCTGTTCTCTATAGATATTATTGCTGTTATTTTCATAGAAATACACACAGCATAAATGAATAATACTTTGTTTTCATTATTATATGATTGTACGTTTTCTTTGTCTATTATAATGAAAGGATTTCCCTCCCAGAGAAATTTTTGTGGGGAGAATTTTTAGGTAAAATCGTCGGTGCCTGGGAACCCTCTCCCCCAACCCCCAATGATTTCGAAATTGTGCTCTTTACAAAAGAGTGCAGTTCCATTCAAGGCAAGAGTATTGGTACCTGGCAAAAATTTATTTTGTAACATCAAGAAGATCACAGACTTCATGTCTATCAGCCAGGACATGTTTTTACACTATAAACTAGTGGATTTTTCATAAAATCCGTGACATATGGCAACCCTACAACCATATTACGCCTAGTGTCATAGAGCTTTTTATGATAACTTCATTCTCGTTAAATAACATTCTCCTGAATTCTTTGATTTGTTTAATGTTAACTTGTGAATCGATCAGGTGTCAATATCAAAGTGAATGTATAAAGTTTGTTTTTCTTTGCAGCCGAAATCAAAATGCCCAGTGGAAACGTTGACAAGCCAGTTATTGAAGACAATAGGGACGGAACAGTTAGCATCAAATATGAACCCAGAGAAGAGGGCCTGCATGAACTGTCTGTCAAGTACAATGGAGAACACGTACAAGGTATGGTCACGTCCACATTGAGAACTCGCATCACAGAGCAGGAAAGATGTTATTACTTATTAGCAATCCTTTTGAAATGTGGAGAGACTGGCATTGGTTGTGTAAGCCATCCCTGTGGCTGATGCTTAGTGCGTGGGTCTGACTTAGAAGCAATGCTTTCTTCATGGACAAATTCTCTGTGAAGAGAGTCTTCTTGGGGTACTCCTATTTCCCTTTCATTCCACCAATACATATCCTCTTTCCTCATCATCCCATTTTGTTTCTCTGGTATCGGTTACATGACTGATGCATTGTCCGCTATAGACCTTGTTTATTCTTAGACCATGTGACCTATCAATACATAATTGAAAATGTTGATACATTTAAATACCTTGGTTCTAATTAATAAACAATATCTTGGTGGAACTTTTTAACAGTGAAGCACTATACTGTACTATGTTTTCAAAAACAAATTGGTTGACCTTAACACACTTTAGACTTCACTTTTACCTGTATTCTGCAGGACAATCGTTTGGTGGACTTTTTCCGCATTTTCAACTGCTAGTCAACTGTCGGATTTTCATTTAGAGCATCCCGATGTGCCCTCTGGTGTAGACTTTACAAACTTCTTGATTAAATTTTCCTCTTCCGGTATTTCAAAGTTCATTAACCTATCTTCAAATTTTCTCATAAAAATCTTCTCCCAAATCTCCAAATCTTTATGTTTATTAATTGATTTTAATAATTTTGCCTCACTGCAAATGTGGTGATTGCTGTTCCAACAGTGGGATGCAACTGCTGACTTTTCTATTTGGCAGTATTTCAAATTTCTCTTGTGTTCCTTAAAACTAATGTCAATATTTCGTTTTCTTTTTCAATGTATGTCTTATTACATTCTGAACAATTTATCTGGTAAATTCCTGGCTTTTTCCCATTAGGTATTTTATCCATATGTTTGGTTTTTATTAAGTTTTTTATGCTGTACTTATTTTTTGAAGTCAAAGTTATATTGTATTCTTTGAATATTTTTTGAAATTTTTCTGTAGCCCATGGGTGGTATGTGAAATTTTTGAATTTTGTTCTTTCCTTCCCAGCTGATAAAGTTGTGATTGCTTTTACAGGTAAAAGTGAAGTCTAAAGTGTGTTAAGGTCAACCAATTTGTTTTTGAAAACCTTGGTTCTACTTTAACAAATAGAAACCAGATAAACATGGAAATTAAAAGTAGGCTAAATTTTGGAATAACTTGCTTCTTTGTTCTAAAGAACCTGCCATCTACTGTCTAAGAACTTTAAGTTAAGTATGTGTAAAGCAATCATCCTCCCAGAAGTGCTCTATGAATGCAAAGCAGGACCTGCCACACTTCAGGTTTAGAATATTAAACAACAAGATATTGAGAAAGAATATTGGACCCAAGCATGACGAAGACTTCATAATGATGAAATTTATATCCTTTGCTATGTATTACTTTAGTTATCGATTTTCTTGGTACAATTAATATATCATATATCATATCATAGTTATCAAATCACAGAGGTTAAGATGGGGTGGTCATATAGCTGAAATGGAATGTAGCAGCATATCTTGTAAGAGTCTGGTGGAAAAACTTATGAACTAGGAGTGTCCCTTATAAGATTATGCTGAAAAAACCTTCCAATATGGCAGAGTCCCTTATTAGTTTCTGTTGGAAAAACTTGAGGAAATAGTCTAGAGAAAACCCTAGTGGAAACCTTATAGCATACATGGGCATTTACTGGTTCTCGACCTTCTTGCATAAGACACAAGATGGCATTGCGGACATTCGGTGTACGTGGTGGATTATTCCCATGCATGAATCATATCTCTTTGCAAGCAGTGACGGGTTGCGACACAGTTCTGATTGGAAAGGCGTTATGGTACATTCTAAGTCTTTGTATGATGAAATAATTGAACACGAAGAAGAATAATTAAAAATGCAAAATTGTTTGCATTATTTGTATATTCCAGTGTATATTATAAAGTGAAATTAGTGTTTCCGTAAGAATGAGCAACTGCCACTGCACTTATTGTCTGTTTGTGTCTCCATCTACCTGTTCTTTTCGAACTATGTGTAAGTTGACGAAGTTTGCGGGTTGCGTGTCAATGGATAGGGGTTTGCCCATGATTGCCTTATAATATTTGGAAACCTTTTGGAATAACAGATTCCCTTATAAGATTCAGATGAATAAACCTCAGAATATAGTCATGAACTTCATAATATTGTAGTAAGAAAACCTTAGGAAATAGCAGAGTCCTGTACAGAATTATATTGGGAAAAACATTATGATATAGTATAAGATTTTGCTTGGAAAGCATCAGGATATAGCAGATTTCCTTGTAAGGCTGTGTAAATGTTGGAGCAATGATAAAAGGTAATAGCAACGATACTAGTGATGCATGAAATGCTTTAAAATATCATATATTCATATGGAAGCAACAATAAAAGAACTCTAGCATTGAGATGGTTTTTAAATTGAAATTACGACAAAACTGTATCGTTTGCGTACATTATTTTATTTTTGAATTACAATACATCTCAAAGTATTTTACCTACATCAATTACTTTTTGAAAATTGTGTCCCTACTTCAATCCACAAAGCTAAATAAGCCCATTACATCAAAATTATTATTATGGTTTCGTGAAAAGTTGGAATCAGCCGAAACTGCGTAGCGTCGTAACTCGTTGTCGCCAGTACATCTCACGCTTGCGCATTCAAGTAAAAAAAAATGCAAAACTTAGTTATGAAACCTACGTGTAAATAAGATTGCATCAGTTTCGCTGCCATTCGAACATTCATCAAAATGAGAATATTCCATGTCGGAATACCATACCGTTGTGGGTGGCAATTGTTTTTTACTTGAATGCACAAGCGTGAGATGTACTGGCGACAACGAGTTATGACACTACGCAATTTCGGCTGATTCCAACTTTTCACGAAACCATAATAATAATTTTGATGTAATGGGCTTATTTAGCTTTGTGGATTGAAGTAGGAACAGAATTTTCAAAAAGTAATTGATGTAGGTAAAATACTTTGAGATGTATTGTAATTCTGAAATAAAATAATGTGTGCAAACGATACAGTTTTGTCGTAGTTTCAATTTAAAAACCATGAGGTTTCTCTGCCGGACCCTGTATTTAAACTTTTGACTATACACAGTACTATATGTGAGCTGAACATTGATTGATAATCTATGCTATCCCTCATCACTGAGTTTATCACAATGATTTGTCCCAAGCGTATACAAAATTAGCTGTGTTGTTTGTTGTGTCATATTATTATTATTAAATATTGTTTTGTATGTTAATTTTAATAGGTAAATTAAAAATTGTCTATAATAATTTAAATGTAGCTGTTTCTAAGGTATTTATGTTTGTCTCTGTTTAGTCTTTATTTTTAAAAGTTGTCTTTTTCATACATTATATAAAACTCTGCCCACTGTCTCTTTGTGGAAGTTGTATATAATTTATAACAATAGCTATTTTGGTCTGTGTATCTGAAATATTTTCAATAAATATGTAATGAAATTTGTATTTGGAATGTCACTACAGGTTCACCATTCAAATTCCATGTTGATTCGCTAAGCAGTGGCTATGTGACCGCGTATGGCCCTGGCCTCACTCACGGTGTTTGTGGTGAACCCTCCAACTTCACCATCTCTACTAAAGGAGCTGGTTCAGGTTAGTATTCTGTACTAGAAATAACTTGAGAAACAAGAATATGATTTGTAATGAACTTCATTGTATTCACGTTACAGTGTTTTTGATATTGAAATTCAGATTACAAATCGGTCTTATACCCTAAAGAGAGAAGTGGTAGCCCGCTGTTATGTAGGTGTACAAGTGCAGACGGTCAACATTTTGGTGTGTGAAAACACATGGCCATCAGTTTGTAGGTGACTGTATACATAGATGGATGTACAACAATTGTGATGTATACCTTTATACCTAAATTATTAACCTAGGTTATGTAATGAGGGATCCACATTTTATTGATCAATTTATGAGCAAGGAAGGGAGAATCCAACCCTTGAGTTAAATTTATTGTGACTGTTTAGCAAATAATTACAAAATTAAGCATCTCATGAATAATAAAAAACATAAAAATGGATTAAACACATAATTTCTATCATTGTAAGCGATCTAGACTATGCGAAACATGTCTAATTTGGAAATCTGCCTAAAGCGTAAAAATATATCAGTCCCGATGCATCCAATACATTTTTATGTGAAATTTTTTTGTTAACAGAACATGATTAACATGGAAATGGAATACAAATTTTAAGATTTAATTAATAATTAATTTTATACAGCAAAAAAACAGCATTATGTGTAATACTCCATTACAATATATCTTTGCTATTCATGTCTATATGACACGTTATTTTTTAGTATAAAGACTGTACAGCCCTGAAAGTACCGTTAGAGTATAAAAGGGGGGTGGCTTTTGTTTCGTTCAGCAATGGTATTTACCCGGCTGGGTCAAGTACTCCAAAGAAATGAGCTACCTGCATTATTTTCTATTTTCTGCCAAGTGTCAGTAGCACCTTATAGTGACATCATATTGAAAAAAAAGTAACAAAAAAATGAAGATGCTCGAGGCAATCGAGGAAGATAAATTTTCTGTGCGCAAAATAATGTTGGGTTGCAAATGTGGTAAAACACAAATTTACAAAACTTTTAAAGAACAAAGATAAGATAAGGGATGAGTGAATAAAAGGGAATGGGAAAATGAAAAGAAAGGCAAAGAAGACTGAAATGAAGAAATTAATGAGATAGCGTGGGAATGGATCATATGTACGCGGCCAAAAATTTACCTTTGTCTGGATCAATGTTACTAGGTGAGGCTCTGAAAGTTACTAAGAGCTAGGAAATACAGAGTTTATTGTCTGTTGTGTTAATGTTGTTAGTGTAATAGTGAAGTATTCTATTGTACAGTATAAAAATAAGTGAAGAACATCTACTGTACAAGAGTTAAGGTACGTAACTACATCTGTGCATAATTACAAATTTATATATACGATGCATAGAATTGATAACATTTATGTAACATAGTCTATTTTGTGTATTCTGGAAACTTGTTCAAATTGAAAAATTATTTTGGTCCCATACGATTCCGTGATATTCAAGTTTAAAATATAATATATAAATTGTTTTGCCATCATCGATAGTCATGCTTGGTGTGACTTTTCATCGTCTGTTTTATTTTTTAGTCTAACTTCCTTGGTATAACAATAAAATCATCCTATTATTATTGTATAATTATTATTTTACAGGATTTAAAGTACTTCATCACCACACAAATAATAATTATACATTATTTTCATATCTCCTTATATAGGCCCAGGTTATACATACTCAGCCACTGTATTCAGTTTTACAAAGTATGGGAAAATATAGATTTCGATGAAGAAAATAAGGGAGCTGGGAGAAGAATAAAATGGGGCAAAATACGGGATAATCCGGGAAATACAGGAGAAATGGCTACCCTAGTTAAGAGTATAAGGTTAAATTAGTATGTAGGCTTCCACTACTGGTGTTGCATTTAATTTGTTTTCTGGGTTAGGTCATGTCCAAGTAGAGTTAACTCAGAGAATCCATAATTATACCTCGTCTCATGCATGGGATTGGTCGGCACTCCGTTGCAGGATTCCATCCTTTTCTCTGACTGGTTTACTCTAACCACTGAGTTGTGTTGTGTAGGTCTGCATTTAAATTTCTCTCAATTTTATAGTAAAATTACTGAATTAAAAATACTTTTTTAAAAGCACTGTATTTACTTTGGTAAGCTTCTGGATGGCTGTTTTGCAGGTGGTGTCCTTGCATCTTCAGCAGAGTGTCAACTCTGATGTAGGGGCACCATCTGTGAAACGGCTGTCCAGAAGTTCACCATGGCAAATACAGTCCATTTAAAAAGAATTTTTAATTCAGTAAATTATTTGATCCATTTGGATATGTGTGTTTGTTCCTGTATCAACGTTCTTTTTGGATCACTCCAGTATTTCTTAGCTTTACACTACCGGTATATTTTTTCCCCATTTATGCATGGTTTACCTACCATACTAAAAGCTAATTCCGAAAAAAATACTTCTTGTCTAAATTTAATTTAATTTATTTATTTCTTGTATTTTGACATTACTAATTATATAAAATTGGACACATTCTTTAGTGTTTTCATGTTACCAGTAACCATTACCTTCCTATTTGTGCTATTTCTACATTTCTTTTAAATATCTTATTTTTTTTCATCTCACAGTTCCATATACAAAAAAAGAGATTGGTACAATAATTAGTAGGGTCCAATAATATATATATATATATATATATATATATATATATATATATATATATATATTTTTAATTGAAATTCTCTGCATTCAACATGCTAAGTTGAGAGTTGTAAAGTCAAAGATAAAGATGACAAATTTGAAAGTAAGAGAAGGATCGAAGGGTGCATTGTTAGTGCTGAACTGATAACTGGTGTGATTATTCTAGGTGGTCTGTCTTTGGCCGTTGAGGGCCCAAGCAAAGCAGAGATCAGCTGTCACGATAACAAGGATGGTACAGTCTCTGTCTCATACTTGCCCACTGCGCCAGGGGAGTACAAAATATCTGTCAAATTTGGCGACAAGCACATCAAAGGCAGTCCTTACAATGCCAAAATTACAGGTGAGTTTGTTTCTTTTCCTAGTACCGTGAACGTTACTGACAGTGTTAAAAAAATAGTATTTTATGTAAAGCCTAGAAATTCTATAGAATGTTAAATATTGTACAAGAAAGCATTAAATGCAAATTCTTATCATATGCTTCCTACATTATACAGAATATTTCAATCAAACATGCCAAGTGTTATCAAAATGTTTTTACACATCCTCTTTGTGCTATGTCTAAAACAGCTTTTAAAGTCTTTGCTAGGATTGTTGTGTTTATGTTTAAGGTTTATGAGAATATAAGTAAAATTTCTGTACAACTGTAAGTTCTCATCTCAGCGGGGGCATACACTTCCTCACTGTAGCCTCTATGATTTTCAACTTCATTCTGTATTCATGCTTTTCCCTTATCAGTTTCTTTTTCATTATTTTATTTATTTATTTAATTCATGAGTCTTTCATTTATATATTGCAGTGTTTTGCAAATAGTGTTCTCCGGCACATTTGTGTTCCATGAGGCACGTGTAAGTGTTCTGCGTTGGTCTCAGTGATCTTGGTGGCGGTACAATTGAAATTCCTTCTAGTAGCTGATGTTTAATTTTTATTCAGATCCAACCATTTTATTCCACCAGACGTGATATGTAGCAGCTGTATTGTCACCCCCGTTTATTATCAAATCTGCATTCATTGTTGTGACAGCTAGCGGTGGTAGCTGGCTGTTTTCCTTTTACTACTCTCATCAATGATAAAATAATGCTGAGATTCTTCTTTTGTGACAACATATTTGTGTAAAACAGGATTTTCGTACTATGCTTCACAAAATTATGTACGAAAATAGACTTAATGTCGCATGTGACATGAGGATCTCGTTGTCACTCCTTATTCTAAAGTTCAAGAAAATCTGTGATAGTAAACAGCAAAAACATCAATCATCTTGAATTTCCAGATTCTAGTTTTATTGTTGTATCATTCACATGGTTTCAAAATTAGTTAGGTAATTGTTTTTTAAAATGAAATTGAATCCCCCCCCCCAAAAAAAAAACTAGGCTAGTAGCTACAAAAACAATTTTCATTAAGTAACCAACTTGAGCCTTATCACAAAGAAAGTTATAATATTTTACTATGAGTATGAGTGTTCCATATGTATTTCCATGTGCTCCATGGCCAAAAAAGTTTTGGAAGTACTGACATACCGTGTCAGCAATCCAAGTAACTATAGTAATATTGTGAGTAATGAACTATGAACTATAAATAGTAAAGTTTCCCTTAATCCATTATAAATTCATTACCACAATTTATTTGCATAGATATTTCACCCGATCGCTCGGGAGTTGGAGCTGTGCCTGCCACGACGCAGAAACCCATGTCGTTGGCCAACTCTTGCTTGGGACTCACTGTAGAAAGAATCATCGAACACAACACAGTTTTATACAATGATGCTGCTATTGGAGAAATGTTGTTATAATTTTACTGAAGTGCATAATGTGGCAGTTGTTTAAACAGAAGATACGGAATATGATTACAAAGCGACTGGAAATAATGTTGATGGCTAGATTCAATACATACACTTTGGAAGTAACTTTGATAATATTGAAACAGTGAAGCTTGTAGTCTTGTGTTTCTAACCTATGAAGCCCTGCCAGTTAAGCAATTTCTGTTAACTCTCTGGCAAATGACTTATAAAGACTTGCCACATCTCTAGCTTAACTTACAGCTGTCACTTGAAACAGACCGATTCCTGCTGGTCCCTCCTTCCTGTCTTAAACACTTTATGTTTCCTATGATCTTTGCCAAAGACATTCTTAGCAGGAGAAGGTTAGCAGAAGATGTTCCACATGGCCATCTTAACACCTATTGCCAACTTCCACTATGAATAATACAATATTCTTATGCTTATTACTAATAATAGTTACAATTGAAGATTTTGTTAAGAAAATGTTTTAGTATTCCTCATAAATGATCTTAAAAAAAATACAGCTAGTGAACATTTATATTGACTCTCTCCCTATTATATTTGTTACTATGATTTGGCCAATCTAGCTTGACATCATGTATCTACATGGTTGCCACGTCGCTGCAAAATCTGGAACCTCTGCTGGCACAGCTTCGTAGTTACCATAAGCAAGCAGACTCCTAGGGATTTGTCAACTGGGTGTGGGTATGCTGCCATACCTGGCAGAGCTTCATGGTTACAACCCTAGTAGCATTAACAATGTTGGTATAAAGGGTAGGATGTTCAAATGGATACACAATTTCATTAACCAAAGGTTCTGTACAACCAAGTATGGAGATGAGATTTCAAAATTCAAACAGCAGCTCAGTCATCAGTCCAACTCTGTTTAATGTCATGATCAATGATGTAGTTTCGCAGCTAATGAACAGTAATATAAGTGCGCCTTATATGCTGATGATCTTGTACTCTGGGCATTAATAGACAGAAGAAAGCAAAGCCGTCTCCAAAGAATAATCTCGGAATCACTCCTCACACTAGAAGAATGGTGCAAAAGTAGTAACATGAAAATCAATACAAAGAAAACCTTCTACCAGAATTTCACACTAGCTCATTCACTGCCCGATCTCCACCTCAAATTCATAGTCAACAGAACCAGGCATATTTAGGCACATATCTTGACCCAAAACTCACTTGGGAAACACATGTCACAAAAGTAACGGATAAAACAAGTAGAAGATGGTGGCATCCTTAAAAGACTGGCCAGTACTAAATGGGGTAGCCAACAATCTGTGTTGAACATGTCCTATAAATCTTACATCAAACCGAATCTTCTCTATGGACGACAGAACCTACCGGTAATTACGGCAAAGAAATCAACTGTGCAGAAATTAGGAATAGCTCAAAACCAAGCACTTAGACCGGCGCAGTTAAGACCACCCCATAGCTACTATGCAAATCCTAACAAAAAATTACCCTAGGAACATGAAATTAAAAGAATGGCCTTACTCCAGTTTGAAAAACTAATCAGAATCCCAAACGACGAATACTGGCAAAATTATCAAGCCCCACCAAGGAATTAAAAAACCAAATTGGCTTTTATCAACAAATTCAGGAAATATGACCTAGTCAATTAGTAAACTCCAAGAGGGAGAAGCTCCTACAACAAAGAAAACAGAATGCTCCACAACAGTATTACAAGCCTGGGCCCTAGAGACAATACACACTAGATATCCAGTACCTGAATGGTTACGTATTTACACCGATGGATCACTGAACAACAAGGAACAGGGTGCAGGTGCTGGCATCTATTTTAGCATTTTTAGTTTTTACCTATCAGCAGGTAAAACTCGACTCACTTCGATTGTGAAATTTTGGCAATTAACGTGGCTGTCACACAGTTATTATACAGAATTAACACGTTTCATAAAGCAGTTATCTTGAGTGACTCTATCTCGGCCATCCGAGCTATCATCACACAAAAACTACCCACTAATCACTCAGTAAGAGAAATCCAAAAAGGAATACGCATGCTAACCACTCTAAACAGAGTAATCAAACTGCAGTGGGTACCAGCGCACTGCGGCCTTCAAGGTAACGAGCAGGCAGATGCTCTAGGAAAGAAAGGTACACAAATCTTACAGAAGCAAGTCAACAATCTTTCATACCATTCTGCAAAATTAATTATAAAAATACCCTGAAACAACACGTGGAAGAAAGTTTTAGAAAAGAATTTGGCAATAAACCATGGTATTCCTCCTTCATGAATGGGATCCCTGAAACACTTAGGCAAGTAGCAGTGGCAACTTTCCGCCTTGCAACGGGACATGACTGCCTAGCAGCAGATCTCTATAAAATTAACATTTACCCATCCCCAAAATGTGTGCTGTGCAATGAAGAGGACTCCATCATGGACAAGGAACATTTACCCAAATGCCAAGCACTAACCTCTACGCAGCTGGTTTCTACTTCCAATTTGTATTGGGAAGCGAGAAGACGAATGGAGACCATCCAAGTGTCTGGGCATTAGATACTACTACTACTACTATAGCATTAACAAAACAACTGATAAGAGTTAAAAGTGTTGTTGCGGGCAATAATGCATTGTATTAGTTCTTAGTAGTAGTACATGACAGGCTATCAAACAAATCCTGAAGTTTATGTCAACGGTGTGTAGCAAATCTATCATCCATACCAATATCATGTAGTGAATGAACATTTCTCTGTTGTCAAGTCAGGTTTGAAGTTTCAGAGGCCCACGCTGCCTCCAGCTGAGTATGGGAAAAAGTTTCCTTTTTTTCTTTTTTAATTATTTTTTTTTTTTTAACTTTGACTAAACTGCTGGTGTTTGAGTATGGTCTACAGTAGGCTGACCAGAATGTCTTTATTTCAATATAACAAAAAGCAGTATCTGGTCATTAAAGTGGTCATGACACGAGATTTTTATTTATTTTTTCATTTTTTTTATTAATTAATCTAATAGGTCATGAAGGAAGTTCTATAGCAACCACTTCAATGGTACTGTACTCTCTTTTCTTGGATACAACCAACAAATTAAACAATCTGTTTTTAATTAAAAATACAGTGCATTAAAAAATATTTTACTATAATTTCTTAATGTTCACTGTTTGTTGCATGAAGACATGGAAATACAGCGTGTTATTATTACTGATCTCTTATGGAGTTAATAAGATACAGTTGCCATTATGGATGTTGCATTTAATTCCCTTTCAACCATAAAAGTTATTATATGTTAACAAAAAAAATCTTTATAGGAATTGTAAAATAGTAAATTTCAGATTAAATTATTTTTTGCAGTAATTTTCACAGGATATTAATCAGATTGACATTCATTTTTGCGGGTTGCAGGATAAGGTGAAGAAAGAAAGAAAGAAAGAAAGAAAGAAAAGAAGAAAAAAAGGAGAAGGGGAGGAGTATTCTGTGTAAAGCAAGATATCTGGCCACCCTACTCTATTCTATATATTACTTTGTTTTTGTTTTATATACTTGAAGTGACTTGAAAATTTCTGAAACTGATATGCTTGACTCTTAATGTTGCACAGGGGAGGGTAGAAAGAGGAACCAGATCTCTGTTGGCTCATGCAGTGAGGTGTCATTCCCTGGCAAAGTGACTGATGCTGACATCAGATCTCTGAATGCTTCCATCCAGGCTCCCAGTGGTTTGGAAGAGCCCTGCTTCCTCAAGCGTTTGCCAAATGGCAATATTGGTGAGTGGTGTGAAATTAATAAGTTATTGTGTTGGTTTCTGAGCAGTTATTTTCATGTTTATTTGTGCATTTCTAAATTTGCTTAGAATGAAAGCACAAAATGTGTGATATTTTATTTCAAGTGGTATTGCCTGTATCACTATTCCACTTTCATTGAGTATATTAAAAACAAAACTACAAATATAACAGACGCAAATCCATTGCATACGGACAGTATATCCGCTTATTGGCTATAGGTATAATGTCTAAGAAAAAATTAACATTTTGTTAATTAAGTTATTCTGGAATGATTTTCTTCCAATATAAACTAAAAAATTACAGGAGCCCATTTTCTGCATGTAGTTAAGTTTTTTCTTTTTGCACA
The DNA here is from genome assembly GCA_964059195.1 of Ectobius pallidus. Lineage (NCBI taxonomy): Eukaryota > Metazoa > Arthropoda > Insecta > Blattodea > Ectobiidae > Ectobius > Ectobius pallidus. The sequence continues at coordinate 59,457,671 of CAXKWD010000011.1, forward strand.
AAATATGTTCATGGATTTTGGCAGTGCTTTCTGAACATAATTAGCAGTGGCAATAAACTATGCTTAAATAACCAAACTATTTGTGTGAGAAACTACTTGAAACTTCCCATACATGTAAAAACTACTCAGGGTATCGGCAATAGAGCATATAGTAGAAATTATGTTTGGAGGGATAGGGCTTTTTTGCCCTGAGCCCTTCAAATGTTGACTAAAATTATCATAGATCTACAATTCTTGGTCTACTCTTTAATTCATGCATTTAAATTTGATTTTATTAAATTGTAATATTACTGTGATTATTCAAATTTAAATTTAATTTCAAATGAACTGTGAGAATTTGATTAATTATTATTATATAAAATGTATTCATTCTATTACAAGATATTATTATTATTGTTATTATTATTATTATTATTATTATTATTATTATTATTATTATTATTATTATTATTATAAATTTCAATAAAACTGAATTTTTGACAATGAATTTGGAAGAAAAGTTAATATGTAATACAAAAGAAATTGCACATGTTGAATATTTTAAATATCTAGGGTCAATTATACAAAAGGATGCAACAACAAATTTAGAGATCAAAGAAGAATAACGGATGGGAAGAGAATTATAGGAATGCTAAATTCAATCTTATGGAGTAAAAATATTTTACATAGAACTAAAAAATTAATATATCAGGCATTATCCCAAAGTACAACATTATATGGTGCTGAAACTTGGACCATAAGTAGACAACAAGCAAACAAATTAATGGTAATAGAAATGGATTTTTGGAGGCGTTCAGCAAGAAAATCCAGGAAAGAAAAAATTCGGAATAATAGAATAAGGGAAATAATGCAAGTTAAAAGGAATATTTTGGAAATTGTAGAAGAAAGGCACTTGACATGTACTCAGAATGACAGAGGATAGAATACCCAAGAAAATTTTGGATTGGAAAGTAGAAGGAAAAAGAAGAAGAGGGAAGACCAAAGAGTGCTGGATGGAAGGGGTGAAAAGGAGTATGGCAAGAAAAGGATTAAGAGAAGAAGATGCTATGGACAGGGACTTATGGAGGCAAAAGATTGTTGTGGGATGAAGGAAAACCATTGTATTGTGGAATATTCCTTAATAATACATAAATAAAAAATATTATTATTATTATTATTATTTTAAAAAATATAAATAACATCAGTACATTAATGATATTACTACAGAAACAAAATAACTCTGCTTGTAACATAATGTAATTATACAGGGCACACCAATAAAATGTACCTGTTTTTAAATGAACAACATGTTCGATATGTCCACCTGCAAGGCCCATACAACGCTTCAAACGAAACCCAAAATTTGTATCACTCTAGCACACATTTCCACCGGAATTGCATGAATAAATACTTTGATTCTTCTCTTGAGCTGGCAGATTGTGTTCGGGTGTCGTGTATATACATTGTCTTTTGTGTAGCCCCACAAGAGGAAATCTGTGAATTGTCTTTGGTGTTGGAGCTTCTCGAACATGGAAGTGATTGCGGAATCTCCTCCGTGTCTCTACTATACATTTTGTTTCCAAATAAAATTTGACTATTATAATTCTCTCTGGCGTAGTGAAAACCATTGTGGAATTTTCTCCTAGGCTTGCACTGCAATGTGTAGGAAAGAACAGAAAGCTATATTACCAACTTCACGAAATATTAAACGAGAAAAACAGGTACATTTTATTGGCGCGCGCTGTATTTTGCCTTTAAAGTATATCGATATTTTATAATTCAGTGTTAAGCAAACTGAATATTTCCCTGAGAATTTTGTTGTCACAGTAAATTAATGAATTTGTACATTATGTGTTTTATTAATTTGCATTTTATTACATTATAAATGCAACATTTGGTTTCTAACTTCCTTAGTTAAATGTTGCAGTAAATCGTTAGTTTGGACATTTAGTTGTCTTTTCAAAACCTTCATTTACATCATTGATAGGACTATTAACTTGTTAAGTTCTTCTTTAATTTTTTTCTTAACTTGTCAGGACATTATTGTTTTAGTCTATTGAAGGGTAATACCCAGGCTTTGAAAATGTTATTAATAGAAACAGTAAGGCAATAAATTAAATTTTCAGGAATTTCATTCACACCTCGTGAGGTTGGTGAACATGTAGTCTCAGTGAAACGTATCGGCAAGCACATCGCTAACTCTCCATTCAAGATAAATGTTGGAGAGAGAGAAGTGGGAGATGCCAAGAAAGTAAAGGTGACTGGAACAGCATTGCAAGAAGGCGTTACACATGTGGACAACACATTCACTGTTGACACACGAAATGCAGGTAAGGAGTTTTGCATCTTGCTCATCCTCCTTTGTCCATTCTGTATATGTGTTTCTTAGATGTGACCCTCCTTTATAGCCATTGAGTTGTAAATCCCATGAAAAGAGAGGTTAAACAAAACAAAAAGTATCGGTTGAAAATTATCTATTTTTTTCTAGGGTTGATAATTGATGAAACTTAACACTTTGTTCTGTTACTGAGAAGCTCCATGCCATCATCATGTTTTTGCATTAAAAGTGTAATAAATTGTAGTATGGTGCTTTGAAAGTCACTAGTGCTATAAGATTTTCTGCAATTAATTTAAATTTTTTGTTGCAGTAATAAGAAGAGATTTTTTTTGTTACTTTTAATTTAATAATTTTAAAACGTAACAGAACAACTTATAAATTTGTCCAGTAAATCTGTATTATGCAATATTTTGTTGTGAAATGGAGGAAATTAATGTCTTACGGTATTGCTGCTAATTCTAAAATTTTCAAAGAAATTCAGAACATAAAATACCACATTTAACATATTTTAGTGAAATCCACAGTCTTTATACAAACATTTGTATACAACCTGAACATATAATACACTCAAATTTCTTGCACTGCACACACATGTTATTCTTTTTTCTTGACAGGCCCTTCAGCCTCCAATCTGGTTTGTCTTATACCCTCATTACTCAGCTAGGTACAGGCCTATATTAATTATCCGAACAGAGGATTAATTACGGTTTTTGATTAACATTGATTAAAATTGTTTATTAACATGTAGAAATTTAGTGATCTCAGGTATTTGTAAAAATAGGGCATGTTTAGGATTAACATATTTGAAAATGAAACAAACAGAGGGTGCTTGACATCCTTTAATCTAACAAATAATGTAAACATTCATTTCAACATCGCTTGCTTCCCACTCTCTCAAACCTTCTGAGGAAACTCATTTCCAGATTTAAAGAGAATATGCAACCTTACATAGTCAGAAAATTCTTAAAACATTTTATATATAACTTATTTTGTTCATCTGTCCTATGAATGTTAAGAAGGAAGACATTCTTTCTATAGCTGCATTATGGGCTGGGATGACAAAGGAAATTTGTACAATTTTCAACAATGCATTCAAGGAATTCATGGTGCATGGACGTGAAATTACAAATCCATCCAAAGTGGTTTTTTCTAAAGATGTTTGTTTAGTTATGTTCCTATCTCTTTCACATATGAATATTTTTAGATGGGTTGTTTCATCATTCAGTGCATTGTCATTTCCAGTAATGCCTTTCTTGCTTAAGTAGCCCACATAGGACATAAGTACAGAAATTGTGCTAATTTTCCAGTTTTCTTTACTTTTAAATAACCAGGGGTTGAAAAAGGACATTATTAATCAGGTGGTATTTGGCTAATAAGGGTGATTTGATAATCCTAAGTATATTGATAGAATGATTTGTTGTTTATTTTAGGTTATGGTGGACTCTCACTGTCTATTGAAGGCCCCAGCAAGGCAGAAATACAGTGTAAAGACAATGAAGATGGCACTCTGAATATCTCGTACAAACCTACAGAACCTGGCTACTACATTGTGAATCTCAAGTTTGCTGACCACCATGTTGATGGCTCTCCTTTCACCGTTAAGGTACTTGCTTTGCGAATATGTGAATTAATGCTAACTACAGAGAATTCCTCTTTATGTTTGAGACACTTCCGAAGCGCTGTTTGAGTGTTACTGCACTCGCTGTGAAATTGTAAGCTGTACTTGCAGAAGTAATTAAAAATGGTGTAATTCTGTTGTCACATATGGTGTGCTTCATATCGTTAGCAACATGATGGACTGATTGTTGTGTTATTGTTTATCTTGTGTTTATTTAATTTTAAAAGTTCTGTAACTGAGCACATGCAGATATTTCGGGTACCACTGCTTTACTTGCGAATAGACTTACTGTAATAAATATATAAAACGGGAGAAGTGGTATAAACAGTAAAGCTATTGATTCATTACTTAATTACTTACATAAGTAGAGCTACAAGTGTTTAAAAATTGTCCATTGTAATTAATGTAGACTTACTGTATTGATTTTTCTGACTGGTCTCCAATCTAGCGGCTTTGTGATCTAATTCTCCTTTCTTGATGTTCTTGTATAAAGTTTTCTTTCAATCAAGCCCTGATCCTGTACTGAATTTTTTTTCCCATTATTTTAAAAATTGTTGCTTTATCATAGAATTTACATATTTTCTATTAAATTTTGTATAATTCTTACTCCACTATCAGCTGTATTGTCAGAAGATACGAATCTGTGCGCAGTCATCGGATTTTAATGCAACCAGACTCAAACTAGCAGGAACTCTCTGTAGAAACTATTCTTTATTGCTTTGACTATAATTACAAACAGGAATACAAAATATTTAAGAAGATTGAAAGTTTGATTTACAACTGAAAAGTTTTAGTAGAATGTCTGTGCTACTTTTTGTATTAAATGAATGACTTAATTTTCAGGTCGGTGGAGAAGGCTCCAATAGGCAACGAGAGAAGATCCAACGTCAGAGAGAAGCAGTTCCCATTACGGAAGTAGGCAGCGAGTGTAAGCTGACTTTCAAAATGCCTGGTATGTTCAGCATATAGCTAGTGTAACATGCAAACAGAGGTGTTCTCTATTGGCCATCCCTGGGTCCCAATTCTCTGCTAACCATACTCTATTATATTAGCTGTATCGTACCTGTGACAGTTGTCCATATACGTAAAGTGGTTGCAATTGCTCTTACTATGAAATTCTTACGAATACAAATATTCTTATGAACAAATTCTTATGAAACTTTATTTTTTAAAAAGGTGTAATCTATGTCAGTTAATTTTCAGAGATACATTTTCATGCTCTAAACTACAATTTCACAATAGTGTGATACCATGCCCAACTAACAGAATGTCCAACTACAACATAGAAAGTGTTTCTGTTACCTGTATTGAATGTTTTTATCATGAAAAGTAACAAAGAAAGCATTAGGGAGCATTAGAGACTGATGTTGGGAAGAACATAGTGAAGTCATAACTATATTATATTATGATATATACTATATATTATGATTTGTAACACACTTAAACTTCACTATTTATAGTTTTTTACCCTAGAACTATAAATAGTGAAGTTTAAGTGTGTAATAAATCATCATATACCTGTATATATTAGGGAGCATGTTAAATTTTCATTGTGAGTTATGGATGTTTTTCTAAAGTTGTAAACCTCTTTCCAAACTGAAAATACTGTGGTTAGCAATGCTGTCTTTATGTTTGTTGTGACCAGAGTATATTGTTAAAGAACAAAACCAATAGATAGCATCAAAATCTAAAAATCATCTTACACCTTGACAGCTGACATTTAGGCAAAAACTTGTTTACAAACTTGTGTTTGGGTTTCCCTATATGGTCACATTTAATGTTACTTAGGTGAAAAATTCAAGTGGCCTGCAGATGTAACATTTTCTCTGGGCTGGCGTGTTGAAGATCAGGGTTATGAATGAAGATGCAGAATGAAGATGCAGAACATGTAATTTTAAGTTGTCCTGAAACTGAAACACTAAAACTTAAGTTTTTGAATATATAATTTTTAAAGGTAAATAAAGAAGTGGCATATAAGAAATGAACTATGACAAAAAATACAAAAACAATAAAGGAACTGGTAATTTTTTATATATATAGTATTACCTCACATTACCACCTTCATGTGCCGAATGTCCAAAATCGGGGAGCCTCAATCTCCTGGAACCCTCTGGGCCTCCATGGCCTATATAGGGATCAGTTTACTTTACTTTTTACTTTTACCTCACATTTACATTCCTGCATTTAACATTTTTCTGTTGTTTACAACATTTTTTGGTCCCCTTAGATTACCTATGTTCACAATATTCCCATGATATACACTTTCACCTGGTTTACACCACCATTCCTCTGGTCCCTTAGAAAATGCAATTAAAATAAAATGGGAAAAACAAATTAGTTGTATAAACAAAATTAGGTAAAAAATGGCAAACTGATAGTTGGGTCTTTATACTTGCACAAGGTAAACTTTTAAAAGTATTAGGATTGATTCCTGATGTTTGAGCTTTTATGTATGAAGTTGCCCCTTGGTGAAAAACTTTCTATTTTTGACACATTTACGCCTGCTAACAAGATCCCCTGAAGATATTAAAAGAGTATCAGAAGGCCTAGGTGTAAAGTACAGGTTTTTTAGCTGATGATATCAATATTATTAATTTTTTTTTATCACAGTCCAAAGCTTTACTGTAGCTGTTCAAGATACTGAAGTATTTTACCACCAGCCTTGTTCTACAGTATAAGTAATACTTTTGTCACTTCATTCT